>JARJCP010000043.1:0-570817 GCA_029281795.1 Mycena crocata | reverse complement strand
AACCTTATGTACTATGCCTGTATTCTCCAGTTTGATTATTAACGTGCTTTGCTCTTCGCTCTGCTCTGAGTCGTTCCGGCTTCACCGGAACTTCCGACTTCCTACTTCGTCCCCTTCAGCACGGGTAGTACGCACACCCTTATCTTCCTGTGGTGCTTGCGCTATATCTACTGACTTCCGCTCTTCCGTCCTTCCGGTCTTCTCGGAACTTCGGATCACTTCCCCACGTCGGCTCGGTATATAACAGTATAATCAAACTCACCTACCTCTGCTGTTTCTATGGATTCCGACTCTCCCTACGTTGCTGCGGCGGTCATCTCCGAGAGGGCTGACCGTCCCAGACCCGAATCTCGCCTTTTCGCAAATATTATCCCGATGACTCCGCCCGTTAACACCATGTTGGACATTCCGACGTCCTATAATCCTCGTCCTCCTCCGGTTCAGATCCGCGGTCGCTCGCCTGCGCCTGCGGTTGCTTCTACGGTTCACGCTCAGGGACTAGTCACCAGTCCTCGGACCCCGGAGCATCCGGTCCGGTACCCTGCCTCACCTCACCCTCGTCGTAATCGCTCGGCTCAATTCGAAACTACTGGCATACCTTTTGTACAAGGTGGTCACATCTCCGACGTCGATAGCGAAGACGAAACTCCTGGTCTTGCTCCTATTGTGGAAGGTCAGGAATCATCTCATCCGGAGGCTGATCCTACGTCTTCTCCTGCGGATGAACCAGCCGATGACCCACCTGAGTTTCCTTCCGGAGGCGCTCCGGGTCCTTCCAGTCCTGGTCCCAACCGTGGTCGACCATCCGGTAGACCATCTGGTGGGGGTGGTGGTGGCGGAGGTGGTGGTGGAGGTGGTGGCGGAAGCGGTGGAGGCGGTGGTGGCCCTCCAGCCCCGTCGTCTAGCAGTTCTTCCACTGATCCGGAAGATCATGGAGATCCCCTCCTCGAATCGACCCTCCGGGGTCTCCGGGGTTTTCTTCAAGACTTCACCGCTCGTCAGGCTAATCCTCTTCCTCCTCGTTCAACTCGCTCGAACCTCCAGAATCCGGATACGTTCGATGGCTCCGATTCTTCGAAGCTTCAGTCCTTCCTTACTCAGTGTTATCTTCATTTCGCTGAGCGCGCCCAGGATTTTTCCACCGATGACGACAAGATCTTCTACATCATGTCATATCTTCGGGGTACCGCGCAGGCTTGGTTCGAACCAAATCTCTACGACCAGGCTTCCGGTTCCGTTCCGGCATGGGACGGGAATTTCAAGCGCTTCATTTTCGAACTCCAGGACAACTTCGGCCCGCACGACCCAGTCGGGGATGCGGAAGACCTCATCCGGTCGGTCCGTATGAAACCGGGCGATCAGATCGCCATCTACACCGTTGAATTCAATCGATACGCTATGCTCACTCAGTGGGGCGATAATGCGCTCCGGCACCAGTTAGTTTATAGATATTAGATAATACACAAGTCCCTATACTTTAAAGTTTGGGAGGCTGGCACTTTTTTTATAATTGTATCTATAATTTTATTTACGATGTAATTAACAAAGAAGAAAATAAGAACAAAATAGAATTTGATTTATCTTCATTGAATATTAGAAAAAGAACGAATTCAATTAAAAATATAGAATCCGTATTTAATTGCCTCCTTTAACAGTTCACTGAAATATAAACCTTTAAATCTATAATTAGGTGTGATTATTTTATATTATTTAAAATAACTGATATTTTATAATATAAAATCTCTTATTTTTTTGTAGCTTCTTAAAAAAAGTGCTCACACCTGACAGTGGCTTGCCTATTGTAGCTACAGTCCTACAGACAGTGATATAAGACTAGATATTTCCAATCAGTCATGTACTATCTTGCTTTACCCTTAAATTCAAATTCTCTATATTTAAGAATATATGCACTCATATTTTCATATTCCTTTTCTATATCTAAATTACTAAATAATCATTTAGAGTTTAATATAATTTCTTTATTTTCAAAGTTTAAAATATTATTTTTATACTCCTTAATCCAATTCTTTTTAAATTCTTCAATATTAATCATTTTTTTAAATATTTCAACCTAATCTTTTTTAGAAAATAAACTTACAATTGGTTTACTGCGTCTCTTTAAATATTGTAACTGTATTTTCATGCCAACAGGAGTAATTCATTCTATAGGTAAATCTAAATCTGATAAAATAACGGCTATTTTTTTCATATAATTAACATTTTTTAAAAAACTATGAAACACAAATATTAAACAGCTCATAAACATAGTCTTTCATAGAAGAACTCTATACAAGCAAACCAAGTATATATCCTATTACATGTAAAATAATACAAATTTTAATACAAAATTATAAAAGTAAAACAAAAGAAGATATTAATTTATTAACAGTTCATGACTGTTTTGCTACAACACCTAATTATATGGCATTTGTTTGCGACTCCGCAGAAGTACTATTGGTTGCTTTTAATAAGGCAAGCTGCGCTTTTGGCCGGCGCAGCTTTGTAATGATAAAAAGACAGGTTGCTGTTATGAATAGCAAAACCTCTTTCATGGATAATTTTTCTACTTATTGAAAGAATTTTTAACTCCCGAAGAAATACGGGATAGATTTTACCACAGGGATTTTATTCTTATTAAAGATGCATTTGATTACGTACTTTAGTTAGATAATCAAATCGAGCTGAGCCTGATTTAATTTTATTGAAAATCAATACTTCATCTTTCTTTATTTTTAAGTATTAGTTTACTTTTACTGGTGGTGGGCACCGAGCGCATCAGTGATGGCAACTGATGGGAGCTCTGTGATCCGGGTGTACCTCTAAATTATGGTTCGTACCTTTTGGATGGGATGCAGAACAGAAAGAAATTGGGTAGGGGCCAGAAATGACTTCAATAAACATAATCTACCAGCATATAGAGCGCTTTTTTCGAATTTATATTTGGTGAGACTTGCAACTGGTGCGAATTAACGGTAGGACTAGAAAATCCTTAAAAGGCTTCTATATCATCGGAGTTTGAATGTAAAGACATGTCCGAGTAGGTGTGCCGACGCGTGAATGTGGCCGAGTCTGATGTGGTGGTACATCCATCATTTGCCCGCCAATTTCCTTAATTGGCTGTGACATGACGCGTCTGTCACACATCACCGCCGTCGTCTCCCGCTCGTCGCGTCGCATAAGGCTACTGAGAGCCACATCTTGGTACATCTCTTCCACAATTACAACTGGAAACATATTAACCTACTCTAATCCAAGATTCCAGGCTGCAAAATGGGCAGGACACCAAGGAGCGGCCCATCTCGGAAACAGACAAGTCATCTCAAAAAAGCACGCGAAGCCAGAGGAAAACTTGAAGAGAAAGAGAACATACCTGGGGGGATCCTACCTCGGCTTCCACTCAGTCCAAAATCACACACACTTGCAGACAATGTGCGATTGAAGGCCGAAATCAAGCAATTGCAGCGGGAGAAGAAAAATTCAGCACGGCGTGAAAAACGGCTCAAAAAGAAGAACTCAGAGGCACAGGAGCAACTGAAACAAGCCACTGCCCATAGTGAGGCCCAGGTGCGCGCAGTGCTGAAGAAGAGGAGGGAGGATGATCTAGGATGGAAACGGAGACTTGCAGAAGCAGAGAGAACACTCCATGATGCAGAGTTCCGAACGGCACGGTCAAAAGAGGAGCTGAAGAAGAAAATCTCGGACCTTAGCCATCTTCGGGGTGTTCTGCGACTTGCCCGCCGTCAAACCAATCACCGCAACGAGGTTTCAAAGCGTGCTGCAAATGGATCCAGGTCAGCAAAACATCTCGTCCGCATGCAGGCGAAGCATGGACGTGCGTACAAGGTGGAGCTGCGTGCGATTGCACGCGTTCTCGTTTCGAATGGCTGCAAGGAGGGGAAGGTCGGGGACTTGATGCAGGATATTGCCCGTATCTTCGGCGTTGATCTGGACCGTGCCATGAGCCGACGGACGGTACGGCGTGCGGTTCTCGAAGGCCTCGTTGCATCGCAGGTCCAGTTGGGAGTTGAGATGAAGTACACGGAAGGTAATTCTGCGAGATATTCAGTGTTTCGGACACTAATAATGTTTGTAGACATTACAATGAGCAGCGATAGCACATCCCGCCGCAAATTGAACTACCAATCCCACCACATCCATATGCGTGTGCCTGTGAGGAACACCGACGGTTCAGTCAGCTTATCCACCGACCCCAAGGTTCGCTTCCTCGGGATTGCATCTACTGTTGATCACACTACGGCGACGTCGAAAGCAGCATGGCTTACCATTTACAACGACATAATTTCGACCTACAATGCCAGCCCTCTTGGAAGATGCCTTGGGACGCTAGATCTGCGCATGATCTGTCGTGTGCTTCGTGGGATGTGTGGCGACCATGCAAATAATGAGAAGGCCCTTTCGGAAGCATGGAGGGAGCTCAAGAACGACTTACTTCTGCAGGAACTGGGGGAGGAACGGCTCCAGCAGCTCAACGAGCAGATCGACGAGCTCCGGGAACTCAAACAGCAGTGGGTCGCAAAAAAACTCGATGACGCTGGTGGGTTTGCCAGGTACATGGAGCTTCCACCAGACAAGAGAGCTGCCCGCGATCTTGCCTGTGTTCATGCGATGACGCGGGAGCTTGGGGCTGAAGCGTTGAATGAGCTCAACGAGGCAGACCGTCGCTTGCTCACCGTTTGGATCTGGACTGGCTGCTGCATGCACAAGGATCAGAATAGCTTCAAGGGTGGAAATACTCACATGCAGACCTACTGGAAGGAGCTGGGAGTTGCGGGCCCCATCCCCCTCGCGAACAAGGACTCTGCCGCCGCAGTTCGACGCGTTTTCCACCCCGAGGACGGTGACAAGCCTGCATCCGAGGACGACCTCGAACGGGTCGAGAATGCATCGTTTGGAGGTGCAAAAGCGGTTGCGTTGGCCGGTGCGATCTTCGAGAACGCGATTGAGAAGCGTGGGCAAGGTGACATGGTGGAGTTGTTCTTGCAGTCAAAACTGGAAGCAGGCGAGCCGATAAAACGCTTCCCAAAGACGAACCAGACTCGGTTTGGCAGCCACGGAGACGCTTCCTGCGAACTCATTGCACGACGCAACATCTACCGGGAATTTCTCGAGGCCATCAAGGACCTAAAAGTGCGCCCAGGCTGGACCAACATTGAGAAGAATGTGCATGACGCGTTGGACGATGGCCCGACACTCACCGAACTCGCCGTCCTTTCCATCTATCACCTCTTCATCGCCATCCCCTACATGCGTCGTGTTCGTGAACCCGAAGAGGTCGCGCTGAATGCCATTTCTCTCGGCCCTCTCCACGCTGAGATCCAAGACCACTGTGCAATGCTTCTCGAAATGCCAGAGTTGGTGTTGGACTTCGACGAGGAGCAGTACCGAATTGCCACATTTGACGGACAACCAGTGGCGCGGGGCGAGGTCATGGTAGAGATCCAGAAGCTGTATGGCAGTGGGAAACTGCCGTACCTCCGTGAGATGTTTGTTCGCTTTTTGGAAGGCGCCAAATCCACCTGGATTCGGTTCTCCTCGGAATTCGCGCCTGGAGGTTTGATTGACGGATTGAACGATGCCGAGAAGGGCCGCCTTTGGCTGCCAGCAACCAATGACCGGAATGAGGGTGCCCTAGGGTCCTTCATTGTCTACATGCGATCAAATCAAACCGCGGCGCTGGCAACACACAACGGGCTTGCAATGTTCAAACGCAACCAAACCCAAGGTTTTATGGATATGTGGTTCTCGCCCGAGGATCACGAGTACACGATGCGGGCGGCACGAAATCTGGATGCTTCCGGGCTGGAACGCAAGCGAAAAGAACTCCAGCTGCAGTACAACCAGCGCATTCTTGCCGAGAGAGCCCAGAAAGTAGCGAGTGCAGCAGCGAAGGCAGCCGAAATTCGGGACCGGTTGGATGCCACGGTGCTAATTTCGTGTGTCGAAGACATTTATGCGAAAGGTATGACCAGGGACAAACTCCAGGATCAGCTGGAAAAATTGCGGGCACTGTGGAACACGAAAACACAGGAAAGAATTGTGATTCCGAAAAAATCACACATCCCGAGGCTTGCAGACAAGCAGACCGCGCTTGTTAACGCGTTCCAAGGTCACCTAAGACTTCTCGAAGGCTCTTCTGGGCAGAACATGGGCTATTCGGGACCACAAATGGCGATAGGCTTCGTTCGGGAGCACTATTACAGCGACGACGAAGATTTTGGCGAGTTTGAGGGTGATGGGGCCGTATTTTAATTTTAATTCAGTAATATACCATACATACTTACTACCATAATACATTTCATAGTTGCCGGAGGGCTGAATCGCGTTAGAGAACGGAGGAGAAGTGAGAACCATAAATTTACCGGTAAAATTTAGTTACCGGACTTCCCATCAGCCCATCATGATGCGCTCGGTGCCCACCACCACTTTTACCACCCAGGTTCGCTAATCCTTGTGCCTTACTAAAGGCAGAACGGTGTAGTGTGGGCAATTGGTTATTAATTTCTAATAATGTATATTCATAACTTATACTTCTACTTGAAATATTGAAATTCCGCTGATTCTCTATATAATTTGTATTTGTAATAATTTTTTATATAATTTTTATTTTCCACTACCAAGGTTAAATGTCAAAACTTAATGATAATAAGTCTTTATGTTTATTAATATATTTTACTTCACAATACCTCCATTTTTAAATGGTTGTCATTGGGCTTACCCATAATTCAAAATTTAGTTTATATAATCAGGTACTTTCGATAGCAATTTTATTTCAAAATTTTACCTAAAACTATGTATACAAAAATAAAAACTTAATTGGTAGCTGCAATAGCAGCATTCAATAGACTTCTTTCTTCTATTGCAAGAATAATAGCTGCAATGGTGGCATTTAAATGCGGCAAAGCTGCAAGTATTTCAATGAAGGCACGTACGAGATAGGTGTCAAAGACTCCCAACTTTAGTGGCCTAAACCCTTTGACAGTTAGGTAATCGCTTAATTGCTATCCTTACAGCCTTTTCACTGGTAATAGGTAATTAGTCAGTAGTTATTTATTTAGATACAGATCTATTGAAGATAGTGAGTCCGGTTGTGCGTTTTTAACACATACATTAGTGCACTTTTAGTAGTAAAAATAAGTGTGATTTCACTGTCATAACTATATTTTTGAACTATTCTAGCGGATAATTTTGCAATTATTTCGTTAAATGAAAACCACTACATGTAGCGTCAAATGAAATAGGACTGTTGCGGGGTTAGGATCAGGTGGAGGCGAATCACGGAGGTTTTCAGGAGCAGGAGGGTCAATTGCATTGGTGAGTCCTCTGTTCTGTTCGTTTCCTTCCATGTTCGTATTTTTGATTCTGATTATACTAATTATATATTTTATGCACACAATTTGGGGGGGTTTGATTATATATTTATACTATCAGCTTTATCCTATTATAATGAAGAATATAAATTGGAACCTACTACTTTTCGGTAAGCAGTACCCTTAGATTTATTGTTGCTCTGCTATTTAATTTATTATGCTAACGGTGAATCCTAAGGAGATAAAAATATTCATTATAATAGGATAAAGCTGATAGTATAAATATATAATCAAAACCCTACTGGCATATCTTGTAGCATTGCAAATGGCATTTTATATTTTATTTTGTTTTTTTTTATTTTCTATATTTTCCTTCTTTTTCACGTAAAGAAATATCTCTTATAGCCAGAGTGTTATTCATTTAATAATAGCGCTAGTGTTAAATTAAAGGAAGAAAAGGACTGGGCTAGCCCTAGTGGTCATTAAAAATAAAAGGTGACATATTCTTTGGCAAAAGGTGCAACAAAAAATAGTACTTTATTTCTTTAGATATTAATAAAGAATATGTTGTAGAAACTGATCGCAATTACGAAGGCTTGCCACGCCGCATCAAGGACGATATGGTTCATCACAACTATGTCAACACTCTCCTTGGCGTTAAGCAAATTTCCCGGAAGATCGATCATCGGTGGTGGAAGCGCGAGTTGGAGAGGGTTCGGGAGCGTGAGCGAGAGAAGCTCAGCTCCGGTCACCAGGGCTCGTCCGAACAGTCGTCCGGTCAGCCATCTGGTGGACAGAAGGGCGGGAACGAGGGGTCATCCAACAAGACCTCCTCGGGTTCCTCTCCCTCCAACAATTCCTCTGGTCAGAAGTCCGGTTCCGGAAAGTCTTCCGGGTCGGCTTCGACTACTGCGACCTCCGGTCAGGCCTCTTCCTCCAAGAAGACGCCCAAGCCCTACGCCGACAAGCTCGACAAGTCAGGGAGGATCACGCAGGAGGAGCGCGATCGGCGCACTCGCCTCAACCTCTGCATGTATTGCGGTGGTCCCGGACACCAGGCTTCCGATTGCCGGAAGCGTTCCGGTGCAACGGCGAAGGCCGCCTCGGCCGAGTCCACCTCCGAGTCAAAAAAATGATCAGCAGCTCGGACACCTCCGTACCTGTGCCGAGTTGCGTTGACTCCGAGGTACTCCCCGAGGTTCGTCTCAACGCTTCCGCTCTTTCCGCTAATGCCCTTTATGTCGATATACTTGTATCTCTGTTCCGTCCGGACGTTATCTCTTCCGGTACGGATTTATGCTCAACCATACTTCCTTCCGATGTATTACGAATTGCCGCGGGATTCAACTCCCGCTTACAATCTCTTATTGATTCTGGTTCCTCGCATTGTTTTATCTCCGCGAAGGCCTGCGAAATCTATGGGTTGATTCCGTATGCGGTAGATCCGGTCCGACTCCGGTATCTCGACGGCTCTTCTTCGATCATTAAGCAGCTCCGCCTGCTTCTCCAATTTCCTTCCGGCAAAGTCCATTCTATGGAATTCTACGTCACCCGTCTTGATTCTCCCTCCGATATGGTTCTTGGATACAACTGGCTCTCCCGCATTAATCCGTTGATTAACTGGTCCGACGCCACAATCTCTTTCCGTTCCAACTCATCCGGAGTCTCTGTGTCGACACACCAGGATACTACTCCTGATCTAGTTCCGGTCGCTCCAACTATGGACAAGGTTCTTCCGGTTCCGGCATCCCCGACCGTGGTTCCTACACCGGCCCCGACGTCTTCGCCACCTCCAGGTCCTTCCATGGACATTCCCGGTCCCTTTACGGACGCTCCGGAGGCCTCTGAGCCTCGTCCCTTCTCTTCTCCGCCGCTTGTTTCCCTTGTTTCCGCCGCGGCATACAGCACCATCATTCGAGACAAGTCCACTATTCAGTATACGCTCCGCGCGTGTCCTTCCGAGGAAGCCATGGCTCGCACCGGCTCCACGGAAGTTCCGGACCTTTCCGGTCTGCCTTCCGAATATCACGACTTCGCTGACGTCTTCTCTGAGCAGGAAGCGTACAATCTTCCTCCTCATCGAGAGTTCGATCTCAAGATCGAGACGAACGAAGGCGAAGTCCCTCTGGTCGGACACGTTTACTCCCTTTCCCAAAACGAGCTCTCCGCTCTCCGAGAGTTCATCGACAAGAACTTGAAATCCGGATTTATATATCCATCCCGTTCGAGTCACGGGGCTCCTATCCTATTCGCCAAGAAGAAAGATGGTAGTCTCCGGTTATGCGTCGACTACCGGGGTCTCAACCGGATCACGAAGAAGGATCGCTATCCGCTTCCTCTGATCTCCGACCTCCTAGACGCACCGGGGAAGGCGCGTATTTATACTAAGCTTGATCTGCGGCATGCTTATCACCTCCTCCGAATCGCTGAGGGCGACGAGCCCAAAACAGCGTTCCGGACTCGCTATGGTTCCTATCAGTTCCGGGTTGTTCCGGAAGGCCACACCAATGCTCCGGCGGCGTTTCAGCGCTTCCTGAACACCCTCTTTGCCGACTTGCTGGACGTCTACGTCGTAGTATATTTGGACGACATCCTCATCTACTCCGACGATCCATCCCAGCACTCCGAGCACGTCCGGGAAGTTCTCAGTCGCCTTCGAGCTTCCGGCCTTTACTGCAAACTGTCAAAATGCGAGTTCGGCGTCGACACCTGTGAATACCTCGGCTACATTCTGTCGCCGGACGGTTTCCGGATGTCTCCGGAAAAAGTCTCCGCTATCACGGACTGGCCAGTACCGCGCAAAGTCAAGGACGTTCAATCGTTCCTGGGCTTCTGCAATTTCTATCGGCGATTTATCTGGAACTATTCCGCTATTACTATTCCTTTAACACGGCTTACTCGTTCCAATATCAGATGGAATTGGTCAGACGAATGTCAAACGGCTTTCGAAACACTCAAGCGCGCTTTTACGGAAGCCCCGGTGCTCGCGCACTGGATTCTGGGTCGACAGATCACAGTCGAAACCGACGCTTCCGACTACGCCATCGCCTCCATTCTCTCGATCCTCGGCGACGACGGCGAAATTCACCCAATTGCGTTCCGGTCCCGGACACTCGGTCCGGCCAAACTCAATTACGACATGCACGACAAGGAGTTGCTTGCGATCTTCGACGCCTTTACTATCTGGCGACATTATCTCGAAGTATCGCCTCTTCCGGTCGACGTTGTCACGGACCACAAGAACCTCGAATACTTTGCGACTACGAAGATACTCACTCGTCGCCAAGTTCGATGGTCCGAGTACCTCTGCCGGTTCAATATGGTCATCCGGTTCCGGCCCGGTAAACTCGGAGGTAAACCTGATGCTATGACTAGACGATGGGACGTCTACCCAAAAGAGGGGGATAGGGCTTATGGCCAGCTTAACCCTCAGAATTTTCGCCCCATTTTTACTCAGGATCAACTCACGGCATCACTCCGGGCGACCTATCTCGAGGAAATCGTTCTTCGAGCCACCGTTGTTATGGACGTCGAGAAACTTCATTCCGACATCCGGTCCAATTACGACAACGATCCCGCCGCACTCGCTGGCATTGCCGCCGCGACTTCCGGCAAAACCACGCGCTGGTCACTTGACCCTTCCGGACAACTCCGGTATGATGGACGCGTATGGGTTCCCTTGGCCTCCGGAAACTCTCCGGAGTTGCGAGTACGTGTACTTCAACACTTGCATGACCATGTCCTCTCTGGCCATTTTGGACAGAACAGAACCCTCGCACTCGTCCGACGCGAATATACTTGGCCGGAGTGCCGGACTTTCGTCCGGGACTACTGTCGGTCTTGTATCGTTTGCAAGCGCAACAAGAAGCAACGGCACCGTCCTTACGGATTGCTGAAGCCTCTTCCGGTTCCCATCCGTCCTTGGGATTCTATCTCCATCGACTTCATCGAGCAACTTCCGGTTTCCGGCGAGTACGATACTATCCTCGTAATCGTTGATCGTTCTACCAAGCAAGTTATTCTCATTCCCTGCGATCAACATATCGACTCTCCGGAACTCGCTCGACTTTTCCTTATTCACGTTTTCTCCAAACACGGTGTTCCCTCACACGTTACGTGCGACCGTGGTTCCAAATTTATTTCCTCCTTCTTCCGGTCCTTGGGTGAACTCCTCTCTATGGAGCTGCACTATACTTCCGGTTACCATCCGGAAGCCGACGGACAAACCGAACGTATGAATCAGACTGTTGAGCAATATATTCGCATGTACTGCTCATACCAACAGGATGATTGGCATCACCTCCTTCCGCTCGCCGAATTCGCTCTCAACAACTCTCCGAACGCTTCGACCGGAATTTCTCCGTTCTTCGCGAACAAGGGTTATGATCCGGCAATTACCATTCATGCGGAACGCGACGTCGCTAACATGTACGCCAAGGACTACGTGGTCGACCTTCAAAGCCTGCATCAGTTCCTCCGGGAACAGATCACTTTCGCTCAGCAGCGTTACAAAGAAACTGCTGACCGGAACCGGATTCCGGATCCCCGATTGCAGGTTGGCGACCAGGCGTTCATCTCGACGAAGTTTTTCCGTACTAAACGTCCGACTCCGAAATTTTCGGAAACCTATCTCGGACCGTACGAGGTTATCGCCAAGCCCTCCGCGGCTTCCTACACCATCCGTCTTCCGAAGACTCTTTCACAAGTTCATCCGGTTTTCCATATTTCTCAACTCGAGCCCCACGTTCCGAATCCATTTCCCGGCCGTGAGGAACCTCCTCCGGCCGCGGTCGAGGTCATCGACGGTGACGAACACTTCGAAATCAAGCAAATCGTTGATTTGAAGATCGACCGGAGATTCCGAACTCCCGGAACACGACTCCGTTATTATGTGGAGTGGCTAGGGTACGAGAATACCGATGAACAGTTTGATTGGGTTAGTGCTGACGACCTTGACGCCGATGAACACATTGACAACTTCCATCGTCGTTTCCCGAACAAACCGGGCCCCAACTTATAACTCACGCGATTTCGGATCTTCCAGTTTTCTCGGGACTTCCGACCATTCACACGAATATACCAAGAAAAATCTGCGTTGAGTTTCAAGAAAATATCTATATACATTTTATTTTGACCATTCTTCCGGTCATACGTCGACTTCCATCTCCTCGGCCTCGTCTTTCTCCTCGCCCTGGTTGTCCTCCCCGATCTCGTCCTTCTCCTGCTCTTCTCCGTCTTCCGGAGCTTCCGCATCCACCGGAGCTTCCGGCGATTGCGGAACGTCCTGCGTGACGATCGGCGGCACCAGGTCTTCGTCGTCCATCTTCTTCTCCTCCTCCGACTCCGTCTCCGACTCGTCGGTACTCCCTTGCACCGCTTCCAACCTCTGCTTCTCGCGTTCTTCTTCCTCGTCCGAATCTAGCACCGAAATGTGCGAACGGCCGTCGTCCGCGAACTCGAGGTCGGACGGCCATCCTCCGTCGAGGTCAATCTCCTTCGGCTCCTCCTTCGGGGTCTTCGACTTCTCGCGACCCTCCGGCGATTTCGGAGCTTCCGGGGTTTTCGGGGCTTCCGGTGTCTTCGGAGCTTCCGACTCCTCGTCCGAGTCATCCACGACGATCGCCCGCGCTCTGCGCCGCTCTTCCTCCACTTCCACCGACGCCCGATCCCTTTCCAACTCCTCCATCGCTGCAAGCAGCCACTCCGGTTTCTCGTTCTTGTACACATTGTGGTGGAATATTGCCACCGTGTTCGAGAGGACGGAGTGGGTGGTGCGATATCGGCGGCGGTAGGTGTTCCGACTCGCCTCGAGATCGTCAACGCGACGATCGAGGCGACGTAGTGTGTCGCGGAGGTCGTCGATACGGGTCCGGGGTGGTATGGTCGGAACTTCCGGTCCGTCGTCGTCCTCGTCGGACGAGACGATACGACGACGTACGCTGGCCAAAGCCCTGCGGCTAGGCCCCGCGACGTCATCACCGGAACGTCCGGTCTTCTTGGGCTTCTTCTTGCCCTTCGTTTTCTTGTTTTTCTTCGCCGCGGAGGCGGCGACTGATCCTTCCCGACGCTTGTTGACGCGAGTCGGGTGCTGCGGAAGCAGCGTGCACTTGGCGTGCGTCCGCTGGCACTCCGTACAGGTGCGGGTGGTGGCCTTGCTGCCAGTCTCGATCTTGCAAACGAGGCCCTTGTTATGGCATCGTTTGCACGCTACGGAGCTTCCGGTTAGTACGGAACTTCCGACGAGCCCACTGCGACGTACCTTCAACTTCCTTCTCGCTATCCGTCTCCACGTTCTTCTCATTTGCCCCGTCGTCTCCTCCCGACCCCGAGTCGCTTCGCTCCGCGTCGTCTCCGCCTCCGGGGTTTTGGAGCTGTTGCATGCGCGCCGTGATCTGCGCTAGCACCTGCTCCTCCCCCCGACGACGCATCTCCGCCTCCCTGAGGCGCTCCTGCAGCGCCTTCATCTCCTCCTCCGACGCTGCCTTCCGCGCCCGCTTCTTCCGACGAGCCTCCTCCGCGATCTCCTCGTCAACCTCGTGCTCGGTAGCACGCTTCTTGCCCTTGTCTGGGCGCTTCTTCTTGTCGTCGTCGCTTCCGTCGCTCGGAGCCTCCGAGCGCGTGATGGTGAGCCCAGTAGCGAGAGGCGGCATGAGTGATGGTGGTGGGAAGCAAGAAGAAAAGATGAGTCACTCCCGCTTCGGTTCCGAACTTTGTGGGTCCAGTCACGTGACTTTCTCGAACATTCGACGCTTGGACGGCTATTCGGCTATACGGCTATTTCGACTTCAACAAACTTTTTTCGACAAAGTTTCTTCGACATATCTCGACTTGTTTCCTATGTTCCTTGGGGGCAAGGAACGTAAGAGGGGGATACTGTTATATCCATGCACATTGACCTTCCGTCCGTACCGGAAGCTCCGGCCTTCGGAGCGTCCGGTCTTTCGGAAACTGTCGGTCCGCCTTCGGACCGACTCGGCTGATCGGGTTTTCACGCAATGAAGGATTACTGAGCGTTTCCCGTTTATCCGTTATCTATCTCATCCATCTGTCTTCTCCGTCTCCGTATGTACTTCGCTTTGTTATATTCAAGTCCCGCTTTTGGTAGTCGCTTTGTCTTACCATATTAGGATATTGATCTTCAACTACTATATAAACCTTATGTACTATGCCTGTATTCTCCAGTTTGATTATTAACGTGCTTTGCTCTTCGCTCTGCTCTGAGTCGTTCCGGCTTCACCGGAACTTCCGACTTCCTACTTCGTCCCCTTCAGCACGGGTAGTACGCACACCCTTATCTTCCTGTGGTGCTTGCGCTATATCTACTGACTTCCGCTCTTCCGTCCTTCCGGTCTTCTCGGAACTTCGGATCACTTCCCCACGTCGGCTCGGTATATAACAGTAGGTAGTACTGGGAGCCAGTTCTGTAGCACTTCAGATGTTAGATTATGATATCCCACAGGATTTAAGACGATATTCAAATTGATGCCCTTGAGCAACCCGCTTATTTAACCACCTCTGGCTCACCCTCGGGATGACCCGTTCAGACTTTTTGTGTTCCTCCAGCATTTGCAATGACATTGATGAACGCTACTAAGCACACGGGGACGTCTGCTATGTCAAATATTCCATGCAGCCGTTCGCAAATACAAGTGAAGGCACAGATGTCGACAGGAGTTCAAGTCATGTCGGCACTGCACTAAGTACGAGCTACACACAGAGAACTCTGTTGCGTGTCAAACAGCCGCCACAGCTGCCCACGCTGTACGAAGCACGAACTCACACTCGCGAAGGGTGTGCAGCATGGGAGGCGCGACAACATTTGAATAAAGCTCAAAGAACACTTAATAATGGCACAACAAGGCGCAACCTAGTGCTCGTGCCGTGTGTGCAATGCTGTGCATCGCCCGCAGAGGGATGGCGCTAGTCGGGTGGATGGAGAAAATGCATGGTGTGGCTGGCCTTTACTCTTCAGCGCCCATGCCCTCCGTCGCCGACGTTCGTCTCTGAGTCACTTTGCTTCGAAGGTCGATGGGACCCGAGGTGTGGATTGGCAGGGTCTGCAAATGGGTGGGTCATAGGTTGTGCACGTATTATATTGCTTGCACGACTCGCGCAAGCCCAGCGCCGTGTTGATGTGGACATGTCACACGGGGTCGGAAGGAATTAGAAGGAAGCAATGACACAGGATGTAAACAAACCAGCTACAAATATTTGTCCATGATGCACCGCTCTCAGTGTCTCTCTCTTTCTCCTTCCACCACCATGACCTTCACGTTGCCCGAACCCATTCAGAAGCTACACCTGTCGTCGCCAGACCGCTCTCAAGACTTGGTCGACTGTTCCAAGAGCAACTCTGCAAGCAGCAACCTCGTCAAGTGGGCTCGTTTTAGGTGTTGGCGCTGGGTGGAACTCACACAGAGGCTGAACAGGTAACAGAAGTCGGTGCATAAGGCCTCATCTCTCCCCAGTAGTCTATTAACTGCCTGCATTATAGGACACTAACCCCGCCAACAGACCGCGGACGTGTTAGGTCGGCGCGCATGCAGAATTCTACCTCCGCATGTGAGCTGACTGGAGCACATCAGTCTTGTACTGTTCTGGCCCTCTGTCAATTCCACTCATTGATTCGAGCACCTACCACGTCACAGCCATCTCAGCTTCGTGCCCTTTCACAGTCAAGTTCCAATCCCATTTCCAATTTGTCGCATCCAACTACAGGTTGAAGCCCGCTCGCCCATTCCTCGCACTTTCTTTCTCAAGCTTCTCTTCAAGTTGTTTATATCAAGACTGGTGCTATCCTCATCCTGTTTAGAACGAGGCCTCCGGTGCAAATTTAACTGCAGGTCTGCTAACGTCGACAACATGAATTTTAGTTCAAATTCCAACGAAGCCGGACTGGCCCGCTCTAGTTCAATATATAGCTCGCTTTCAAGTAGCGCTTATCAACATGTCAAATCAAGTTTACTCCGTTCAAAACACCCATCCAATGTCCTTTCTTCGTCAACTTCGACTTGGTTCCCCGGCTCAATCCTCCAAATTTACACAAAAGACAGACTCTGCTTGTCAACCTACCCTTAAGTCCCGATGCACGCTCTCTACTTATATTATTTCCTCCATTTTCACTCTATCAATGCTGTTTTCCGTCCCCGTTTCTGGCGTAGATTAGAGAAATAAGAATTCATTCAATTCTTTCATGTCTGTTTGTGGGTTGCGGATTCCGGAAGACTGTACTATTGCTGCTGTACATAGTATCTGATTTTTTCTTATTTTTACGGCCTTACGCCGCACTACGTAGTGCTACGTAGCGCTACGAAATGCGGTCTTTGCACTACAGCCTGCTATGGTAGCGCTACGTAGCCAAGACCCTTGCTACGAGTGCTACAGTTGCTACGAGCGCTACGAGCACTTCTGTAGCACTACGTAGCAAGGCGTAGGAGGGTCAGGTTTTGCTGATGTCCAACTCGATGCCAACCGCAGAGCAAGCATCGGCAACTCGGAGCACACATCTGAATCATTGCTTCCACCACGTCACGGTCTTAAAGCTGGATCCTATCCCGTATCGGCTGGATCCTCCTCCCTGGACCCCCATCCGCCGGTGTTTCACGCATCCTTCGAGACAAGTGGGTCTTCGTCTGCTCTCGTTCCCCGGCGCCATTCGGTCCCTTCCGGTCGTCCCAAACTCAGCGCCACAAAGCCCTACAGCCTCCCCACAGCATCTATTACCCATCCTGATGACACCTATTCCCGCTTCCCTCCACGTCCGGCAACCGGAACATACACGGTGCAACATTTCTGTCCTCTATTGCCCTGGTGTTAGTCCGGGTTACACTATTTAAGGGTAGAATTTGCTATGTCTCATAGATTCAATCCAAATACAAACTATTCATGGACCGCATATCTATACACCCGTACGTGGGCACGCTGTCGGCCACATCAGGTTGGATGAGGGTAGTTGAGAGTAGTACTGGTCATTTATATGCACCTTAGTAATCAATCTCGTGTACCGTGCAGAGTTATGGAAATTAGATTTGCACCTATGTTGCGTAGCTGCTAGTAGCAACATGTGAAGCCAATAACCTGGTACGGGACTGGAGGTTGGAAGAACCCTGGAAGACCCACGCGATTGCCGCAAGGCGTTGGACCATTTTTCATATTCATAATTGTCCGAGTCGGAGATGTGACTGACCGTCTTTAGACTTTAACTGCAGCGACTAGATTCCAGGATATAACCACTATCGAAGATCATTTTTCTCCTTTGATTCGAGCCCATATGCATATATTTACCACTTTCACGCGGTCCTCATACGTTCTCAATGCCCGGTTGTGTGCAAGTTGTGTGGTCAAAGCTGAGATTCGCAACATCAGTGATGACGTCACTTTCCCAATTTGGTTCCGCGCAAACACAAACGCAAACACAAACACAAACCGAACACCTTAGCTCTCGTCTACAGCACCCAGTTCAAAGACCATGAAGCTCCCCCAAACTGAGACTGCCGCGATCTCTGCCGCCGTCCTCGAATCGGTTTCCTCTTCACTCTTCACCCTCGCCAAACCAGTTCTCGATCTCACAGTCAAGGAGCAGCTGGATGGCAAAAGCGATGTCGAGCGCGCCGCGTTCCTCAAATCTACCCGCAACACATTATCGGAGCAATATCTTGCGTACATGGCTCACCGCTCTGTCCCATTCCGGGCTCTAGATGTTTGCTACTAGTACTGCTTCTGCAGATGACTTGGTGCTGATCTACCCATAGCTTATTAGTCAAGGCATCTTTAACCACAAGGTTTTTCGTGCACTCCTCCTTCATGCCAACTTCTGCGTCGACCCTCAAGAAACTTGCGAAGTGACCTCTTCCTGTTTTTTGTTGGATCCGTTCCAAGAACACTGACGGCGGTGCAACTTTCCGCCTGGTTTGATTCTGTCTTCGGACCTCTCATCAAGAGTGCTGAGGCAGTTTTTCACAAAACGTGAGCCCTCTTTATCTCCGTCTACTTGGTCTCTTATGAAACGTGTCATCAGCGGCGAGTCGGATTCGGACTTGGAATCCGCAGGCGACGATGGCCGTGTTCTGAAGAAGTGCTGTATCTCTAAAGACCATTTCGCATGCTGTTGGTATCTCAATGTCGTCCTTTTGCACATCTCTAACATCGTTCAAGCCTTCACTAATTATTCTAATATCTTTGACCGTCAGGAGCGGACAGACAGTGCCCCACAATTATCCGTGCGTATTCACCATCCTTTCACTCACCCTTGTTAACCTTATGTGTAGGCGGTGAAACCAATGGTCAGCGGGAAATATTGCAAGTCCATCGGAGCCGTCCAAAGTATCATTTTCAAAGCTAGTCAAAGACTTGGCCAAACTTTCTGGACCGCCTTCAAGCCCTTTTCCACGTCCAAGTCCACGTCCACGTCCACATCCTCTGTTCCGTCCACCATGCATCAGCAAGATCACATTTTGCTCGCGACTTTTTGATCTTGTGATGTCTCGTGGGTCGCGCACACAAGACCCCGTGAGTCGCACGAGAGTCGCGCGTTCACAAGAGTACAAGACTCATCAACAATTTGGGAAAAAAGTATAGTAGAGGGTCGCAAGAATGATTATCAGCAAGATGTTCATCTGAATTCAGCAGATCTTATGAGGTGGGCATAAAATGGGTAACATTTGGAATGGGTAACATTTGGGCGGAGCGAAGTCGAAAATTTCACCAAAGTCATTTAAACTCCGATGGCCACGTGTCTTGATTCGTGAAATGGCGTGATTTGATGGGCAACCGCTGCCACGTCTCTTGCCTTTTCCCTTCCTTCCCTCCAATTCCCTCTCACCGTCCCCGCCATTCAACGCCATTCCCTGCATCCTGTCGTCCTCCAAGACTCATCAACACATGCTGGACACAGTTCAATATAGTCTCTATCCTCTGGCTCTGTCCGCCCGGCTGCCCATTGCCTCTGTTGTATTCGTGAAGTTTCTGTTGCTCTGCAATGGCCTCGGCATCTGGTCTTCGTCCTTTTTTAACTACGGTCCCTGCTCTGGCAATGTACAATTGTCTTTGCACCAATTGTTTGCAGATTCTCATAATACTGCCTTGGTGCGTACTCCATTTGTCTATTACAAAACAGGAACTGATACGGAACTAGTATCATGATTGCGGTCACACAAGATGGTACATGAATGCAGTACATCTGCACGTCAAGCGGATTCCATGGCCTGTAGAAGTGAGTCTGTTCCTACATAAACACCCTCTCCATACTCTTTCTCTCCGCTATCGTTACGCGTTCTCTCCGCTATCGTTACGCGTTCCCTCGCTCCATCGCCCATCCCTACATAACCCTGTTGCCATAGCTTGAAAGTCCTTATTTTGAGAATATATATTGTGTCTCGCCGTCTCGCGTGCGCACAGTAAAAAATATTATTATTATCAAGGCTCTCGTGTAAATTTTGACATAGTTTGTGGTCTTGCACTCGCGTGCGCTTTCAGACACTTTCGGGTCTTGTGCGAGCGCATGCGAGCGCGTACAAGCACCCACAAGCAAAGTGCAACAATCGCGATGTGCATTTCTGTCCTCGTCTTGATCCTGCCCCTCATGTAATGCCTGGGGCCTTCCCCTTTCCCGGACCCGTCGTGCGATCCCCCGTCACTCCTCCGAGGCCCACCATCCGATCCAATGATTTGTACACAAGGTTCCCGAGGAGATCCAGTAGCGGATCCGCCAGTCTTCACCATTTCTACCCACTAGCGTCTAATTGACCAGCTACACCCGTCGATTTTCATCGGGACTCTCACATACTATGCGCATTTGCTGGATCTCACCGATTGTATCTTTTTGTAATAGTAGTAGTACATACCCAAGGTTTCAGGTCCAGGATTTCAGACTTTTTTTGTACCAGTATTAGATATGTATGGAACCCTCTGAAAATTTACTGTGCACAGCAATGTCGGAAAAATTGAAAAAGGGATATTGGGCCTTGTGTGGCCTAATAAGGCCATCAGGAAAAAATAACCTTACATGGTTTAAATGTGTACCAATTGGCACATATGAGGCCTCTCAAGACCTTACACGGCATTAAGGCGCTTATATGGCCTGAAGGGGGTCACCAGGCTTTGCAAGGCCCTGTAAGGTTAGGCGCCGCAACGCAAATAAAATGTCACCCTTGCAACTTTACATCGCAAGGTCCTTCCTCAGTTTTCATGCTACTCTTTCAACTACTTGGGCTGACTGCTAGGTTGTTACCTACTGGGATTCGAACTCACGACCGCTCGCGAACGCTACTTTGAAAGCAAGGGCAGGATTACCACTAGACAAAAGCACCGATTAAAGACATCGAAAATATGCTCTATATATACAGCAAGTCCATCCTGACAAGCCCTGAAGGGGCCTTACAAGCACATTTGTGGTCTTATATGCTCAACCCTTCTTTATGTGTTATTACATAGCTTCACTACATTCAACATGGTTTGGAACACTGTGGGTGATATCATTTCTTCTCAGAATAAATATGTGTAGGTTTTTCAACATGAAGTCAGGTTCAATTCAAGTGGTCCAGAAATTTACCTTGTCGGAAAAATCCAATTTTGCTTATCAGGTTGTTATCAGGTCATTATCAGGCGTTATAATGGTTTTTTGACGCTTATCTGCCTGACGCCGCACCATGTCAGGTCTTATCAGGTATCGGTCAGGTCCCAATCAGGACTTCGTCAGGACCCTGTCAGACTGGTAAGGTTCAAAAACCGATTATAAACTCTGACAGGGAAAATCGGATTTTTCCGGGAATGTAGGCCAACCCACGCACCTGCCTATTTGGGAGGCCCGGCCATCAATCGGCAATTTATTGCCACAATCCAAATTAGGACATCCTCCGTCGTATTGTGGCCCATGATGTGCCACCCAGGACGCGTTTTGACGTGTTTTCTTCCTACCATTACCATCCTCCTATCATACTCGCACCATATCCACATTTCTTACTATGGCTGAGCAATCCATGAGTTTGTTCATGTCCAACCTGCACCGTCTCAGCCGCCCCCTGCAAATAATCCGTACAAAAAAATGCGGTGGGCGGAATACACCCCCGACACGGCCTCTAGAAAAGCCAAACCTGCTATGCCTCTCCGAACTGTTGCCTCCGAAATCTTGTTGGACAAGTTACAGGTTTCCACGAAACAGCGGGCAGCAATTGCGGCGGTGGCAAAAGGGCGGCCGTCGGCTCCGTGTCGACGTCTTCATTAGAGTCCTAATCCTCCACATCATGCCGTCGATATTCACAGAACGGCGCTTTTATCGTGAGCAAGATCTTCGCATTGCTGCTCAGATACGGCAAATACCCAGTGGGCAGGCTCTCCTGCAGCATCGAATGTCAGGAACTCAGAAATTAGCGGTTCCGCGCGTCGCGTACCTGGTACCCGGATCAGCAACGTCAAGACCGTGCTGTCGCGATTGTGAATGCACGTCAAATGTACTCGCCAACCATGCTCCCCGATAATTCCGGGCTTACCTTCATGTGCTACTCGTCGGAGGCCCTTGCCGTCGAATCGGAACCTGTGCAATACACCATCACAATTTTATTCAATGGTGCTGCCACCTGCAAATGCACCGACTTCCAGAGGAACGGTGGAGCCGGCTTTGCTCTCAGAAATCCCCAGCGCCGCTGCCTGCTGTCGCAACTCCAACCGCCACTCAGTCGCGACCGAGGGCAACTCAGGGACACGTGAAGCGCACCGACTTGCACCCTCCCTCCCCGAGAAACGCGGCACAAAACGACATCAGTCCTTTGCACCTCACTAATTGTACTCACATATTATACCATTTGCTCTGTTTTACCTACATTAAATTACTACCCTGGTCCTCCTGCCCCCAATGCACACCCTTATAGCTTGCCTCTGTCCGCCGCTGGAGGGACGAATGCAAACAATGAGAAAGTAGAGTACCCATATTAGGACGTGCTCCGGTCCACGCGACCTTCTGCCGGCTGATTGCCGGATGTCCCAAATAGGCAGGTGCGTGGGTGGGCCGTGCTTCCATTTTTCCGACACTCAAGCAACAGAAATTGGGATTATCATGCAAGAGGATTCCCCTGGAAGCAGTCAGGCATTGATTTCACAAGGTCTGAGACATTGTCCTCAGAGGTGCTCTAATTTGGTCTGAGAAGACCTTATAAGATCTTGTAGGGTGCACTGCCAAACCTTACACGGCCTTGCAAGGTCGTCAGGTTCTGTAATATGGCGGTCACATTGCACATTTAATAAAATGATGTTTTTTCAGATGTTTGGTGTTCTTTTTTTGAGCTTTTCAAGCGAAATTTGACCCTCACAAGGAAATTTGAATATCTCGGGATACCATACGATAAGTGTTTTCTTACTTGTTTTCAGACGTGTTGAAGAAAAAAAATCAAAGTACAATTTTGAATCACCGCATGAGTGATTTTTTTGAGGGCATCAGAGTTTTTTTTCTCCCATAGAGGATTGATAGAGGGACTACAAATTATGGATGACATGCATTTTTTTATGTGTCGTCGGTACGATGGCACATTGATGCGGCAACACTCAGCCAGCTGATGGGACTAGCTGAGCATGATCCCTTTGATGCTGACGTTCCTGGTGCAGGCTGGTGGTGTCCTAGGCATGACATACTGTAGGTGGTTTGTGTACCATGCAGAGCTACCACACTGCACTGAGCCTTTGATACCCCAGGGATGCTGTTGGTAAACTCATCCTGATTGCAGCCAATGATGCCATCAGCCCGGCAGCCCAGCAGCGCGCATCCGTACTGTTGGCCGTCGACTAACAACCTGATCCTTAGCAAAAATCCGAGGCACTCAATCAGATTTTGTAGTACCTGTCCAAAAAAAAATTGTGCCCTCGAAAAAAAAACCACACAATTGAAAAGGAAAAAAATTGTTTCAATTTTTCTTTCAACATCTGAAAACGAGTAAGAAACACCTGGAAAATATCCTCAAGATCTGACATGTTCAAATTTACTTACAAGGCGCAAATTTGGTCTGAAAAGCTCAAAAAAACACCAAAGATCTAAAAAAAAACCTCATTTTATTAAATGTGCAATGTGACCGCCATACTGTAATGCCTTACAGGGCTTTTTCGATTTTTCCGACAAAGCTCTCCGAAAATGCCCACTCCAACCTCTGAAACTTTCGCCCTCTGGATCTTCTGTAACACCCCAAGTATGTACCGCAAATCAGCATTTTGCATTGGCAATGCATAGCGGCACTCTCAGTAAGTAATATATACACATCTGGCGCAGCAGAAAAGGCGAGATCGTGTGGGGTAGCGCAGGGATCATGATCGTGGCGGGGGATCATAAGCATGCGTAGGGCGTGGGCGTATGAATGCGTGAGGCGTAGGAATGCGAGGGCGTGAGGGACGGGTCCGTGATGAGATAGAGGGTCAGGCCGTTGGGTTGAATTTGTACATACGTCTAGATAGTCTGGATACATGTTGATAGATGACAATGCAAGGGGATGGATGAGGTTATACATGGGTTGGATTGGTTTGGATTGGTGGAGGAGCCTTAGTACGATTATGACTTATGAGGCGGGCCGCACAGTAGTGTCTGGCGACCCTTGTCGCAGTCGCGTCCGTCGGCTCTTACACATGCACATGTACCGCCGGATGCGCGTCGTCCTCGTCCGGCACGACTGCGGAGGAGGCGGCGACATCGAAGATGACGAGCGCACGACCTTTGAAGGGATGGAGGCCCATACGAGAGGACGAGGCAGATTGACACGCGCGGGAAGGCGGGCCATGAGCGTGGGTGGGGCCGATCGTGTCGTGGGTCGGTAGGCGTGCTGCGCCTGCACCTCCACACTAAGTATCCTGGAGTACCGAAGGGTGAAGAGAGGAGCAGACGGCTAGGGCCCATAGGGAGGTCCGTCATTCATAGCAACCGCGGGTTCCCATTGAGACGCAAAAGCCACAACTTACAAGTACGACCGTGCAAGGCAGGCGATTCACCGTGCACTGGGAAGAGCTCCAGCGTAAGCAGAGGAAAGGGACAGTCGGATGGGTCGACACACTGAGCAAGGCAGCACGAACGTACCCGGCGGGGCTGTTGGCTACAGACAGAGAAGACGAGTGCGCACAAGCACGGAAAGGTGAGAACGCCGCGGCATCGAGCAAAGGCGACACATGGTGTCAAGTACATTCAAAAGCAAGAAAGAGACATACATTAAAGTATATAGTACAATGAAATACGGAGCATTACAATGAAACGGAGAATAGATGGTGAGCATGGCATGTAAGTGAAGCATGGTGGGACAGATGATAGATATGCAAAAAGTCGTCAGGGTGATGTCGTCAGTGGAATCGTATGCAGGTAAGTATATAAGAGCAGCTTTCATCGTCGGTTAATAGCCACGCGAATCTCGGGGCGACCGTGGACCGAACAATCCGGGACTACCGCTGTCTGGCACCAGAAGGGTCGGCTCAACCGACGGCGGTGTTGGCACCATATTGGCATCGGCTGTGAGCAAATTCGATCAGCAACGAAAAATAACGAGGAGAGTTGTTTCCTACGTTGCCAGGTCGCCCAGGATTGTACTTGACGGCGAGGGTCAGGAGGGGCTTGCGGCGGGGGCGCTGCGTCCTTCTTCTTCGGCTTACGAGCCGTTGCGCGTTGCGGGACCGTTCGCCAACCCGGTTTCGCCTGGGGAAGCTCAGGCGGAGGCGGAGGAGCAGGGGGATCCAGGGGAGGACCGCCGGGCGCGCCTGGAGGCGGTTTCCTTCGAACAAAGTCAGATAAAGAACTTATTTTCGAAAAAGGACACACCAGTCGGGTTCAAACTCTCCACCAGGACCGTATTTGGCCTTCATACACAGCAAGTAGCCAAGTTCGCTGAAAAAGGACGATAAGCACACGCGAGAGCGGATTGGCAAGCACACGCACTGCTGAAGAGCTCGTCTTTCTTCTCGTAATTTTCCGACTTCACCGAGTAACATCCGTACTTCCGAAGCGAGGGCTTTGCTGAAGTCGTCAAGATACTATGAAAAACAGTCAGCTGGTGCATACAGACGTGAAATACCCAGCTTACCCCTTGTACGTTGAACTCGACCTGCTCCTTTGCTGTTGAACGAACAGCATCAACAGTTTCTTGATGCTGTCGAGTACAATCCGCACGCCAACCTGAGGAGGTCTGTTTAGAAGATCGCAATCTGAATTAAGAGTGAACGCACTTTCAGACAGAGAGTTGAGCAGTTCTCTTTGCTCGGCATTTTGTCGGGTAAGCTCTTCAATAACTTTCTCGATGCCTAGAGGGAAATGAGTCCCAGGTTCAGATGGGAACAAGAAATCGTACCAGGCTTCCCCTCGTCCGCAAGTCGCGCCTCCTCTGCTTTGGCGCGATCAGCTTCCATATCGTCGTGGATTTTTCGAACCATATCTTGAAGCTCGATCATGGAGAAGTCCTTCTTCTCCCGTCTGGCCTGCTTCTCGTTCCAGCGCTCCTCCATCAACTCCTTTTTGCGCTCGCATGCCTCCCGTTGGTCTTGAATCAAGTTGGTGATATCTCCCAGTTGGGCCCTCGTCTCACTGCTGTCCGCCAACGCCTGTCGCTCGCGTTCCCGAGCTTCAGCGTCATCCGTGGATCGCAACTGCTTCTCGTTCTCCAATTCTCCTCGTAACGTCGCCAATTCCTCTTCCAACGCTCTGACGCGCGCCTCCTTTTCCTCCATGAGCGCAGCACGAGCAGCGTCACGTTCTGCTTCGAGTTGAGCCCGCTCGGCGGCCATCTCTTCTCTCTCCCGCGCGAACTGTTCGCGTTCTGCCTGAACGGTGTCTTTGATAGACGCGGCAAGAAGCGAAGCTGCCTCTTCGGAGGCGGCCTGAACTGTATGGATGGATGCACCGTCTCCCGGGAGATCGCCGTGCAAGGTCGGTGGACGATGTGGAGGAGCGCCCAGACCCTCCATATCCCGCCAAATCGCATCTTGGCGTTCCCGGGCTTCTTGCTCTCTTCTCTCCTCGCTTTCCATGAATATACGCTCCCTGTCCTCCTCATTTTTCCGGAATTCTCTCTCACGTTCATCTTCATTTTCTTGAGCGTGGCCGGCAACCTCCTGCAGGCGATTTTCCACCTCCGCAAGTCGTTCGAGTCGCTCCCGCTCTGCGTCAGCCTGCGCTAGATCCACGGGGAAGGGAGTGACGCCAGGACGTGGAGAATATCGTCCTGGCGAAATGGGTCGACCAGGAAGAGGCCGGATCGGTTCCTCGGTGAAAGGTCTTCCGGCAGAGGGAAGGAAAGGTGCAGCTTGGTCGCCGTAGACGGACTGAGGTGGAGGTGCGCCTGGAACCGGATACTGCTCGTATTCTTGCTGGATGGTAGGAGCGGTACCGGGGACTCCGGCCGTGGGAACTCGTCCGCGAGAAGGCGCACCAGCAACGCCTTCAGCTGGCACGTAGTGAGACGGAAGGGGGTGACCGGCAGGCGGGGTAAGTGGGCGACCTTCCGCATCGTAAACCGTCCGCCCAGTGGGGTAGATGGGGTTCCCAGCGGTGTCGTAGACGGGAGTGATTGGCCGCCGGTTGCGGTCGTAGTATCTCGGCTCGTGTTCTTCCGGGATACGCACCGCTGTCGGGATGCCAGCGGGCCGATCGCCCTCGTAAATAGTTGGAGCGCCAGGCCTGTCCCCATAAGCAGAAGGAGCGATGGGCCGATCTCCTTCATAGATGGTAGGCGCACCGGGTCGGCGTGACGGGACGGGAACCGGTAAAGGAGCATCGGCCATGCGCGGCGACGGCCTGGGACTGTAGCTTTCGGCACGGCCCTCTTCTGAAACAGTGAAGTCAGATTGATTTTCGGCGCTAGTACGAGAAACATACCATGATAAGGCCTACTAAGGGGGACGCCGTGTTCAGCGTAATCCATGGGAACGATGGTCGGAGGACGACCTGTAGGAACCGTTACAACATGTGGAACTCCAGAAGTAGCCACACGGTGTGGGTCGGATTCCCGTTCATCGCGTCTTCTCGGGCGACGAGTTCCACCAGGAGATCGAGATCGGGATCGACCCGAGTAAGAAGCACTGCGACGTCCACTGCGACGCCTACGAGGACGTCGATGTCCCCCAGCAGAGACTGAGCGGTCGGAGTAAGGACTGCGACTACGGCTTCGATGTCTTCTCGGCCGACGTCCACCAGGAGAACGTGACCGGGAACGCGAATCATCTGGATAATGAGTTCGTGTGCGGTGCGTTCCAGCGGTGCGATGCGTCCCGGGGATCTCGGGATAACGGCGAGGCGAGCGGGACCCAGAACGAGAACGAGAACGGGGCGCTATATATGTAGGCGAGTGAGAGTGACGGCGGGAACGATGTGTCCCTGTCACTGGTACGATTATGGGAGGGCCATGCGATGCAAGCTGCGATGGATGCGATGGGTGATAGCGGGGAGAATGAGATCTGGATCTAGAACGGGAGCGACGCGACCTATGAGTATCCCCAATAATTACAGGGGGTACATGCGAAGGATGGGATGGGTGATAGCGGGGAGAATGTGATCTCGATCTAGAACGCGAGCGACGCGACCTATGAGTATCCCCAATAATCACAGGGGGTACATGCGAAGGATGGGATGAGTGATAGCGGGGAGACCTGGATCTAGAACGGGAGCGGCGCGACCTATGAGTATCAACAACGATTGGGGCACCATGCGGTCCGTAGTGTCTCGGAGAACGAGATCTGGAGCGGTGATATCGTGACCCCCCTACGATTATGGGAGGGGAGCGGGATCGTCCTCGCGACGGAGCAGTAATTATCTGCGGAGCTGCAGTTCCCGGGATAATGACAGGCGGAGTGTGATGTCGAGAGTGAGAGCGAGAACGATGCCTGTAAGACGGTTGACGTTCATAGTATCTCGGTGACCGCGAGCGTGACCGTGAACGCTGAGGAATGATGACAGCGGGAGGAGGAGTGCGGCGACCCGAATCGCCTTGTATCACAACGGGAGCTTGCGTTTGGGGCGGTAAGGTGTACGTCGGTTGTTGAGGAGGCAGGATGACAGCAGGTGGCGTGTGTCGACTGCGGCTGCGTGATCTACGCGATCGACTGCTCCCTCGCGAATGAACATACACAGGTCCTTGGGTGGGGAACATGCCTTGTGAAGGGAGCATGGTACCCGGCATTCCAGGCTGAACCACAGTGACGCCCGGTTGCGGCGAACGAGATCGATGCCTTCGGGAACGAGAACGAGAGGAGCGCGAAGATCGTCGACTCCGACTTGGCTGGATGATCATTGTAGGTGTTCGAGTCCTGTGCCTGCTCCTGGAGCTCCTGGAGCTCGAACGAGATCGGGAGCGTGTGCGAGTACGTCGCGACCCGCTGACCACAATAGGAACCGAGGGTTGTGGTAGGTAGGTGGGCTGCATTGAAGGCACCATGCCCCCCATCGGCATTGTACCCATTGGCCCCATTGGCATTGGCTGTGCCGTTTGCTGTTGCGGTGGGTTGATGACTATCGTCTGTGGGGGCTGCTGTTGCTGCTGCTGCGGAAATTCAGAGGGAGTAGGCGCAACAACCATTGGCGGGGGACCAAATTGGCTGCCACTTGGGTGCACCAGGATCGGACGCTCCCGAGAACTAGAGCTGCTCCTACTGCTCCTGCTCCTGCTCCTGCTCCTGCTGTCCCGCCTGTCACGGCGGCGTCGACGACGACCACGGTCACTGCCCTCGCTGCTGCTGCTGCTACTCCGTCCACTGGCCGGTATGGGAACGACATAAGGATCAATTTCGCCCATCGGCGAGCGCTCTGACGGAGGCAGAACGAAAGGGACGACGGGCGGCTCTCCTTGAAATGTTGGCTGCTGACCTTGCGACATGTAAGGACCAGGATAAGGGCCCATTGGAACGACGGGCGCGGGTCCCGGTCCCCCAGGTTGAAAAAACACCGGTCCTTGTCCCTGCATTGGTGCAGGCATGTTTGGAGGAATGAAAGGGACATTATAATTCGGAGGAATGAAAGGCGAGCGGCGATCTTCTCCAGGAACAACAGGCGGAATAACGGGACCATAACCTTGAGGCTGGAACCCGGGAGGAAATCCTGGCCATTGGCCTTGAGGGGGTGGCGGAACAACGGGACCTTGTTGTTGTGGTGGTATGAAGACCG
Organism: Mycena crocata; assembly: GCA_029281795.1. Taxonomy (NCBI): domain Eukaryota; kingdom Fungi; phylum Basidiomycota; class Agaricomycetes; order Agaricales; family Mycenaceae; genus Mycena; species Mycena crocata. The sequence continues at coordinate 541,387 of JARJCP010000043.1, read as the reverse complement.
GGCCCTCGCTTTCTGACGAGCTCGATTCACTGGGGCCCGGTGGCGGTGGTGCACCTGGAACGGTTTAACACATACACCCACGGACCGAAGACAAGAACATCTACCTTGAGCTGGGATAGCCCGCATTTCATCTCGCAGTTGATCGACTCGAGCAACGACGCCGCGAAGCTCAGCCTGACGATCGTGCACGTCGCGTTCGAGCCATTCATTCAGGCCTCGCATATATCGCATGAGCTCACGCTGTTGATCGACGGTGGCAAGCTGAGCCAACCGATTTTCCTGTTGTCGAATTAATTAGTTGTTTGCAAAAAGCTTCCAAGTCGAAGCTGCCTTACCCTGAGAATCTCCATCAAAGAGTCAAATACCGGGGGAAGCGCCACGACGGTCTGATGAATACATGTCAGGCAAGCCAAACGAAACTGAGAAAGTCACCCACTGGACCGGTGGTGGGCTGCGGCATGGGGAAGAACTGTTGCGGCGGCGGAACGCCAGTTGAGGGGACACCCGTTTGAGCGGGTCTTCGACGTGGATCCTACGTTCGAAGAGATTGAGTCAACAAAATAGGGAATGCAAGGTCACTGACTGCTGCCGTTGCCGTTGTTGGTTGTGCCCGGCGGTACCAACTCGGTCCCAAAGGTGGTTCTGGTCCACCTAAGTGATCTGGAGCAGTCTGCGGGCGTTCATGGAGGTCCGTGGGCTATTAAACATGTTAATCTGACGCAATAGTTAACAAAAAGTAACGTACTATGACCGGCTGCGCCGGCGGGCCAGGGAAAACTTGTCCTATACAACAAGGTCAGAGAAAGGATACAGCGACGATGGATACCTACTTGGCGGAGGAGGTGGAGGAGGCTGTCCGCGTTGATCCCTATATGTGTCCGGCTGAGACGGAGGGCGCGAGGACGTCGTGTATCCGGTCCTAGGGACATTTCTGAAGTCCTGAACTGGAGCTCCAACGGGGTGGCGGAGAACGCCTTGCCTATGTGGCGGAACACTGAAGAATGGACGGTGAGGGGGCCGCGGGGCGGGTTCAGTGGGAACGGTGACGCCGACGCGGCTGCGAGGACGGATACCCCGCGCCTCCACATCATACGTGAAGGGGATGATACGCGGCGGCTGGTCGGCAGGTTCGAGCGGCACCCCGGTCCCAGCACTGGATAACAAATCGTCTAGCTGCTGAGCAAACGACCGCCCCGCGGCGGGAGCGGGCACCGGCATTCGCACTTCGGGAATGCCACGATCCACTCTACTGCGGAAGATGCTGCTCCAGAGGCTGTCGGCGCTACTTGAACCCGAGGGAGAAGAGGGTGGTGCAGGAGCTTGCAGGATGACCGGAGGTTGAGGCGCGGGGGGAGGCTGATCGATGATAGACTGCAGTAAATCCTCAATGCGAGCCATTCTGTCGTTTAACTCCGTGTCGCGAGGTACTTCATGAGGCATCCCACGGTTGAGATTTTCACGCAGCATATCGAGATTGTGATTCGTCGATCCCTGCGCCTGCCACAGACCATCGACAATTTCCCTGATGTGTTCCAGAATGGGAAGATAATTGGTGGGCCTGACAGTAACGGTGGATGAGGAGGAGGAGGACGGAGAAGAAGACGATGACGAGGATGAAGGTGATGAAGGTGAAGGCGGCAGAGGTGGGTACGGGCGGTGGTCAGACGATTCCGAGCTGTCTGGTAAGGGTGTCGAGGGGGAATAGCGATACGAGACGGACGCAGGCGGAGAAGATCGCGGCTCCGATCTCGTTCCATCAGACAAGACGCGCGGAGTCCCCGGGTACGGCGAATCAGGGAGTGGCCCAACATCTTCGTCGTCTGAATAATGCGACGACAGGAACGAAATGCTGCTCGCGTTGCTCGATGAGCGCGACAAGCTGCTGATGTATGACATCGGCGGTTCGAGATATGTAATCGTCGGCGCAGGAGCCGCAGGAGACGCAGCAGGTACGGGAAATGGCGCGGCAGGCATAGGGGATGGGGCACGGGATGTCACAGAGGTGGCACGAGAGACCGGGCGGTGCAAGAAGTTCGCCAGGTCGCGCAGTTCATTCCGAAGTGCGCGCACATTATCCGCAATGTCCTGCGTCTCTTCGCCTCTGACATCAGCGAGCCGACGCAACTCATCCGCCAAATCCTCCAGTGTAACACCGACGCTCGGTGCGCGGTACGACGGCACGGTTTCGAGCACGGAACGCATCGACGGGGTGTCTCCGCGCGGGGTAGACACGCTGACGCTGCCGGAAGCATCGGGCGTTCGGAGACTTCGACTCGACGGCGCAATTGAAGACTGACAGAAAAGAAAAGGAGTCAGTGCTAACAATCAAGTTGACGTGAAACAAACACGTACCGGTGGGCGACTAGGACGCGGTGTGCTGCGAGGCGTGCTTAGCAAACTTGTTGTTGCCGGCTCATCAATAAATTCTGTATCCGGTAATGATTCTTCGGCAAACACCGACGAGTGGATGGAGGAAGAATCGGATAAGAATGAGGACTGCGTGAGCACCGAAAGCGTCCTTCCAAGGGAAGACGATCCATCCGACTCCAAGCCCGAAGGCGTTGAGACGTCCGAAAGACTCGAGGATTGTGCCAGCGGCGTCATCACAGACGGCTCCGAACGCGGGATGGTGCTCAAGCGGTCGAACGACGAGAACGACTCCGTCGGCCGGAGGAACGAGGTTTCTCCAGAAGTGTCCGGCGCATCGTGCAGCGCAACGGAGCCGACAGACGGAGATGGAGCGAGGATCGACGACTCGTACGTCCCGCTCGATGCGCGACCCCAACTGCGCAGGCTGGAAAGTGCGCGCGAGAGAGGGGTGAGGTTCGACGACGAGGTGAGGGACGTCTCGGACATGCTTTTGCTGAGGGCAGACGGCTCCTCATAATAGCTTGACGGTGCCTCGGACTCGATGGGCGACGGGGCCGACACAGACGCGGACGACGCAGACGAAAAGGCGAGCGACATTGGCGTGGCGGCATCGGAAGATTCCTCGGAGCTCTGATACGGCGTGAGGGGCTCGAGATGCGGCAGTGTGCTGCTGCTTGTCGAGAACGACAAAGATGATACATCGGAAACGGACGTCGAACTCTGTGATGCCGAAACCGACGATGGCGGGAGAGGCGGGTAATACTCGGATGACACCGTCGACGGAGGAAGCGGCGGGTAGCGCTCCGTCGAAACCGAGGAAATCGACGAGGGCGGGAGAGGCGGGTAGTGCTCTGATGACGCTGAGGACACTGAAGACGGCGGAAGTGGCGGATAGTGCTCCGAGGACACCGACGACGGCGGGAGCGGCGGGTAATGCTCCGAGGATACGGTCGACGGTGGCAACGGCGGATATTCCTCCGAAGACACGGTAGATGCGGTAGATGGCGGCAGCGGCGGGTACGACCCCACACTCGACTCAGATCGGATGGTTGGCACAAGCGACGGGACGCGCATCAGACTCCTCTTCTCATCTTCGTCCTCCGAAGGCAGCACGCTCGGCACCGGGCGCGGTGTGCCCATTTCCGACGGGATATCGCCCATGTCGCTGGGTTCAGGCGCAGTGCGGTACGCCGACTCGGAAGGGATGGTCGGAAACGACTCATACGACGAGACGGACGACGGCGCGCGCGGGGCAGTGGTGTACTCCGAGGAAGACGAGCTGCCCTGCGAGGCGGTGATGAATTGGTCGCTGGACCCCGAAGTTGAAGGGGGCGGCGATGCCGAGCCGGAGGACGGTGGAGAAGACGAAGATGACGACGGATAAGAAGGCGGCGTCGAGCCCGTGGACGTCGTGCGCGTGGTGACATCCGAGAGGTCCGAGGAGGGACAGATATCATACCCCGTCTGGTTGGTTGAATAGGTAGCAGGCGTAAGCCCACTGCCCGTCCCGGAGCCGCTGCCTGTGCCGTTGCTGTCTGATGGATCCCCGCTGTCCGACTCGGCGCTGTTCTCCTTGTCCTCCGATGAGGAATGCGAGTAGCCATCCGACGACGACCTCGTGTATCCCGACGAGAGGGTTCGTGCGCTTAACCCTAGCCCGGGCCGGCGGCGTACCTCACGTGCCCGGGAAAGAGACGTGCCGGTGCCGGTTCCGGACGGTGAGCCAATCAATCCCGACGCCGACGTGTAGCTGTAGCTGGAATACGTGTCGGAGCGTTCTGAAGAGCCTGAATAGTCGCTGTGGGAGTCGCCGAGGAGGCTCGCGCTGCCGGGGCCTCGGTAAGACAATGAACTCGGTGCGATGCTGAATGTCGCCGTGCGTGTCGGGCTGCCAGTGAACGACGTCGCCGTCGCGCTGCTGAAAGCGCCCGTGCGCAGACCCACGCTCTGCGAATACATCGTCCCGCTCCTTCTCGTCCCCGTCCCAATGCTTCCACTTCCATTTCCACTTCCACTTCCACTTCCACTGGTCCCACTGCTCCCGCTGTGCACGCTCCTGCTGTCCGCAGACAAAAACACGTCGTCCGACCCGCCCGAGCTGGCACTCAGACGGTATCCTTCATCTATCTCGCCCATCGACCCGCGACGCGCGCCCATCCCCCGACGCGGTCCGGCGATTACGCGTGGGTCACCCGGGTACACGTACTCCCCGCCCGAAATGACGCTGTCGTCGACCGTACCGGTGTGGTGCGATGAAACAAGCGAGGGCCGGCGGCGTACACCAGTCCCCGTCGTCTGGGTGCGAGTAGTAGTGGTGTCGGTCTGCGAACGGGTGAAGTCACTGGTATGTGTGTCGGTCAGCGTCTGGGTGCGGGCGAAGTCACTCGTGTATGTTCCGGTCCCGGTGCCTGTCGCAGAGTAGGTGCGTGTGTCGGGCGTATACGAGCGCGTATCGGGCGTGTACGAGCGGGCACCAGTCCCAGTCGGCGTGAACGTGCGCGTGTATCCACTCGTCGGCGTCCACGTCCCCGTCCCGGTCCTTGTTCCAGTCGGTGAGAAGGTGCGCGTCCCGCTCGGACTATAGGTTCGCGTGGGACTGTATGTTCTCGTTCCGCTCGGAGTATAAGTCCTTGTCCAGGCCTCGCTCGGCGTGAACGTTCCCGTCCGACCTCCAAGGTACCCGCTTGAGCTGGTATTGCTCTCATCGCCCGAGCCAATATCAGGAATGTCCGCGATCGGGGGGACGAATACGGTGCTCCTGCTCCCGTTGCTGCTCGCACTTGCGGCACTGTCGACGGAGAGGATCGTGCGGATGCTCTCGCTTCGCGCCATCTTGCTGCTTTTGTTCGAGCCACTGACGCTGGCACTCTCGTCAGCGTCGCCAACTGAGGAAGACGCGGCGGACGAGTCAGCGGTGGGCGGGCGGTGGACGGCTTCCCTGTGTACGAAAAAATGATAAGTAAAACAGCTTTCAATGAGTAGAAACGAAAGGCAACTCACCAAATCCGATTGACCCACTTCTGTCTTTCCAAAAGACTCTCCGCCGCAAGACGTTCCACGCCGTCTTCGTACACCATCTGAAACGGAACGAGTAGATCCACGAGCGTGTCCACACCGGGCTCTCCAGTTTCTACGAACGCAAAGATAAATGTGAATAAAATGAGGTAATGAGTCGTTCAGAAAACACTCACCACTCTGCAGCCTTGCAGCGACGCTGCCAACATCATCTCTTGCACCGGGGTGGCTGGGGCTCGGGACGCTCTGCACCTGTGGATGGGATCAGTACAGGTTCGGTGAGGGCAATTGCAAGAAAATGAAAGATAGAATGTTTTTGGTTACGGTATCGTTAAGTCGCACTTACTGCGGTGCAATTAACCAAATCGAGTCCTACAATGCCACGTCCACCGCCTGGGGCAAGCCATGAGAGAAGGAGAAGGTGCGGGTACAGGAGCGCTTGGCAACGCTGCCAGCGATAAGGCGGCGCTGCATGCACGTTGAGGAACCAAAGGAGGCCAATATGCAGAGGCTGTTATATTGAACGTATTTTGTTGACATAATGGGCGACAACGAAGAGACAATCGATATTGAATCGCAGCGTTGGTGAGGTCGATGTCGAAAGTCGTGGGAAGAAAAGAATCAAAGTCGTGGGAAGAAAAGAGTCAAAAACGATTAGTCAGCGCATCGAATCAAAGACGACCACGTGGGCAAGTGAAAACATACCGCCTCGTTACTCTGCGCGTACGCGCTCAGCTCTGCAACGTTCAGACCAGGCGGAAGTCCTCCAATACCGGTCATCCCACTCCCGCCGCTCCGCACACTAGCACTCGCGCTACGCACACTCGCCCGCTCCTCCAGCCGCCTCCGCAAACTCGACGACCGCGACGCACGGCGCCGAATCCCGAATAGGCCCTCGTCTGCCTCAGGGCTGGGGCGCTGGGGCGTAGTAGGAAGCGCGGGGAGCGGGTGCTCGTCCAATGACTTGTCTGATTTCGATTTGCGCGGGGATCCATGTTCAGACTCCGATTTGAGCGACTTGTGGTCAGAGTCAGCCTTGGAGCCGCGATCCGACTCGGACTTGAAGCTGCTATCGCCTGAAGAGGAAGGCGAGCCTCCTGGGCGCGTGGGGGTGCGTTCCTTCCACAGCGCGACGATGTTGCGCACAGACGCGAGCGGCGAACGCGGGCTTCCCTGCGCAGGACGACGCAGTGAGGCGGGCGGCGTCTGGGTATTGGTGTTGGTCACCGTCGTGTAGGTTTGCGTGTGTGTCGCGGTAGTATACGAAGGTGTGCTGCTCGAACCCGACTGCGACTGTGTCTGTGTCCGAGTGTCGGTTGTACGCGAGAATGTGCCCGTGTCGGTAATACGGGCGGTGTGCGAAGGCGTGAACGTTCCCGTGTACGTGTTGGACGGAGTGAACGAGCCCGTATGCGTGAACGTGTCGCTGCGCGTAAACCCAGTGGGGCTGGTGTACCCGGATGGACTAGTGCGCCCGCTCCCGCCTGAGCTGCTGATGGGTGGCTGAGACAGCAGCGTGCTCATCGAGGGGCGCGTGCGGCTGGGGGAGAGCGGTATTGTCCCACTGGGAGATGTGACGCGAGGAGTTTTGGTTGGAGACGCGGGGCGCGAACCAAAGGTGCTGTGGAATCCCTGCGCGTACTCGCTGATCGAGTGTGCCGGAGTGAAGAACGGCGATGGACTACGAGCGGAAGGGGTGGATGCGCCGCGCGTGTGACCCGTGGTTCCCGCGCTGCTTGTTACTGGCGCGGCCTCGAAAACAGCGATAAGCTCCGTCGCGCGGCCTGGGGGTGGGAGACCCGGCTCCGTTGAAGCGCGCGAGTGTAGCGATGGCGCCAACGCAGAACGGCGAAAATCGGGTGTCTGCGGGGTCTGTCGGACGGCCATTGACGATGGGCGCGAGTCCTCTGTGCGTTCTGTGATTCTGCTGAGACGTGTGGCGTGTTGTTGGGGCGGTGGTTGGTCTTGAAACGAGGGTAAAGAGACAAAGGAGGGCGAGCCTGTGTAGGACGAGGACCAGTTCGACACTGCGTGCTGGGTGTCGTCAAATTCATCGTCGAGGTCGTTGAGGGATGCCTCGACTTCTTCAAGAGAGTTGCTGTCGGTGTATGATTCTTCTGAGGGCGAGTCTGGTCGCGTTTCTGGGCCAAATTAGCGTCGATATGAGGTTATAAGGTGTTGAATGTACCTGTGAACGTCGCTGTCCCGTAGGTGGGCGAGTATGGATCGTCTGTGCTGCTCATCGCAGCGGACGAAGGAGACCGGTGGAGTCGAGACGCAAAGCAAACAAGACACGTGACCCCGTCGCGTTGAGTCAACACAGCGCAACAAACACGCCTTGTTCAGGAACCACCAGCAGCTTTGCTTTCTTTCCAGGCCTTGCCGAACCATCCGAAATTGCCTCGAGGTCAGAAAACGAGGGAGCGGCGAATGATTTAACCTGTCTTCGATTCCATGTTTACTTTGGCACACACACGAGGGCGCGCATCTGGGTCCCTTCACAATGCCAGGAAAGGGGCTGGTCCCTCCGAGCAAACGGAGGAAATACTCGAAAAGTCTGAATTGACCTCCGGGAATGGCGTTAATTCGAAGTCTTCCGAAGGTTTCAGGCACAATACGGCTTCGCCCGACTTGTTGGCGTTTTTGACAAGATTTTTTCTCCACTTTCATGCTTCAAACTCTCAAGCCGAACGGTTCTATGCTTTAAATTCTTCCGTCCAATACACAATTTTTTCTATAAAAAAAAATCCACGGTCTAAGTCGCTGCAGCACAACATCCGAAAATTTTTGACCAAAAGTTCTGTGCACAACAAAAATTCAGCAGCTGGCACAAAAGATGGATGAAACACTTGCGTTCTTTGCGTCGTCGAAGGCGGCCTGTGCCCGTGCTTTTTCAGCATTCAACTCGTCCTGAGCCTGTTGCTTCCGTGCATCTAACTCATCCTGCGCCTGTTGCCGTTTTGCCTCGATCTCTGCCTGCGCCTCTTCCTTCGCAGCTTGAACCTCAGCTTTCCCGTTTTCCACTGCCTCGCCGATCTGTGTCTGCGCGTCGTCAAGCATGGGCTGCATGTTCTCCTTCATATAGTCAACCGTCTGCGCGCCGGCCTCTTCTGCGGCAGAGTCGAGGTACTTTTTTCCCAACTCGCGCGGGTAGGATTCCTCCTTCTCGCCTACACCGCCGCGTGCTGCTCCTTTATGGGAACGCTGGTTAGTATTGCACAACAGATGGTAAGTGTGCTGCACATACCGTTGGACATCTTTTAAATATTATAAAGGTATATGGTGTGTGGGGTATGTGGATGGTAATAGGCAGCTTTCTTTCCACCGCTAACCGCGCTCGTACAAATACTACCTACCGTCGGTTCCATAAATAACGACATTCGATTTGTTACTCATCTAGAACAACTGACATTTGCCAGATAAGCGCCGCGCGCCCGACGTTGAACAGTCGCTTCCAAGCTGTTTGAGTGGGGAGCCTGTGTCTCATGGCAGATCGCATCGTTTTCCTTGCAGCGGTCCTCATCATTCGCCGCTAACACGAGCCCCAAAATAGAGTAATTTAGGTGGAGGATTTGCATGGCCGATTTCGCGCGTTGACCCCGGTCAGTGAGCTTAAACGTGATAAAGATCTCGCCCTCTCACAACCCAACGAACAGAAAATTCTCCTGGAACGACCCGTACTGATTGCGCGTTACAATGCCGCTCTGGTCAGTGGTATGACCTGAGGTCGTTGAGGTGATGTATTTTTTGGAAATTACAAGTTTCGTCGAAGCCAGAGCCCAACGTTCAGAAGCGGTTCCAGGGAAAACTGGAGCATGGTGGTCGTTCTCCCGTGCCTCCCTCTAAGTGCCAGCTGTCTCTCAGAATGCAGTTATTCACTGTCCACTGGATCACATAAAATTGATGACGGCATTTCGATAAGAGTTTTATCTAATCTGGTGGACTTCCTCACTGAAGTAACCAAAGGCAACCATCTGTTCCTGAGCAACATACTGCGGAATGACTTTGCATCCGGTCCGCAGTAGGCAATCCCGCACGTGGACGAGTACAGAGTCGGAAAAATAGCGCAGAGGGAGTGAGACAGAGAGACAGCGAAGAGACCGGAGCCAGGCTACCGGCAGTGAATAAATGCAGAGCCTCCTTCTTTTCATGCAAACTTCTCATTGAGGATCTTCGCCGCGCCGAGGTGGCACTGCCACTCCGATCGTGCGATCGTGATTCGAAGCCATAAATGGAAATCAGCAAGCGAAGTGCAAGCGAAAGTTTCTGCAAGTCCACCATGGCACCGTCGCCTTATGAGCGTCCGTTCGCCCGAGATTCCCGTTCAGCACCATCTAGAACCATCTTGGAGCTCGATGGTCTCCCCACAAAAGGCAGGGCGCCCTCAAAGGCTTCAAAACGCATCAGAGGCGAGATTGCATGCGCGGGTAGGTCGGGAGCAAGATTGCATGTGGTCAACTAACCTCCGCAGAATGTCGACGTCTGAAAATCCGGTGCGACAAGACTGTACCTTGCTCTACATGTGTAAAACGGTACGCGTGTTTCCACCTTTCTCGACTCTGATTGAGCAGGACTACGCAGCGGCTGCGGAGCTTTGTGTCCAAATGGTCGGTATAAATGGGCCTCAAATTGTGCTCCTCTCTCATGGGTTCCCTCACAGGCACTATTCCACCTGGCGAAGGCAGTCGGTTCGTGCTAGCGGCAACAGACCACCTACATCAGAAGTTGACGCGAATGGAGGCCCGGATGCACTCGCTCGAGGATGCCCTGGCCATTTTACACGCCACAGATTCGGATAAACCTCATCCGCTGCTCGTTTCGCGGGATGCCGATGACTCTGACGAGGATGAGCCCACACTTGATCTCAAAGCAGTCTCAGAGGAGCCGCCTCAGGAATCAACCCTGGTGGATGCTCTGGGCTCGTTACACATCGACGGCGAAGGTGGTTCTCGTTTCTTCGGTCCCTCCGGTGGAGCCGAGGTCAGAATATTTTTTACCTGCGAGATGCCTCTCTGACACGCATGTATTAGAGTCTACTTCTGGCGAGTTTGTTTCTGTTTTCTGCAGCAGATATTCTAACTATAGACGCACCCAGAAAGCAAAAGGAATGGAGGCACAGTTATTGCCCAAATCCGCCCCCTTCCCGTTGCGTGAACTGGATCCGAGCTATCTGCCGCCAGAAATCAATCAGTTCTGCGCCGCCTTTCCCTTCACCCCACCTGGGATTCCCCGCACTTCGGTCCAAGAAATGATCGAGACCTTCCTGCCACCCATGGAACGTGCCATCATTCTCTGCGACACATTCCTCGAGCACCTTTCATGGATGTTCCACATCGTCTCTCGCCGGCAGCTTGTCGACGAACTCATTCCCGCGATTTACAAACAGGTCCGGGTCAGCTATGGGCCGCACGAGCTCGCCGTGCTCCTCATCACTCTCGGCATCGGCGCCCTCGTGGATCTAAATCTTCAGCCATACAATCTGGAGGCGCAACATTACTACCGGCTCGCGCAGGCGGCGGTCAGCCTCCAATCTGTACTGACGGAACCCTCGGTCGTTACCATCAAGGTAATCGTGTTCCCCGTGCCCATAAGCACCCACGGACTCATCAGATGGGCAGACTTTGCACTTGATGAGCATATACAATGGATTGAGCGGCAAGGAGGCTAATATGGAGGCATCGTACCGCTTCCTTGACATGGCCAGTCAGGTCGCTCTGAGGGTATTGTTTTTTTCTCGTGCCGGTTTGCCTTCGCCTGATCGGAGTCCATTATAGACTGGTCTGCGTACGTGAAGTTTCTGCTATCGTGCGCTGCTAATACGGTATCACAGATATTGACCCGTCGATGTGGCGCTTCGAAGGTCGCGAAGCGTACGAGCGACGCGTCTACTTTTGGAATCTGCTCGTTGCCGTGCTTTGGCAGGTCCGTGGGCGCCGTTGTCTCTTCAGATGAACCCGTGTCTGATGCGGCGGCATGTTGAATCAGAGTCTGGTCACAGGCCGCCCGCCATCCATCCTCTCGGTTTTTGTTGACTGCAAAATCCCCACAGATGAGGAAGAGCGTGAATTTGGCGGAAATGGCCCTCCCACTGGATGTGCGCATATATTTCCTTGTTTTGTCGGCGTCCTGATTTTTTTCTATTCAGTGGGTGTTTGGGGCCACAGGGCCACAGATGAGTGCTTGTTGCCGATTGTGCGCATCACTCTTGCGGTCAAGGCGCCGCCCTATGACAAGGTTCTGCACCTTGACCGGAAGATAAGAAATTTTGCGCAGCCACCCGCAAATCCTGTAGATGAGCGCACGGCCGTTTCAATGAAAAAGTACGCCATTTTGTTAACTTTCTTTCCATTGCTGTGGGTTTGACCGCTAACTCAAACAGCTTTGTCCGATCTCACTATCGTGACCTAAGTGGGTTTTATCCCACACCGTACGGGATACCGCACTAATTGTTTCTTCTAGTGCTTCTCTTTTTGCATCGAGCGTTTTTTGCACAGGTTATGATTGAGAATGCGGGGGACCCTATGAAAAGTCCCTATTGGCATTCGGTGCTCGCTGCATATGAGGGCGCGTGCAATGTGTTAGAGGACACACTCAATCAGTTCACGAAAAAGCCGCTCCTGGTCGCCCGAGTATGGCGCATCTGGTCCCTGGCGTTCTCCTCCGCGGTAACGCCCTCACCAAACCTTTTATGTTCAGTCATCTCATCCAATTTCCTCTTCAGGTCGTCGTCGGAACTCTCGCGATCCGCGGAATCAACCTCGACCTCACTCCGCCGCCACTAGAGCAGTTTCAGATCGCCTGCAACATGTTCCGCAGTGCTGCGGAGACCAACAGCCGCGCTGCCAGAGCCCTGGTCCGTCCTGATTTCATATCCACTTTGCGTGCTCACCGGCGCGCGCATTTAGCCAATCTTACAAACCATGCTGCTCAAGGCGTACCATGCACGGCAGGGGCACATCGGTGACACGAGGGTGCCCGTAGCGTCCCCGGACGACGAAATTTCAATATTTGGCGGGCGCGCTGAGGCGGTTGTGCGGTCCCCGGCATCTCCCTCGTCCCGACAAAATTCACCACTAGAAGCATTGCCTACCCCATCGCGCCAGGCGACTTTAAGGCCTACCGTTGCGCCAGCGCCTGCACCGCCCGGGGTGCCTCAGATGGCAATTCCCGCGCCGCCACTCGCGGGATTCGAGATGGGGCAGTACACAGATGTGCGAATCTCGCAGCAGAGCTGGAAAGGGCTCTTCCGTGAGGCGCCGGAGCCGCGATACGGGATGATGCAGCACGACTTCCCGATGGACGTTGGAGGCGACGGCGGCGCTATGGACGACCGGTGGGGTCAGTTCCTGCATAATCATAATATCTTGGAGGTGGACGAGCCGCAGCCGCTCGCATTTCATGCGTAGCTCGTTATTATATCTGTATTGCTATTTCAGAGTCCATATGTACATCGGTAGATTTGCGGATTTGCGCAAGTAATAAATATATGTACCAAGTCTTAAGGATGGGATTGTTATGACGGATGCATGAAACGAGGGTATGGCAGTGGGTACTGGAGAATGGTGCAACGGGAAAAGTGGAAAGGTAAGCCTACGAATGAATGGCTGATCTGGGAGCGTTAGACGCAGAAAGACTGCAATAAGATATGGCGCACATCATGATTTAACGTTGGCAACGACAGGCGGGCTCGTAGATGGTGGGGGAGAGCCTGTATGTTGTGGAACCGGCATTGACATCGGCGGCACTGTCATGGGCTCAGTGGGTGCTGGCTCGGACTTTTCGGTTCGGAGCGCCGCCTTGTCCTTGTCCCATCTATCCATGGAATCCTCATTGAACGAGTTGTTACAGCAGGACCCACAGCAGCCGGAAAGATTTCTCCCGCCTCTTCCGCCGTAGGCATTTAGATTACACCAGCTCGAGAGGGCGGAAAACCCGCATAGACCTAGAATGATGCGCTGTTTTTAGCCGGCGGGATGCATTGATACGCGAGCGTTGACATACAACAGATACCACAGCACGCAGCGCCTGCTTCGTCTCCGCCGGACATTGTTAAGGTATGGGTTGAATGGAATTGAAATCTCAAGGTCGACGGTGGAGGGTGAAAAAACACGGTGAAGAGCGGCGAACGACACCTAGACGAGCGATCGCCTTCTTTATTTAATAGACACAGCCTCTTCCTCATTACCCGGCATCCCACCACGGCAACCATCCGCCGCTGTATCGTACGCATAGCAATGTAACTGTTCACTTAGAAGGCCGCCTGCGAAATTTAATCATGACCGCTATTCTGCGTATGCCACGTCATGGTGGGAAATCGCTGTCAGTAAAAAAATCCTTCAGACTTCCAATTTTCAAAACTGCTCCGAGGGAATTTGCTGACGGCGTCTTGCGGCCCCCAAACTGGAAGCCTATGCTCAAGTTGAGACCGAAAACAAACATCGCCAGAGAAGGTAGAATTGACTTTCGTTTTCTCCGGAGTCCCTCATTGAAAGGCAAACATGGAATAGAGACCACCTTGAAAAGTGGCTGTACTTTACCTCTCAGCCAGCCATGTATCATTATGCAGCAGTTCTATTTGTTTCACTCGGTCGCAGATGAGGGTAATAATGCGCTCAATGTATTCGAGACCTCCTGCTCCGATGCAAGCGTATCGATTGGCCATTGCGTTGCAAGCGTCTCCTTTGGGAGCATCGACCAATTGGGCGAGGGCGTAGATTTGATGTGGGAAAAATCCTGAACTAAAAAATCTTTGGCCTGCATTCGATTCAGTCGACGCAACCGAGAAAAGAAAATCAGAAACTGACAGAGGTATCTGCGGATAAGGCAACAGGGTAGGACGAAAAACGGATCTGCGAGCAATGCTCGATGACCGGCGTTGACGGGATGGAAAGATAAACGTCTACGCTGGAGGACGCGTGCATGCGAAACTGAGGATATGGTGAGCTCGGTTGTGTGTGAGGACAAAAGAAGAAGGGTATTACCTGGTGGCAGCCAACAACGAGTATACATCGGCGAAGATCATGAATTAGCACGCTGCCTCGCAGGATGGGAAGAAGCAGTATGCAGTCCGTTAGATTCCGGACGTGCAAAGCGGAAATCTCCAAAACTGATGACGAGTTGCCGTCGACGTCAGTAAGTAAATTTACGATGCATTTGTTGAGATCGGATATTGTAAGATCAGACGCCTGAGATGCAGAAGGCAAGGAGGCCTTGGATAGGTATCGTAATGAATGAGACGATAAACTGAGATTGGTCGAGATGAGATTGGTCGAGATGGGGGGCTGCGAGTGCGGCTCTGCGACTATCACTGGAGCAGGGACGAGAACCTGAGCCGAAGGTACAGCAGCCTTGCGTTTAAAAGCAAACTTTGATTTCGGTATCAACAACCGGAGCTCTTCGAGGGATTTTTCGAGACCTTTGAGTTGCTAAGTAGCCTCAATGCCGATGCTTCATGCGGCCAAATGGACACGAACCAGCTCATATTGACGTTGGTCATAGCTCGGTAAAGAACCCGTAGCATCCGCCAGCGTTTTGGTGAGCTTGGCAAGGTCTGTAGAAAGGTTTTGGAGGGCATCTGCCGTTATCGTCGACTTGGTCGATTCTACGCGAGACTCGAGTTCTGTGAACCCATAGATGTATTCAAGATCGATTCCTGCATGCAGATAGATTTGGCAGACCCTTGCGAGAAGACTGGAATTGAGTGGAAAAGGATTGCGAGAATGACCATGCTGGGTCTGCGGACGCCATCGTTCACTTTCAGAATGATCGGGCCATGGTTCGGTACGATCGCGCCGAATCACCGGTACAGATGTGACAGTAACAATCTGGTGCACTCTAGACTCTTTGCCACCATCTGCCAGTGCCATCTTCCAGTCCTCTTCCTTACGGTTCTTGGCATGGATAACCATGTTTCTCTCGTTGCGGACCGAGTGATAAACTGTCCTGAAATGCACTCCTTTCCTCCGATTTCAAGTCGGCCCAAAATATGATTCGGTCCCATTCGCTGATACTTCAAGGTTCACAAATTACCGCAAGATACACTGAGAGTTTCTATGTCCTCGAACGTAGGCCAGCAATCAAGCCTACCCCTGTATCCCCTCCTGCCTGCCGATGTTCTCTCAGGCTTGACATCGCCGTATCCAATTCTATAACTTGGACGGGCTTAAAAGCCACTCCGTTTCGTTTTCCGTTTGATACCTCTCATGTCTCCTTCATTTCGCATCGCTACTTTGCTACTTCAAGTTATCCTTGTCGGCCAGTCTGTTGCGAGGTTTACATCGTTCCCAGCGAGCAACGGCACTGCTCAGAATTCTGCACGTCAGGCTTGTGACCAGCTGCAATCGTCGCTCGGGTCGTCTATCGTTCAGTCCTCAGGTGCGAATTATGAATTTGCTGCTATGAATGCGTGGAATCTGGAGAACGCCCAATATCAACCAACATGCATGGTCTTCCCGCGAAACACTCGGAATGTCCAAATCGCCATGAAAGCTATATATGCTGCCAAATCTCACTATGCCGTGCAAGCCGGATCCCACAGTGCTATGAAGGGATGGAACACGTACGTCTATTTCTCTCTCACCAGCACTTGCCGCTCAACAGCTTTGCAAGTGTTCAAGATGGGTTTTGATCATCTTTTCTAACATGAAGAATGCTTCGTACGATGCTGTCAAAGACTCGATTACGCTGGAGCCAGGAATACATTGGCTGGAAGCCGTAACTGCCCTTGAATCGTTCGGTGTTGCTCCTGTTGGAGGTAAGTTTGTGATGGCTTCCCGTTCTTCCCTGTCATAGCCTGTCATTCATTCATCCACGCGAACTTTCAGGACGCGTCGGGTAAGTCCGTTCCCGCTGTTAAAAGGACAGGCACATCTCATTCTGTATACAGGGATGTCGGCACAGGACTTCTCTTAGGCGGAGGGCTATCCTATCTCAGTCCGTCGCAAGGTTATGCAGCAGATAATTTCAAGGAATTGGACGTAGTGCTTGTGACAGGAGAGATGGTTACTGCCACAGCTGCTAATGAATACTCTGATTTATTCCGCGCTCTTAAAGGCGGCACCAATCGGTTCGGGATTGTTACTCGGTATGAATTGTACCCCGTTCACACGGGTACAAAAGATGACAAGGCTGATTTTGGTGGTACAATAATAGTGAGCTCTCCGGCGCTGAATTATGGATTCAAGCCAATTTTCGCAGTACAACTCTTCAGCAGAAGCTTTGTTGAAGACAACTGCACGATACGTATACGTTCGAGAGAAGTAAACGACCCCAAGGCTGGTCAGTGCTTTCCCTTTTTCTTCTCTCAACTGATATAAATCGATTTGGCAGTGCTTTTCGTCTCCATGAGTAACCTCATAGCGGACGGGAGTCGGATCCCAGTTTACCTCGCTGTCCTGCTGTACAACGGACCGAACCTGCCCACTGAGTTATTTGGGGATTTCCTCTCCATTCCTTCCATGGCGTCACAGCTGGGCCCATTAAGTTATTTTGACATTTCGGGATTGTTGGAGGACCGCGGACGTATCCAACATTTTGGCGCCTCTGCTCTGGTTGGCGAGGACCACTTGTTCCTCGACGCGTTCACCCACTGGACCAATTTTACCACGGCGTTCCAGGATAATCTCTACTCAACGACCCTAGCTTTCACGCCCATTCCCGACTCGCAAATACAGGCGAAGGGAGGAAACGTTTGAAACGTTATTGATGCTCCCAGCGGAGGCTGGGTTGCAGTACAGATATACGAGACGTTCAAGACAGAAATCAATGATATATCTCCAAACGTGCAAAGCGGTGTTAACCTTCTATTCAACCAGTCCGTACTTTGAAAGCTTTCCTCTGGCTTGATCGGCCGTAGCCCTAAATCCGTTCATTTGCAGAATACCTCCGTCCGTCGGCCTCCCTCTTTGTGAGAGTTTGTGAGTCATGACAGGTTCAGACTGTCTGATCTTTTCCTCCGGCTAACGGCGTTACCCCCGGATCAGATGTAAATGAATGTGATTCCCAGCAAAAAGTTTTTAAAACGTACGGCGCGTACAATTTGTTGAAGGCCACCTTGCGAAGTATGATCCAGAACGGTGAGTGATGCGGTGATCCGCGTGTTCGCCGCCTTATGAGGTCATTCTACCAGTTTTAATGTGGAGCATACCGGCGGGCCTATCGGTTTGTAATTTACGCCGTCGCCAGGTCATACGCCGACCTTTTAGGAGGAGAGGATAGGGATGAACGCGAGAACTGAACCAGGCCTTGGTTTCAGCTTCCGTGTCAGCTGGCGTACACTCGCCTCAATCGCGTACGCGCTCAAGCGGGTGTTGTTCAATGTTCATCATTCGTAATGATTGCGGTAGCGACCGTTTTGATGTTATTACGTACATAGTTTAACAGTGAACGAAAAAAAGACATACCAAGTTTGGCTTTCAAGATACCTATCTCGAGGTCCCAGTGGGGATTTGGGCTGTGGACCAGGTCTCAACAGCTTCTTTTTGAGGGTCGTATGCAGTGGGGCGGTTTGAAAATGGGGTGCAAACAAGAGCCGGTGAATCTTGATGGCAATGGAAATTACCAAAAATTACCCCAGAACGAAACCCCACATGGGAGATCGGGGGCCCCGCGCGCGCTCCATCAACACGGGGTTCGATCAACCAGCCGAGGCCATCCGAAGGCTTTAAAAGACGATGGTCCGCAAAATGTTGGCTTGACTCCGTCCCTCACGCACACTCAGCCGAATCGAACCTCTTCGCATTCGACTTCGTCTTCTCCAACGTTAATCTAGGAAGACACCGAGTATGTCCGAAAAGGAAAAAGTCGACAGCCCCACCCATGTCGAGGGTGGTGGCCACACCGACCCTTTCAAAGGGACGAAGAGCTCGGCGATGAACATCGTCGAGAATCCCCTCCAGGTGATTTTGTTTATCATATCCGGTGTTCGATGGTAGTTGACGTTGAATATTCGTCAGCGCGATAACAGGGAGAAGGTCTCCGCCGACGCCGCTGAGTTTTGCAACACTCACGGGCTCGCTGAGCACACGGACTTGTTCCGTAGAGCCGCACTAGTCGCTCGTGATGCGATCAACTTCGAGACCGTCTCCTCGCTGAAAGAGGACGAGCTCGCTGCCCTCCTGTATGAGAGGGAGCACAAATGGCACGGTCCTTTTACCATGTGGTATGCCATGATTCTCTGCGCTACTGGCGCGGCGACTCAGGGTTGGGATCAAACGGGTTCAAATGGCGCCAACTTGTCTTTTCCCGAGGAATTCGGGATTGGAGGCACTGGTAACGATGAGTGGATTGTCGGAGCCGTCAACTCCATTATTTTCCTGTCTGCCGGCCTCGTGTAAGTTGTCGCTTTGAGCTGTTGCAGCCTGTACTGACCCTTTTTCAACAGTGGTGCATGGATCGTTGATCCCTTGAATCACTACCTCGGTCGTCGAGGCGAGATTTTCCTCACCGCCCTCGTTCTCTTTGCCACCCCGATAGCTTCCGGCTTTACCCACTCTTGGCAGGCTCTCTTTGCTGTACGGTTTGTTTTAGGCATTGCTATTGGCGCCAAGAACGCTACCGTACCGATCTTCTCGTCCGAGTTGGCGCCGGCCCGCATCAGAGGTGCCCTCGTCATGTTCTGGCAGTTGTGGGTCACGTTTGGTAAGTACGACGGTCTGCATACACCTACAGGGCGCTGACTTGTTTCCAAAAGGAATTTTCGCCGGCTTTGCAGCCAACGTTATCGTCAAGAACACCGGCAAAATCGCGTGGCGTCTTCAGCTTGGTTCGGCTTTCATTCCGGCGTTTTTCCTTGCGTGCGGAATCTGGTTCTGCCCCGAGTCTCCCCGATGGCTCATGAAGCACGGCAAACACGACCAGGCGTTCCATTCCTTCCTCCGTCTACGCGCTCACCCCATCATCGCTGCAAGAGATTTCTACCTGTCATATGTCATCTACCAGGAAGAAATCCGTGAAGCCAGGGGTGCAAACTACTTTTCCCGTCTCAAGGACTGCTTCACGGTCCCCCGCATCCGGAGAGCAAATTACGGTGCCTCGACTGTCATGTTGGCTCAGCAGGTACGTGCCTTGGCCACAATAACGCAGAAAAAACATTCCTTACAATACTTGAATCGTCACAGATGTGCGGCATCAACAGTAAGTCAAATACATCCGCCCCCCGATGACCTTACTCATCGTTCCGCAGTCATTTCCTTCTACAGCTCCACAATTTTCCGCAATGTTGGGTTCACCGCTGACCAGGCCCTGTTCGCCTCCCTTGGATACGGCGCGCTCCAATTCGTGTTCACCATTCCGACGGTTTTCATGATCGATACCCAGGGACGGAGGAAGCTTTGTCTTATCGTACGTCTTTTTGTTTTATCTACATCCACAACACTTAGGCCCTGCGAATTGCTAGACGTTCCCCCTCATGTGCCTCTTTTTGCTGGCGGCAGGATTGTCGCTTTTGAAGACGGAGGGATCTGCGGCAGTGCGTCTTGGGCCAGTAGTCTTGTAAGTCATCCCATTCGTTGACTTCTTGATCATGATTATTGACTATGAATGCAGATTCGTCTACTTGTTCACCATCATGTACTCGTTCGGCGAGGGACCTGTAGCGTTCCAGTACTCGGCTGAGGTTTTCCCCACCGTTCAGCGAGAGCAGGGAATGGCCTTCGCTGTCTGCATCAACAATGTGTTTGGTAGGCAATATTGATCAGTTCACCAACATCTTGCTCACGGCGCGTACGTAGCCGGTGTCCTCGGTCTCACCTTCCCTCGTATGCAAACGGTCATGACGCCTACTGGTGCTTGTAAGTCGTGTGGATCAATGTTGGCAATCGATTTTGACCCCTCCATCAGTCGGCTTCTATGCAGGGCTCAACCTCATCGCCTGGGGCATGATCTTCTGTTTCGTCAGGGAGACGAAGGAGCTTACTCTGGAGGAACTTGACCGTGAGTCACGCGTTCACGCTGGGATTCATGAATCTCAATTCTCCCACAGAGGTCTTCTCCGTGCCTACTTCGCAGTACATCAAATACGAGTCGACAGTCTGGCTGCCGTGGTTTGTCAAGCGTTACATTCTGTTCAAGAACATCCCCAAGCCCCCTCCTCTCATCGAGAAGGTTGCGTTCGTGGACACAGACCCCGATACCAACAGCGAGAAATCGAAATCCTAGATGTGGGGACGTTCGTTGCGAAACTAAAAAATAAAACTCTATGGTTGGTGGAGTGGAGAGATATACTTTCTTGGGAGCGGTGCCCGCCTGACTGGCGAGAGCGTTTTCCTTTACTTATGCCGTGCATGCAACCTGGTATTTTTATTGGCCCAGGAGCCGTTGTACACATACTTACGCAAGCCCTATAATGAATGCCTGAACGATTTTATTCACTGTAATTACCAAATTTGCATCGTGAAGGAGTTGTGTGATGCAAAGCCGTGTAGTTCAAACACCCAATAAGCGGCCACAAATTTCATGCAGACGCGATTTTTGAGCCTGACGAGATTTTCGAGTTCGACAAGAACAACTGCAGCTATCCTTCCGCGAGCTTCTTTCTCCAAAACTCCCCGTTCTACAAGTCGATATGCTCCGCCACATAGCGATTCGAGGCAACAACGACATTCTTACTCAACAACCTCCAGCAGCACGTCTTTTGCAGACCCGACGCGAGCAGATCTACACTACCATCTAGTCGACCCGCCAACGCCTCTCTCATCCAACCTGCCCGCTTTCGCGCTCTCATTCTTGCCTAGTCCGCCGTCTACTAGCACAAGAACTGTTGTCGGCTGGCTTCCTGCTGCAACTGCAGGCAGCGATGATGAGGCCGGTTTGAATGATTTTCGAGAGAACCGTGCGCATATTTTGCTCCTACTGGACTGGCTAGCGTTATTAAATATACACAATTCAGCCGAATTTCGTGTCTTATTACACCAGGCTATCCAGGACGGCCTACGGGAAGGGGTAGATGATATTCAAATCAATGGGGCCGCTCAGCTCGGGAACGGATGGATGCACATCCACGGTATGCCGGGTCCTCCGAGTCGGCAACGCACGTTATTCATTTCGTGTTAGATGACAGAAATATTCCTGCGTTGGGAAGAATCGGTGACCCTGATGATATAATAGCGTCGGTCCTTGTCCAAGACGGAAAAGTGCGCCATCAAAAAAAATTCTCAAAATGCAATACTGAAATGAGTCATTCGCTGTGTAGATTCAACCAGAGACGTACCAAGGCGAGCAATTTATTTCCATACCGCGCTTATTCATGCTTTCTCATACCCCTCCAGCGATGCCGTCGTACCGAATATGCACGTCCGATGGGCCAACCCAACTCACGCCAGGGTTGGCACAAAAACTCAAAGGGGTGCTTGAAAAGCTAGCTAGATCGGAGGCATGAGCGATATCTGTACGCCATTTACCTTATACGGTCAATGCCCGCAACTTACAGCATACGTTAGTATGTTTGGAAATAGTAGTAGCAGTCCCTCGTCCTTCACTGTATTTTACCATGCAACCACCCCACCTTTCGAAAGTCTTAGGCTCGTAGACGATGCTTGCTGGGTAACAGAGAAGGAAACTTATTCGACACACTGAGTCAGCTTCAGGTTAAAGCCTTTGCGGCGTTGGGATCCTTTGGCTCATAATCCGCCGCGTACTCGCTGTTCACATCACTGGCTTCTAATTAACGACTGTATGCGACTCGACGTCACGGTAGATGGGGCAAGCTTAATGATATCGATGGAACGATCAATGCGCCTTGGACGGAATCATTGAAATTTTACATTCGCAATAAGATGAGGGTATAGATATGACAAGCAAATCGGTGCAGTGGGTATATGTAGTCCGTAACAGAGGGCAGGTGCACTGCAGCGGGTATAGGTCCGTGACACAAAGAAATGGTGCGGCGAGTACGAGGACTGCTGCGGGTATAACCTGACACCGGCGGTCGGAAAACGGAAGGTGGAATTTTGACAACCCCAACAGCGCTGAAAATGGGGTCAGAAAATGGGAGTCGAACGACGCAGGAGATCACATACACGCCACGGACAATGTACCACGTTAGAAGGAAATCTAGAGATGGTGGAGGTGAGAAGACTGGCCAATGGCGAGAAAGGTAAGGCGTCCCAAACGATCTTCATGGTCGCACCGGCAGCTTCGCGCGTGTCCCTCCGGTACTTGCTAGTCCGACGTCTATTGTGGTGGTGACTGCGAGGAGCGCTTGGACTAATAGTCAGCTCGTCGTCATCCACCGAGCCGCAATCTGATTCTCGACCGATTCCTGCAGGTAGAAAAAGACGAAAGAATGAATGGTTCTGGAAATCGAGTCAGAAAGGAATAGAGACGGTGCCATATGAACGTACCATCGGCGCCGCCACCTCCGAATCAAATTCAGAAACCTGCGAGCTTTCGGGATCTGGGCAAAGAATAACTGGTGGACATGCCCGAGGTGGAGGATGACCCACAATGCAAAAATAAAAGTAGTAGATGGCGGTGGGGGTTACAATGAGCTGATGAGATTCCTCAGCATGAAATGAATGCGGCTGAGAACAAAACTCACGACTCTTTGAACGGGAGGCGAAGTATGCCACGTTTCCCCGCAGAATTGGAATGACGCGCAGAATGAATCTCGAAGGACCGAGATGACTGTCCAAAATCTTGCCATGTGGTCGTCTTTCCATTCTATGTGCTCGCTCCAGAGTGTCCAGAAAACCTGCCACATTCCGCGTCTCCAGCCCCGAGAGAGGAAGGAATACCCTGACAGAATGTGCTTTGAAACAGGTTCCTGGTAGAATATCACCGAGTGGATGGTTACGACAGCGATAGCGAGCGAAGCAATTACACATCCGATCTCTAAGATGAGCTCGGCAGGCCAATACGGTCGACGGCGAATCATTATGAATACGGTCCGAAGATTGTACCCAGTGTATGAACAACCCGAAACCAGTACGAGGCATACCAGGGAAAGTGTCATGACAAAACATTGGGCAACTGCGGGACCGAGGATCATCTGGAGGGGTAATTTAAACGGGAAATGATCAAAGCAGACTGCACTTACGAATCTTTCCGTTGCAGAAAAAGCACCCCACCCCACCAGGCTTGCCAGTTGATCGGATACACGAGTGGAAAGGCGGCCAATCTTCTCCTCAAGGTTGAATGGTGCGATCTCTTTGACAACAGAATAATAAGGAACCCAAGCAATCCAGCTGAGATATGAGGAGGCGCAAATCCCGGCTAAAATGCAGACCCAGATCAAGGTATATAGATCAACACCCCTGTCGACACGAGCCCTGGGGGCCCTACGAGTACGCAGAGAACAAAATGCTTGAATGACGAGGATGCAGCCCGAGTAGCCCGTGCTGGCGAGCAGGAGAACCTTGAAGTACCGGCCGCCGTGGAGGAAGAGGTTGGTCGCGAGAGCTGTTACGCATGACATGATCTCCCTGAACGTGTCGGAGAACATATCCTCGAGTTGCATGGTCTGGCCGAGGAACGCAGTGACAGCATCCAAAGCGGAGTGCGCGTCGTCGGAGGCGGAATAATATGCAAAATAAACGCAGAATCCCACGAAGGCCAACCCGAGAAAGGCGACTATCAGGACGATGATCCACCACCATCGAGTCGGCTGCGGGTCGCTCTCCGCACCACAGCTGGAACCCATATCGGAAGGAGGTGACGGATCCGGTTGACTGGAAACGAAGCTGGAAGGTCGTTTCGCGCGGAGCATACAAAACAAGGAAGCAAAGACGAAGGTGGCGAAACCCAGGGCGGTGACCCAGGCGAATGGAAAGGGGAAGGAACCGCTTGAAGGTACACACTTGGTAGGCGAAGGAAGCTTCCCGGTGGTTCGAGTTGCAATGAGGAGGCTGGTCTTGGGATTGGAAAGGCCAGACACCACAGCGTTGAGAACAACTTGAGTACCGATGCAGAAGCCACCAAAGAGACCAACGAGGCCCTTGGAGAATGAGACGAGGCTGAGAATGGAGGAGGGCATCTGGAGCATGTTGTGGTATGGTTCAAGTGTGAATTGAGTTGTCAGCCACCACAACAAATCAACGAAAGCACATCTAAACAGACCCGTCGCGTGCATTTGGCAAATTTTCCTTTGTTCTGCTTCCCAACTCTGAATTCGGCGTCATACAGACCATTTCGCGTCTTGAAAAATGTAATCTGAGACGACGCCTACGTAATGACAGTTCGCCGATTCCTTGGTCCTACGCAACTTTTCTGGTCCTTCGGCGTGCTTGTTCTCTACCCCAACTTGAATCTACTGAACGGAACCCTCAATAATCGCGCCATTCAAGCCTTAGGAAAGAAAAGCCAATAAAGGAATAATAGGCGAGTGTTTAGGAGTCAGGAGTTGGTCGACTGAACATGACCTGGCTATGACCTTGTTGGAATGAGCTGGCGTCCATTGGTCAGCGTCCCGCCAGATATAAAAGCCAGCGAGGCCAGCAAACGTCTCTTGCTTTTCGTGCAACCATGTCGAGCGAGTTCTTCCCCCTCGCCTTTTTTGGGCATATCCTCGAATTTCACTGATTCTGATACTGAGCGGAGTTTAAATCTCATCAGTAGGCATTGATGTGCATGAGTTCAAATCCCGGATGTGGCACACTTTTTAGCCCGGTCTCAAAATATTTCAAAAGTAAGCAACGACTTGGCCATTGCCTCTGAGCCTTTGGAAAACCATGCCAAATGGATAATTGAATCTTTTCAATTATATCTGGTGCTGATATAACCAGAATAAGGGCAGGATAGGTGGATTTACTATATTTCTGCAGAATGGCCATCTTTTATTTTTCCTACTTCTGGAGCACAAGAGAGTGAGGAGCAGGGCTCTAATAGCTCAAATCTGGCCGCCAAAACGTTGAACATGGCTTGAAATGGTTCAAACTTGGAGCTAGGAGGGGTTGAATATGGTACAGCAAATCATAAGATACCTCTCTGGGAAAAATATATATTTTACTCAACACATGGTTAATGTACTGTTCTATTGGGTCGGTTGAGCGAGAGGAATCTCTGAGCATCATTGATGGTTTTGTAACGAGCTCATAGGGGCCATAGCACATGTTCTAGTAGTAAGGAAGCAAAACACAGCTCAACTAAATAAAGTAACTACTTCAAGGACAAAATATGCAAGGTTTCACAGTGCAAAATTATGCAAGGTGCATCTCAATAATGAAATAATGCATTGAGGATAAGCAGAGCTTCTGTGGATGGAGAGCTTTGAAAAAGAAAAAATTGAACTTGTGGTCAATTGAAGAAAGCAGCTTGATTTGAGAGAGTATCATAAATCAGGGCAGCGAATCTGCATAAAGACACGAAAGTAATGTTTGAACTGTACCTAAAAACACCTCTGCTGTGCCATTGACATATTTGAACCAGGAATTCAGGATTTTCAGGGGAAATTTCTATATGGTGTGAAGAGCCCACATGCACAATTTTTGAAAGAGAATTGAAGTCAAGCTACAACAATATCTTTGAGAACATAGATACTATAGTCCCCAAAGTTCTGCAGCGAAGGATGTATTTGGTCAGTTGCCAACTTGACACTTTCTAAAGGAGACAGAATTCAAGCTCCGCTCAGTATCTCAAACTCCGCTCAGTATCGGTACAATTGATACTGTTGGTATCTGGTTTTCTAAAAGGCTGGAAATATTTCCGAGTGATGAACCACACTGTATAATCCTTGTAACTTTATTTCAGAGTTTTCTAATGCTGGAATCCATATTTTCCGACATTTTTTCAGCATCGAAATTCACGTGAGGCCTCGGAACAATGCGGGAAGTCGCCGGGATTTCTCGCCAATTTCCTTCTCTTTTGGGCAATTTTTTCATTTCTTTATTTTTGTCCAGTATCGAGCCCGAATTTCTTTATATTTTGCATAGGATTGCTGCGTCATGCAGCAGCTATATGCCTGGTACGTTCATTCATGCTCGCTATGTGTGCCGCCCTTAAACAAGTTCCAGGGCCTGAGGTTTTGTACTTGATTTCGTCCGTCTCTCTCATCGGTGCCTTCAACGTCAACATCTTCTACACTCACTTTGTTTTTCGGCTTCCTACGCGTGGTGCTCATCTGGTTTTGCCTCTGCTTTGCATCTGGTGTCTCTACGGCCATCAAGTCGATTCGACTCTTCTGCGGGCGGGCGTCGACTTTCTGTTCATCATTCCGAAACTCGGCCGCGAGCCTACCGCAACGCACACCAGAGCAGATCTCCTGCATTCAAGCGGTGCGCCAAGAACTGAGCGATGAGGGCCACTACCAATGGAAGGTTGACGCTGCCATGGCCACTATAGCCCTCGTCATTTTATTTGTCCCGTCCCAGTCCCCACATCTCGCTCCAGGTATTTTACCAAAGGTCCTGCGCGACACCGAGCCGCCACGCGATAATCGGCAGGGACGTGTCACCCATTTGCTGCCCGCTGCCCCGTCGGACATCAAGGTGACACAGCCGAGTATAAACCTGCTGGAAGCCCTGCAGCGCTCCCCGCCCGTCCGTGTACTATCGCCGCCCACGCTCCTCTCAGTTCAAGAGAGTATGGCAAAGGGGAAAGAAGAACATGGGCGCGAGGAGTACAACTCTTTCGCTGCTACTCTTGAATGGGCGGCGAAGCATGAGCAGGATGAGGAAGAGGATTTGCGGCGCCCACCGCTGCAGACGAAAGCGAGCAAGCTTAAGTGGGACGAAGGAGACAAGGGCAAGGGGGGACGGAGCGGCGGGCGGGCGAGGCTTGTGGGGCAGGACTGTATGAAGTTGCAGGGAGATTCGGGCTAGTTGATGCGTTTCATTTTTTCTTCTTTCCCTCTTATGTCCTTCTTTTTCTTCCCCCTGTAATTGCGTTAAGCGGATCCGGTTTTGTATACTCTACAGACTGCGTGAATTAATAATAGAGAGGTTTTGCGATGTTGATATCGCTTCCCCGCTTTCGATTGTTATTCGATTGCGACAATTTAGGCGCGGTCGTGCGCCTCTTCGTCTGTTTCACCAAAAACTGAAGGCATACGTTCTGACACTGTCTGAAGACACGAAGTCAAGACATCTGAAATTATTGACTGGCCGCGAACATGCATCATACTAGCGGCATCGACAAAGGGCACAGTGTTGGTTCAACTTGGCGTCGGGATATGTATAAGGCAGAAAATTATACGGAGACCAAAGAGGAAGAAGAACAAGTGGTTGCAAGAAGGCGACGTCACGGCTGTGTACAGCTGCGTGAGATTCAAGGTCCATGGGCCGCCCAAGCCACGTCCAATTTAATCCAAAAGCAGAGAACTTGAAAGTGGCGGGCACCGGTACGGCCGGCGCCGCGGTACAGAGGGCCGCCAACAGGGGACGTTGATCTTGGAGTTAAACCTGCACAAATATTTAGCGCTGTGTAAGAAAGCCTGTGTTAAATAACAAGAGGTTTATCACACGGTTATTAACATGTTATTAACCATTCTCACACGGGAGGGCTTCAGACCCTTGTAATTAATTCGTTAAAAAGGATGCCTTTTTGGCGGTTTAGGCATCAGTTTGGGTCAGCAAAAGTCAACCCAGGGGCGAAATGCTGGCCGGAGATAGGGCCAAAACACATTAATGAGGGAAAGCCGTGCGGGGGCGATTTTCGATCCAGAAATGGCCTGGAAACGGTTCAGAAACGCTCAAAAAAAAGAAATGCTAACCGTGATGACATAATGTTAGAAACCTGTAATTAACACCCCCTTGTTAAATAACCTGGGAGCCTTTTCAATCTCACGTTAGTTACACGGGCAAAATTGATTCTTACACACCGCTACAAATATTGCTCTTTTTCCCGAACCTCAGAGTCTTCCTTCGACTCTCCGCTTCTCATTTAAATTCCCCAATTATTGGCATTTCTGCTATGAAGACACATGTCCTATGTGCGCAAATTTCTGGCTCTTTCGCTTGACGGCGATGCAAAGCTCCAAATCTGCGATGGCACGATTACTTTTTTCTATCTCAGCGTTCTCCGACATGCGTGACACGTCTGTACCGACTGCGGAAGGTACAGCTACGACTAGGGACACGTATACTCTTTTGACAACCGGGCTCCGTGGACGAAATGAAGCCGCCGGCCGGAGCTCACGAAGCGCGGGGCTGGGCTCGGGGTACGCGTCATTTAACCCGTCTTGCCTAGCAATATGGCCTCGCAGAGGAGCTCGCAGCGGCCGAATTTACTGCGGACTGGAGTCAAGATTTGCACGACACAGCCACATTCGGGAGGCGCTGACAAGCCCGGGCTTTCGACCTTTGGGAGGCTTAGTGTTCCGTGTCCGATCTGTTTCCGTTGAATCATATGCCAGGTTTGTGTGTGCCATTGCCGAATTACGCAGCTGGATTGTTGTGACTCGTTCTCGGACATTCCGGAATCGTCTCGGCAATTGCCGAGCCGCCACATATAAAAAGAGAGCTCCACTGCATATTACAATTGCTGTCCCTTTTACTCATGTCCCCTGCTCGCACACTCAAGGCCTCAAGAATGTCCGAGTCAGAAACCGCACGACAGCTCGCGCGAAAGCAGATACTGGCACTTTATGAAGCCATTCGACTCGGCAGCATTCATGTTGTGAATCCCAAACCCGGTTCTACTTTTCGGCCAAGGTAATTTTGCGCAATATCGATTGTACAAGACGGCTTCTAACTTTTCTGTGGTTTCCCAGGATGGAATTATATAATAATCCGGACTCGCCGAATATCATTGCGACCTTTGAAATACCTGGGGTCAAAATCGCAGACCTGTCGATTTCGGTCAAGGCCGGAAACCTGTTGATACAAGGCGACCGTCGGCCCCGATACCGTTCGAATCGCACACATCCCTCGCTGCGCGGTCAACAGACTGAGTCTGGTGATATGGACGTAGACTCTGGGACTCAGGCTACACAAGCCCAAGCCCAAGCTGATGCCGAGGCCGAGGCTCGGTTCTTTCCCTCCCAAGAATTGCGGTATGGCTCGTTTCGTCGTGCTCTTCGGTTGCCTGCTGGTGTTGATGTAAGTCTTTAGCTCTTGCCACACCTCTTATCGACCCTACAGGCCTGGATACTGATCTATTCCCACAGACTTCATGCATTTCTGCATCTCTCTCAGACGGGCTCCTCACGGTGTCTTGGCCTCGTTCTCCGGTGGCAATGAATCAAGCGGACCAGCCCTCGATATCCACGATCACTGCTGGACATTCAATAGAACGCCCAACCTCATCAGTCCGTGCGGAGCCGCACACCACTGCGAGCCGCTATTCCGGTCCCAACTGATTGGTTCTTGGTTCTCCCGAGTCATACAACCCTTTCGTTCTTGTTTGATGACCGTACATACTTGAGTATATATACACTCCTTACTATCTCATTTTGGGTTCTGTTCTAATTCCATTCGACGTACTTCAAGCAATTGTATTTACAAACTGTAGCGATATTAATTTGCAATGCATCCCACCCTACTCTGTGACTCTTGTCGAGTAACCTGTACACACCATTTCCAGAGATTGGTATCAAATGCAACTGGCTGTTGAAGACAGGAGTTGCTTCAAGATTTGATGCCGAAATTAGAGGCGGTGATTGCTATGAACTGTTTTGAATTCCTATCCCTGATGTACCGCCAAAACACGAGAACCTTCCAAATGCGTAGACACTTGTCATAGCACTCAGTCTTCGACGCGTCAAGTCCGCGCGCGGCTGATACCATTGAAGCAACGATGACTCGCGGCCGATCGCATTCTCTGCGATAATTGTATTCCCATCACAGAATGCTCGACCCAACAGCTGTGAGTCACTCGGGCGTTGAAGAGACAAATAAGGAAACTGCTCGATCGCGACCTTTGCGCGTGTGTGTCAACAGCTTGGTGACATGAGCCGATTTGGGCGTTAACTGATTGACGTGAAAGCTGTGTTTCCTCATTCCTGCACCCTCTGGGCATTCTCCAAGCTCCTCGGCCGTTGGGCACACTTTCCTGTGTGGCTTATAATTTCTGGAACTTGGGCTTGCATCTTGCCAAGTCTGAAACCGCCACACGTGTTATACACCTTGAGAGAAATGGCCCAGATGAACTATATTCAGGTAAGTTGGACGACCTTATGAACTTGCATCACTCTTCTGATCTGGCCGATTCAGCTCGAGAAGCTAGGCAAGTCTCTGATCTTCAACAGGTCTTGGTTGCCGACTAAATACTGGTTGCACTAGGGGAGGGTACTTACGCGACAGTGTTTAAAGTCAGTCATTCCACATTACTTAGGTTGAACTCACAGCGCTCCTTCACTCAAGGGACGGTCCAAGACCACAAATGAGATTGTCGCACTGAAAGAAATTCACCTTGACGCTGAGGAAGGAACACCATCCACAGCCATCCGCGAAATATCTCTGCTTAAGGAGCTTAAACATGTCAATATCCTCCGTCTTCATGATGTTATCCACACGGAAACAAAACTCATTCTGGTCTTCGAATTCTGCGAACAAGATTTGAAGAGGTACATGGATCAGCATGGGAATCGCGGCGCTCTCGATCCCGGAACTGTTCGGAGTTTTATGTTCCAGCTCCTGAAAGGGACCAATTTCTGCCACGAAAATCAGGTCTTACACCGAGATCTGAAGCCGCAGAATTTACTTATCAACCGCAAGATGGAGCTAAAGCTTGGGGATTTTGGTCTGGCTCGAGCATTTGGTGTGCCTGTGAACACCTTTTCCAATGAGGTCGGCTTCGTCCAGCAGCATTTAATTTGGTTTGTTGATTGTTTCCGAAGGTTGTCACGTTATGGTATCGAGCGCCCGACGTCCTGCTCGGTTCTCGGACCTATAGCACCTCAATAGACTTGTGGTCGTGTGGTTGCATATTTGCCGAGATGATCTCCGGGATGCCTCTTTTCAGAGGAAAGGATAACAACGACCAGCTTCTGCATATTATGAAGATACTGGGCACACCTTCACACCAACAGTTTGCAAAAATGCTCAAGGACTCGGTATGCTGGACTTTCTTCTTCTTTTGGACTTTGTCGCTCATTTTGTCTCGCCAGCCGGAAATCGTTCTGAAAGAATTCCCACCTCTTCCCAAGATGAACCTCGCACAGGTCCTACCTAAAGCTTCACCCGCAGGCAAATGCGACTTTCCAACTTTATGGTTCTGCGATACCTGACCATACATTCATTTAGCTTTGGATCTCCTCGAACGATTACTGAAATTCGATCCCTCAGAGCGGATTTCAGCTGCGGATGCTCTATCGCATCCCTATTTCACCGAAACGACAAACACCGCGCCCAATCCATCACCGGGATCTATGGCCCCGCCTAATTTCAACTTCCCCCATCCCAATCCGAGGCATCAACAACCCCAACACCAACAGCATCCTAACGTTCTGCAGTCGCGGAGTAACCAGCAACAACCACACCAGCAGTATGGCATCCCGGTTCCGTCCATGTTTGTTCCCAGGCCGCCAATGCAAGGGCAGGTGAATACCGCACAGGCCCAAGCGCAGGCGCAGGCACATGCAGCCCATGCGGCACAGACCACGGCGTATTACAATAATATGCCGTACAACCAACAGCCGCAGTACGGACATGGCCATCCAAGCATGTGAATACGATTCTGTATTTATTCCCCCTTTTTTTTTTTTTTCTTTCTGTAAAGCGATGATTTCTGGATTGTTTTTCATAGATGGAACTCATGCTGTACTATACACCACGCTCACTCCCATGCCCGAGTTATAAAAACAGAATTTAACCGCAGCAGGGGAATATTTTAGCCCAAGTCTGAAGGCCAAGTATCAGCGAGTGCGGTCAGGGAAGTGCATGCAGGACATACTTGTTTTGCCTGTTCCAACTCTGCTTGCGCCCGGGCCTTTGCATCATCGAATTCCTCCGTCGCTTTAGCCCCAATCTCCTCGTGATTCTCCTTTACATATTCCTCCGTATCTTCGCCGGCCTTTTTGGCCACACCGCCCGCGTATTTCTTCCCAACGACTTTCGCCAACGAATCCTCGCGCTTGGGCTCAGGCCGACCGGTCTCGGCTAGATTGCGTGTTAAACGGAATGAAATAGCAGGCGGCAAGGACACATACACATTTGAGGGGTGGCGCCAGGTTGTTGTTGATGGTGCGACATGGCTCAGTTAACGAGTGTAGGTTCAGATAAATGTGAGTTCAGATGAGGGGGTGGGAGGGGAGATGAGGACTGGAAGATTCCGTCCCCATTATATGCTATTTCGACCGTCGTCCCTGAAATTACAGATCGAGTACGTTCATCGATCAGCCATGTCAAATATTGTTTTTATTCTCTATTCGGACGAGTGTGAACGTGGCATAGAATAGAATTTACGGATTAACTGGCAACCAAAGTTTCGGCTTGTTCCTTTTCCTTCGAAGCGCGCTGTTGTTGGTGGCAAAAGACAATCCAAAGACGTAGTTTACTTTTGTCCAATAGCGCATGCAAGGGAGGCATCTCAATTGGGCAGGGGCGGAAATTTAGGGGCTCCGCCACAGAAAAAACGTCACTTTCGAACTCCTGTTTTTGCTAGGGATCTGTTGGAATGGATTGAGCTTACTCTGAGCTGCACAATGGAAAGAGTCCTAATTGAAAATTTCAAACTTGAGACGGAAAAAAAATGATCAGCGTGGCAGCAAAACAGGTCTTCGCTCGTACCTCAAACCAGCTTTCCTACCACCTGCTTTTAGGGGCCCTCCTACACCTTTTTGGGGCGGTACAGATATGCTTGACAAATGTTCCCTCCTGGCTGACCTAACCTAGGCTGAACAAATAGCGCTCCTGAGAATTCAACGACTTCTTTGGCAAAAAAAAAAGTCTCATGGAGCGGGTGTCTAGCTGGCTCAGGGCTCAGACACTGAACAGATCAAGTTAAGACGCGTTGTCGGTACAGATTTGTCCCAAAAGGCTTTGAGGAGATCAGGACACACAACCACACAAACGCCTTTTGATTTGGAATTCTTGTGTACCACTTGTGTCAATTTTTTCCTCGTCGCCACCCACTTGAACCGACTATGAGCAAAGTTGTTTTCGGCAGGTCGTCAAGTTTTCATCCCCGCTCCACTCTAACTTGCGATAGTCGGCAATGTACCCTACAACATGGGAGAGGATGCGCTCATTGATGTTTTCAAGTCGGTTGGACAGGTCATTGGATTCAGGTACGTTACATGAACAGAGCAAGACTGGTGGGGCTCAAAAGTTTATTCCTCAGGCTCGTGTTCGATCGGGATACAGGCAAGCCGAAAGGTTATGGTTTCTGTGAATTCGCTGGTACATCAATTTCTCTCTTGTGACGTTGATCTTTGTTTCGTTCTAACCACGCCCCTTTTAACCCCCCAACCTCAACTATCAAACTCCGATCTTTAACTGAACCCACGACCCGTTTTCCACATCGTCCCCAATCGAACGCGCGCTTGATATTCCGGTTATCTTATTCCTCCGAATATGTTTGCCCGTGGTCGCTATAATTTAGATCATGAAACTGCTGCCTCCGCTGTGCGCAATCTGAATAATACCGACGTGGGCGGTCGACCATTGCGAATCGATCTAGCCGATTCAGATCCATTTCTCGAAGGCAAAACAACTGTGAGGGGTGAACTCATGGACGGTGGTGCGCCCGGCCCAGCTGAGCCCCGATCACAATGGCGCACCAACAATGAGAACCGCGGCCCTGAAGGGAGTGAGATTCTCGCCGTCGTCCCACCTGGCAAACCACTCGCCCCCGGTGACACCGCCGCAGAATCAATCACTCGCACCCTTGCCAAATCTATGTCTGACAGTCAACTGATTGAAGTCATAGCTCAGATGAAGGTGATTTCTTTTCTTCCTTTAAATATCCCGCAGCCCGTTCATCGTACCTCGGTACTTTAGGCATTTGTAATTACACACCCAAAACAAGCCCACCAGCTGCTTTCCCATCATCCGCAATTAGCGTACGCTATTTTCATGGGGTTGATCATGAGCAAGATTATTCCTGCTGATATTCTCCATCGAATGGTGGAAGCAACCTCACAAAACAACCGCCCCATGCAACCACCACCGCATCAACAACATGCGCCTCCACCGCACAATTTTGCACCGCCGCCGCAACTTCATCCTCAACACCAACCATATCCGCCCCCACGCCTGCAGCAACCACAGCCCGTTCAGGGTATGCTGCCTCCACAAATGCCAGGCCACCCTCCGCAGATGTTTGGACATCATATGCAGCCAACGCCGCCTGGCATGCAATCCATGCCACCATATGCCTTCCGACCTGGTCCGCAAGGTCCTCCCCAACCACCGCCACCGCCCCAACAGCAACAACTCCCACCACAACAACCGCCAACTTTCCAACCGCTGCTTCAAATGTTGAAGGGCAATGGTACTGATGCTGGTCCGGATGTTCAGGTAAATCTTCAAACCCTGCTTTCGGCTTTGGCTCATCCCAATCATTCGCCCTGTAGACCGTTTATTCCATTGTTATGAACCTGACTCAGGCTCAAATCAACGACTTGCCTCCAGCTGATCGTCAAACAGTCGAAGGGCTGGTCAGTGCAAAACATTCCTTCTTTTAAACAATACTGACGCCCCGTCCAGCGAAACATGATATCACAAAATCCAGGGGCTTTAAGAGGGTAACTAGCATTTGTACCATGCGCTAAAAAGTCATTATACACCTTTTAATGTCGCTATAAATTCGCAATTTACAATATGTAAATACAAATCGGACGATTTAAAGCTTGTTCTCCAAACTCCTGCTGGTCTTCAGCGCCAATGATTTGGTCGCGAACTCCTCCAGCGGCATCATTGCAGCGCGAACCTTGCTCCCAATGTCATCCCGGTTGCGAATGTTAACAGATGCCGTGTTCTTCTCCTCTTCTCCAACGACTAGAAGCGGATAGTTAGCGAGACAGCGCTGCAGGCTTTGAGAACAAACCTACCGAGAATGAAGTTATACTGCGCGATCTCGCCGTTACGAACTTTCTTCTGCAGCGTGTCTGGACCAATGTCCGTATCGACAAAGAGACCCTGTGATTTGAGCCGCTCGCAAACTTGCGTCGCATAGTCATTCTGCATGACACGATCAGTAAGAGAGCTCAGACGCGCTTCGAAACACGAACATAAGGGACAGCGACAGGGATGACCAGGATCTGGCGCGGTGAGAGCCAGAAAGGCCTAGCAAGTGGATTTAGTTATTCCGGTAGCCCCGATCTGCATTGGCACGGACCATTTCCCCGCGAAATGCTCAGTGATAATGGCTATGAACCGTTCGAGACTACCCAGAATCGCACGATGTATCATGACCGGGCGGGATTCAGGGTTGCTGCTGTCTTCGCCTCGGAACTTGAGATCGAAGCGTTCCGGTAGCTGGAAGTCGAGTTGGATGGTGGCGCATTGGAACGAGCGGCGGAGACTGTCCCGAACACTGATGTCGATTTTGGGACCATAGAAAGCGCCGTCGCCCGGGTTTATTTCCCACTTTCCGGGATATTGCTTGTCAAGCGCTTGTTTGAGTTGCTAGTTCAATGATAAGGCGTTTGGGAGAGAGAGAGAAACTGAGCCAGAAAAGTAACGCACATCCTCAGCGTGGTCCCAGGTCTTGATCTCCCCAAGGAAGTTATCGGGACGGGTAGAAAGCTCGAGTTGGAAGTCTAATCCGAAGGTGCCGTAGACGTGCTGCATGAAATCGAACAGCGCAGAAATCTCCTCTTCAACCTAGATGATTCCCATAAGCATGTGATTGATAGTTTCGATGGGCACTCGCCTGGTTCGGCATACAGAATACGTGAGTATCATCCTGGGCAAATCGGCGCACACGCGTCAAACCGGTCAACGCCCCAGATGCTTCGTTCCGGTGGATAATACCGAATTCTGCCATTCGGATTGGGAGCTCTCTGTAGCTTCGATCTCTAGAACCGAAGATCAAGCAATGGCCAGGGCAGTTCATCGGCTTGAGCGCCCAAGTCTCTTTCTCGATGTCGAGTGAGAACATGTCGTTTTTATAATTTTGCCAGTGCCCGGAGGTCTCCCAGAGTTTGCTGTGGAACATGTTGGGAGAAATAACTGATGTACGATGAACATTTTAGAGAAGCGAGTCGTAGAATTCAACTTCACCTTCTTGGTACCCTCGTTTGAAGTATTCGGACTGTAAAAATGGTTCTCAGAATACGGCTCAATAATTCGTAAACTATATTACCCGCATAAATTCAAGGAGGGTGTTGTATATCCGCGTGCCATGAGGGAGGAAGAAGCAACTTCCTGGGCTCATTTCGTTAAAGAAAAATAGTTCTTGGTCCTGTAAAATGGTTGGAACAATGTCGCAGGGAAGAATGAAATGCTCGCCTTGCCGATCCGCCTATGATCTCGCTTCGCAGCTTCAGCAAGGAATGCTTTATATTCCGTGAGCTGCTTCTTATCGGGGAACGAGATGCCGTAGATTCGTTGGAGAGAATCGTTAGTCGCATCACCAAGGAAATAAGAAGAAGAGTTCTAGAAAATATGAATAAGTGTCCAGGAAGATACAACGAAAAGGTACCTTGGTGATCATCATAGCCTTGATCTTGCCGGTGTGAGGAATGTGCGGTCCAACACATAAATCGACCATAGGGCCGCAGCGATACACCGTCGTCGAGGTACCGTCAGGTACCTTGGTCTCGATGAGATATTTTTTGTATTTGTTATACTATCAAACGTCGACCTGGGGCAAGACACAAGTTGCGAAAATGCACATACACCAAACATCTCAAGTAGGGTTCCCTTGTTGACTACAAGCCGCTCGAATTTTTGCTTTTCCTTGACGGCAGCTTCCGAAACTTTTTCTAAAGCGGGATAATCGGACAAAGAAACAGCCCTGTTGAAAAATGAGAAACACGTCCAGGCGCTGTCGCAATGGACACACCGATCCTCTATCGCCATTTCGTAGAAGAAACCCTCGTCTGTTGGGGGCCCGAGACATAGATGACATCCGTAATGGCGTTCAGCGGCCTCGCCCAATACATGAGCAGAGGAATGCCAGAAAACCTTCTTTCCTATTCGCAGGTTAATCCATTGAAGATGCAAGGAATATCCAGCATACCTTCGGGGTGTTCAAAGTCGAGCAGCTCAAGTTTGCAGGAACTTTCTAAGGGACGTTCCAAATCCCAAAGACCGCCATTGACCTGGAATGCGTTTCCAGATATTGCAAAGCAGGGAATGGCGTAGACGCACCTTGGCAATCACGATCCTCTCGGATAGGCTCTTCGACACCTCCTTTGCGACGTCCATGGGGCTGGTTTCCCAGCTCTTGCCCTTTCGCTCCGATCCGTCTGGCATCGTGACAATGATGTCCTCCCGGGGTTGCGCTAGGAAGTGCTCGTTAGAAAAACGTCGCTTGCGGATACCCATTCCTCACTTTTGACGAATTCATCGTGTTCTGCCTTCAGTTTCTCGAAAATCTTGAGACGATGATCGAAAAAGGCTGGTGCAGGTTGAAGCTGGCCGATTCCCTCAGTATAATGACATCCCCCTCATCGGGGATCGATGTCACACCTCTAAAGGAAACGCAGATGCTGCGGCGGGTTTCGCTTTCTTTTCTTTGGCCTCTTTAGGTTTTTTGGCGTCTGGCGCGGGTGCTTGCGGAGGTACGGATGAGGACGCGACTGGAGTAGTCATTGTTCTTGTGAGTAGCAGACGAGGTCTGTAGCTGGATGGCGATGGGACGTGGCAACGATGTGCGTGTAGGAAAGGCTGGATTCGACTGAGGAACTTCCGTCCCAGCATATAAATCGACGCCGCGTGATCGATATCACTGACTCGGAAGAATTGGTGATTGCATTTGACTCTTTCGTTCATCTCGTTTAACTCTCGTTTAGCAGACCACAAAAATTCATGACTCATGATCGTCGTCGAATGGCTAGTCTAGTACACGCATCTAAATTATATTTTACAGTGACAGTAGTGCTAAGTTCCTCCAGATTCAACCCTCCAAATCTTGATCACGCCTGCGCGATCCCCGCTCACGATTCCAGCGCGGAACGGTGAATCTATACAAGCCAGCGCGGTAATTACATCCTGGTGAGACTTCAGCAGATTCTGCTGGTTGTGCGTGATGAGAGACATCCGCTGGGCGGGCCGGTTGCTCTGGCTGCCGGACGCAGATGAGCTCGGCCAGGTCTCCACATAGGTGGAAGCGGTGCCTGAGGATGAGGTACTACAGATAAAGGATTAGAAATGTTTTTGGGGACGTTTTGAGTCGGGTACCTGAATGAAGGTCTCTCGTTCTCAGTTTCAAGCCCGCTCAGCACAGTCGTGCGTTCTAGCTTGCCTAAATCCCACAGTCGCAGTTTACGATCCTCCGACCCTGTCACCATGAACCCCCTGCGCCCATGCCCAGAGTCTCCTGCATCGGTCATGTCTGATCTATGAACACCGGTAGGGCCACCAAAATCGAGACCGACAACCAGAGCACGGACGTCGGGTGCTGGAGGAGGAAGTAGTTCATCCTGGAATGTGCCCTGCGATGTGGGTCTGGGGCGTTTGCTTGCCGCGTCCACTGCACTCTGTCTCGAATGTACTAGGGCCGCAATCGCAGCTGCTGGGCTTATGTCAGCGTCGACGCCAGTGAGCTCGTATGGTTCTGGGAGCGGCTCAGTTTCGCCAGAAGTTCGGGTAATAAACGTCTCCACGAGGATTGCCTTCTCGATATCCCAGACTTCAACCAAATTGGTGAATGTGCGGTCCGTCGTCCGTTTTGACGCCTCTACGGTGACCATGACCCACTTGCCGCGCCCTTTCGATGGGTGAACGACACACTGATGTATCCGAACAAATCTGCCCGTAGAAGCTACGCCCACATGCCAACTCTTGAGCAACAAGCCAAAGCGGCGATCCCAAAGGGTTAGTACACCGGTCGATGTGCCGACGACGATCCATGACCGTTTGCGATCGATACAAAGACAGGTAATGGGACCATAGTGACGCGGGTTCTCCATGGTTTGCACAACCCGCATGGTTCGGAGGTCGAGAATCGTAATGATCGAGTGAGTGGTGGCGTAAACAAGATTTGAAAACGAATCTGTTGCGGGTCAGATTAGAGGGCTCCAGGGTATCAAGAAGCTTACCAGTATTGCAGTGAGTCATGCATGTAATGTATTCGCCATCCGAGTAGTGCTCGACCTGGTGCCCTCGTATAACCTGTAGTTTGTTATATTTCGGTAGGGCGCCGCCCTGTGTTATGTGAACCCGGACAATATGCAAGCTCCCATCGTCGGCCGCGCTCGCAAAACAATGAACGCCCTCAAGCATGCATACTGACTTCACTCGAGCATGATGTTGGCCGTAAGTATGCCGAGGTTTACTGGTCACATTCCGTTCCAGCCTTGCAGTATCCCAAACTTTCACCGTCTTGTCGTCCGAGGCGGACACGAAGAACATGTGGTCAGGGGAAACTGCGAGACCCGTAATGGTATCGGAGTGTGAAGTTAGATGCGCAACCAAGGTCGCCTCAGTCTGTCGAGTAGTGCCGTCTCGTGGCGCAAAGGTGTGTCTGACCGCATTCCGCCTCCTTACAGGCCCTTCATGGACCTTGGGACCGAAGTCATGTTGGAGTTCCCGATTGTTATCAAGGTAAAGGTTCTCCAGCAGATTACTGATGCCAGCTTCTTGCCCATCTAAAAAAGCTGGTCTCAAGATCGGCTGCTCTCTAAAGTTTTCGTGCTTACCATAGGTAGAAATGGGTAGCAAGGAAGGAACGCGGGATCGGAGCGGACCGCGAAGCGTCGTTGTTGACATGGACAGCGGTGAAGAACGTCCAGAACGCTCGGGAGATCCATCCGACCGTAACTTGGAACGAGCATCTAGCAGCCCCACAGCGTTGGTCTTCGACGATCCGACCGCAGGGGCAGCCTTCTGGCCATCCGTGGTCCCAAATTGCATGCGACTGAGAGGCCGAAAGGTTGTCGAATTGGAGGTGGATACTACTGAGTCTGTCGGGCTGACTGGCCGCTCTATCGGGGAAGCTATTCCGACTGTGGGGATGCTCGACGTCGCTGCAATCGGGGAGAGAGCACTTCGTGGTTCGCGAGGAGGAGTGTGAGGTAAAATAATGGACGAACTCGAGCCATTGATGGTGGCAAGTCTCCGACGAAGGTCTTCAAAGGGAGCCCCAGAATGATCCGCGCTTGACACGCGAGTCATAAGTGCGGGGCTTAATAAAGGGGTCCCTAGCGTCGATGCTCTTCGTGCATGTACACGAGAAGTACGTGGCGTGCTGAAATCGCTGGACCGCGTTTTGAGGAACACTGTTTGAGGCACCACCCCAAGTTTGGGAAGTTCAATGTCGCCGATGGTCTTCAGGTTCTTCTCCGTTTCTTGCTCAAAACTCAACCGCGAAGCAAAGCTGCGTGAAAGATGGTGGTAAGAAGGGGTTAACAGAAGTAATGTGTGACAAACCTGGATATCGCATTAGCGAGCTTCAGGATATAGTCCCGCATAGCCAGAAGTTTGGTTTCTTCAGCGGAAGTCATCCCAAGCTGCTGTAACTTGGTCAATTGGGTTTCATCTCTGCGAATAAAGGTCAGGGTCTCAGAGGGCGACGGTGGGGTTCTCACTCACTCATCAGACTTCGGGTTCCTTGAGATGGTACCCGTTTTCCTGAGAGATACGACACTCTCTCTCGGAGATTCAGTCTTGGAGGTGATTCGCCGTTGACCTCGCCAGAACGTGCTTTTCTCTGCTTTCATAGCCCATTGCACAGCCGCATCAAAGACCTGTCTGGAAAGCTAGAAACGAGATGAGCAGCTAAATGCGTCGCAATAGATGGACTACCTACCGGAGGCTTCATAGCGGTTAGCAAGCTTTGCTCATCGATCACGACAACATCCGACTTCAAAAAATGGCGAAGAGAAGGATACAAGATACACCAAACATCGCTGGAGGGAAGGTGTGAGGCAGCAGAAGCGATGAAGGCCGCGGCGCCTAGGCAGACGTGAGACAGATATCCGTGCATCACAAATGACCGCGCAATTACCTTGGCGGATCCACATGTTGGGATGATACAAAAAACCCAAGGTTGCGCTCATCAGTTCCCAGATACGCATCTTCTGGAATAACCCGAGCTCGCATAAACTGGTTAACGATGCGAGCACTTTGGCAACAACAGTCTCTTCCACATCTGAAAAATCGAAATGAGTCTAGATTGATTACGCCACGGATCACGTAATACGCACCGGATAAGGCTTGTATCATCAGTGGCAGAATATACTCCTCCAGACTCCTTCCCCCCGCGCAGGCCGCAACATCTACTATGCTCTCGAAAAACGCATGGCGTAACAACCAGTCACGATCGTTGAGATACGTGATCATATGGCTCAGGAGGACGTCGTTTGTCTTCTGTCTTCCCAGGAATATGCACATGGACGATATGTCATGAAGAACAGCCCTTTTGACGACACTGGAGGGGTCCATCAACAGAGCAGACAAATGCTCCTGAATGTTACCCTGCAGATCTTGCATACTCGCTTCGTAAGAAACCTATGATGCCGTTTAGCAAGCGCGTAATGGAGTTCCCGCATCTCCATACCTCAAAGCGTGCATGGTCGTACTCTTGTGCTTCGGGTGACAGCTTGAAGGTCCCATGGGCTTTCAGTGCCTGCCCCATCTCCAGATATCTCACAGCAGTATCTGCTAGTTGTACGATGCACTGGGCATATGTGCACCGGACCGAAACTTCAGGATCTTGCACAACATACTTGATGTTGGGGATAATATATTCCGGGAAAATAGACGCGTTCGAGGGTGTTATGACCGTAACCATCATGAGCTTTTATGGGGTAAAGATGGAAACTTGGGAGAAAATACACCAACGCACCACCTG
Organism: Mycena crocata; assembly: GCA_029281795.1. Taxonomy (NCBI): domain Eukaryota; kingdom Fungi; phylum Basidiomycota; class Agaricomycetes; order Agaricales; family Mycenaceae; genus Mycena; species Mycena crocata. The sequence goes on along the minus strand of JARJCP010000043.1, from coordinate 499,228 downwards.
AATCATTGTCCGCATCGCCGCAGAACGCACAGTCGCAGAATCATCGTGTAGCAGTTCCACGATATAGGGGACCATGCGGTCTAACTTGGCCTCGTCCGTCAAATGGGAAGACAAAGCCAAGAAGACGTCCAGGGCTCGGACTTTGGAGCTGGGCAAAAAGCAATTGCGTATGTTGGCTGTGACGAGAGCCAGGATGATGAGAGCGGGGCCATCTGTAAAGAAGATTCGACCCGGCTCGATTAAAAAATAGATACTGTAAATCACCTTCGACAGCACGGGGACCAGACTGCAGAGCTCCTCGGAGTTTCGATTCGCGGTTGGGAATGTGTAATTCAACTGGAAGAATGTCCTACGTTGCGTCCGTTAGTACAAGGGAATGTATGGTAATGTTCTATCTCGCCTGGAAAGGTCTGGACACGCTCGTCGACGAGTTGTACTCCACTTTGACATCCATAACAGTTTCTTCTACGGTCTCAGGGACAAGGTACGGCTCGACGCTTTCATAATCAGACCAAATCCTCTCCATCCTGTGATCAGAGTCGCTGGGAAGGGCGTCTGGTGGCGTTTCTGTGCCAGGAAGCCCGGTGGGATTCAGACCCAAGGAAGAATTGGGCCTGATGGTCGAACCGGATATTGAGGGTGCGACGGAAGCCGGCGTTGCTGCTGTTGAAGGCGCGGTCGTCGAGAAAGGCGGGTTGGATGGGAGGTCGTTGATAGATGATACATAGTTGTGCAAGAACGAGTAGAATGACTCTGGGAACACCGTCCCCCGTGACGTGTGTAGAAGTGTGTCGAATGTCGGTCGTGCGGTTGGCTCAAGGTTGATCATTTGTTTAATCACATTCTACTGCCCAGGGTAAGACTAAGTTATGAAAAAATTGGCGAGGAATGAAGTCACTCACCCGAACGCCTTCGTCTTCAATGGCACCCAAATAGCTGTCAACGCTGTATTCGCCTTCTCTATACTTAAAAAGCTGGCTGAGAGTGAACAGCGGTGCGCCCTCCAAGAAGAGCTCCGCGATAACGCAACCGACACTGAAGCAGTCCATGGATTCTGTGACCTTTCCATCCCGCTTTCCCTCATTCTCGTCCATGGCAATCTTGGACTTTTTAGCACTGATCTCGGGATTGTTGGCGGCGGTATAGAACCGTTCAGGCGCAATATAGCAGGTCCGCCGTCCGGACGTGTCAAAGAAGAATGAGAAGTCGGAAGGGTCATCGAGGGGCAAGTAGGTGGGTTTGTATGACGCAAAGTCGGAGAGGTAAACCCAATTCCAGGACGTCACTAGGATGTTCTCCGACTTGATGTCCCCATGCGAAACTTTGCGGTTCCGAGCATCCCGAAGCGCGTTGATAAGTTGGAATGCGATCCATTTCTTCTCAATCATGCTTAAGAATGGCCGCGTGCTGCGCGTCTACCATGAACGGAAATCAAGACGCTCAAGGCAGCTGAAGCGTACCTTATACGATCATAGAGGTTGCTGGCTATCCATTGCCGGATGATATACCCCGCCTTGTCGGTCTCGACGAAGGATTGGTAGTTGTAGACATTGGCAATGTCCATCAAGGCCTCCCGGTCAGCTGCAATGACCCTGGGTCAACAAGGATAAAAACATCGAGATCAAGCTACCTTTCAACCTCCGGTGATGATTCCTGAGCGACAAGCCGGGGTCAGGTTTGATGAATATCTTTATGACCATATAGCCATTGTGGTGGCGGCTTTTCACGGTTTTCAGAAACCGGGCAGAACCCAAACTGAGTTCGTGTTATTTGAGCGCAAGGAAGGAGTGTGTGAGGACGCACCTCTTCTCGTAGATGATATCTGTCCCCAATTCTGCGACAAATGAATCGAGGGCGGCTGTCGTGCGCGTCAACGTCGAGCCGGACTGGGTATTGCCCATAGTTTCTGCCGGGATGCCAGAGACGGTGGTTTGCGGACTACAATGGTCCTGGGCATGAACAGAGGAAGAAAGCAGGCAGGCTGCAACAGCAGCGTCAAGAGACCAGAAATGGATGTTTGGGGAAGCTTTTGGGTCAGCGGGCCGTGCCGGCCCACAGCTCTCTCTCCCCACCAATTGCCACTAACTCTCCACCGCTCTCTCTTTCCCTTGCAGCTTCCCTGCTCCGGATTTTCAACTTACTCGAAAGACTCGAAAGAAGCACATAAAGGCCCAAGGGTGTTTAGGCCTCCCTCAAACTATTTACTCTCGCCTACAACGATTTGTCCGCCAATCAACTTGTAGTACTGTGAATGTCCATTATAGATTATGAAACAAGAAGACAGACACTGCCGACGCTACAAACACTAGATCTGGCCCTCTCCCTCGCTTCTGAGAAGGCTGACACTTGTGTGTCCAGCAAGAAGCTTGCAGCATACAGTTTCAGATCCTGCCGAGCCTCTCAACCCTGCTGAACACCATTATATTGCGGCGCTCACCATCCTGCAAATGATTCGCGCCCGAGGTTCATATCGTTATGGACTCAGGAAGCCTATTATTGCTGTTGTCTTCTCGAATTCGCCGCCCAAGCCAACGGATAGCCTGAAGCCTGGCTCTGGAGGTCCACGTAGTATCCCTTTCAACTGTACAATAAGACCAACGTTCTCCGACAATACTCCGCCGTCACATCTCGAGACGGTTACGCTTTACTGGAGCACTGCTATATTAACGGCGATTCCAAATTACGAACTCGTCCCAGAGGTCTCGGGTTTTTGCTTCTGCTATCCGGAACGAGACTCGGCGTCTTGTATTTTATGCGCCCACCCGACCCTGATATTGTCTATTTGTGACTTGACGCCTTCGAGTCGGCGTGCGGAGATTCCCTTTAAAGATGCATTACGGTGCTGTTAATAATGATACCATCCCTCTGAGCTCCGTTGAAGCTCCGAGTCCGTTCCCAAGCAACAACCTAACTTCCACCTACATAAATCCGCTTTATCCATTGGTTTCAATTTGGCTTTCCTTTAAAGACTGTAACACTTGCACGATATGATGGACTATGGCCATTTCGGTCCTAAAGGCGCCAATTAATCTCTTCATGTTATGTCAATTTTCCCTGTCGTCGGTACCCCTATCCGATCAACTTCCGGGGCGAGGTAAATTGTGGTTTATTGCAGATAGCGCGGTGCGCAATGATTGAATTATGAGTGCTTGCAGCATGAAGAATAAGCACATTTCCTTGGATCGGGTACTTGCATGGAATGAGAATTGAACGCCTCAGAACAAACGTGTTTTTTCTCCATGGACCAGCAAACATGAGGCAACTTGGTTACCTTTTTTATCGATGACCAGTGACAGTCCTGTATTTAAACGAACTACGCGCGGGAATTGCTTAGCAACACGAGAACTTCTTTCAAACATCTCGCCCACGAGTCGCGCCGAAAAAGATCGGGCAAGTTGGATCAAAGTCGCGAGACGGTACAAGTGCGAAATAGATATTCTAGGATACAGTCGTTGGCGTTGTACAAAATGAATACATGGGCGATAGCGTCAGAAACGGGTGTGAACAAAGAATGATGCAGGGAGGAAACAAGAACGACTAGAGCGCTCGTAGATCGCGAAGAATATTCGAATAATTCTCTTCGACCCATCGATGTCCCCCTTTTTCTCGAATCCACTTCCGGGATTGTCGTTTGATTGGGATGGCGCGATGAGCCTGCCCATGCGTCAAAACCAAAGAGTATTCATCCTCATCGTCTTCATCTTCACTGGTGGTGTCACTATCATCGCTGTCGCCCAAATCTAGCAGCTGCTTGACCGACACCACCATCTTGGAATAGATATCCGCCTCCCGCTTTCGCCCAAGGTCATTTTCCTTGTCCCCTGGATCGGGGAACAATTCGAGCTGTACAGTCTCACCGAGATGGCGACGGAGCTTTGACATACGCTTCCGCTGTGCTGTATTTGGGGTGGGTGGCTCTGGTATTGCGGGGGAGGAGGGAGGGCTCGGTATTGGGGAAACACGTGGCTCTAACGCGTCCGGGGATGTATTTAGTCGAAGGGATAGTGACGCGAAACGACGCGGTGGCGCTAGTGTGGAAGTCGGAGGCGACAAATGTGCGCTAGACTGAACCACGGGCGTTGGAGGGGCTAAGGGACTGGCCGGGGTAACGGACAGTGAAATGCCTAATTCCGGCACGCAAGGGAGACAGGGAAGAGGTCGTAGAGAGTTAGATGAAATTTGGCGCCGCGGTGTTGGAGGTGCGGACTGAGGAGTGGGAGGGATTTTGGGGAGTGGTCGAATTTGACGCGTCCCGGACCCGACGTCGAGGCTAATGGGCAAAGAGCCTGGACGACGCATTCCGGAAGACGCGCCTCTAGAATGGCCAAGTGTGACTGCGTTGAACGCAGGAGTTGCTGGGACCCTGGCTGAGGCTGGCATTGTGCTACGGCGGGGAACGTTGAGAGGGGTCACGGGAGGCAGATCGACTGGCAGAGGGCCACTGGACGCGCCGCTCGAGCTTTTCGAGTGAAGGGCAGACATCGTGAACTTGGTGGGAGGAAGAGAATACCGGAGCATTTTTTTAACAACCAGTTTTCTTGTTTTGTATTGGGTCGTGTCCCGTCTTGTCCGACTCGGCTAATTGGCCATCATGGCACCGACTTCAAACCCATTGGGTTAGGATAACGAAATCGCAGTTAATTTAAGGGCGAGATCTGGCGAGATCTAGACTGGCACCGGCCGCCGCGCCGCTATACCGCCCGTTTGAAAACTGTGAAACCTCCTTATGTCCTCAAATTCGAAAGTGGGAAAAGAGAGGACGCGTATACCAGTTGGACCTAGTTCGAGAACTGGACAGAGCCTGACAGAGCCCCCGACAGCTACGCAACGCCTGGGATGTGAGCCAGGAACCGGTCAAGGTGCGGTACACCATTACCAACGCAACGTCCGAGCTAAACACGATCGATCGTGATGGGAATTGAAACACCGCCACTGGCTTCTTCCGGGGTTTAATTTTTCGAGGCACGAGACAGGGAAGAGTAAAAAAACTGACTAAATCTCGGCCAATTGGCCTTTTTTACCGACAAGGGACCTAGCGTTCTGGCCCCATTTTCGTCCGATGGGAAACTAGGTTTGAGAGTGCAAATACTCAGACGTCGGACCAAACTTTCAGAAGTATTTTCCAGGGGGTCATGACCTCGACGACAAGAGAAACCGAAAAACGACGATAAACTGAAGATAGGGGAAATCTTGAATGCAAAAATTAGTGATTGACTTCGAAAAAGGCAAACATATCAGCACAAAAGAATGCATTGCGCCATTTGACATCCCATATACATACACAAGGACCTAGAAATAAACCACAAACTATGTTCGGGCAAAAAGTTTCTTTTCCCTGTCGCAAAATCAAAACGTGCAAAGTTTCTCAGGGCGTTTTCACTCACGCAAAGTTCCACAGGTTCTGAGGCTGATTATACGTGCTCAACGTATAGGGAAACCTGAATTGGGGGAGCTCAGAGACGTATGCTGGTATTCGCATCAGTATCGGCCAAAGGATATGTACCGCCGTACCGATGGGCTTGTCCTCGTCAAAGAAGCTCCAAGCTTCGGAAAGGAATGAGTACTGTTCGTATACTGTTATTTGATCACAAACCAGTTCTCCAATTGTGACGCATATCACCAGAAACCAGCCTAGACGGACTGTGTAAAGCGACCAGCTCTCCAGAAACCAAGAAACCTACAAGTCAGCAGGGGCTAGTGGGTCCTGGTTGCGTTCAATACGGATATCGTACAATCGATGCCAAAAAACTCACGTCCTTCAGATTGGCGGTCTTGATTTCGCTGAGGCGGCCATTTATTATCAGTGTTGCTGTAGTTTGAGTGGAGAAACTAAAACCTGTCTATATCGAACCTGGGAAAAGATAAAAGATTAGCGAGCACGTCAAAAGGTTCGCCAAGCATCCCCACCATTCCAACACTTGATTGCCAGCCATTCCTGAGAGAAAATACATCAGCATCCGAGTCGTTCCCAGCAGTGATCCAACTGGACCCTTGAACTCGACGTTTTCAAAAGGCTTCCCACCAAAAACCGCAATTTTCGTCCCGTGCCTTTCTCTCATTAAAGTTGTCCACATAGCACATGTCGAGGCACAGTTTCCGTTTGTAACTGCGATAAACCCGACTCAATAGGACCATTAACGAATATAAACTGTGCAGCCGACCTATGGCTACATTGCTGATGGCGGGGTTTGAAATCAGTTCGGTTAATTACCGGCGGCTGGCGGAATACGAACTTGAGATCAAAAGGCGGGGTTTCGGGCATCGGCACCTCGTATGATAGTTCACAAGTGTCCTGCGAATAAACGATGAGAAAAAATTGGATATCATGAAACATGGTCGCACGGACATGGAATCGTTGGGAAGTCGCGTCGGCCTTGCCATTTATTGTCACCGGAATATCTGGTGTCATATAGTTGTAGTCCGCCGGCATCTCTGTCCCATTGAAGAACGCCCCTGCGTAAAGAAAATGAATAGAGCGCGCGATTAGCCGAGGAGCAAAATGTTCAACCCACAGTTGTCGGCAGTGTAAAATGAGAAGAAACCATTGAGCCCAAGTTCGATGTCGGAAGCCACGATTTTACGAGCGAGGGGGTTCGCACGAGCCGTGGACTGGAATCCAGGGTAGCCAAAGTTGGTACCGACCAGATATTGATGAAGGAACTGGCCGAGGCAAACGAAACCGCCTACCAAGTTGAATTTCATTTTGAGCGATAAGAGCACGAAACTTACCTCCGTTATTGGTGACGTCGACCAACAGTTTTGTGACGCCCGCCTCCTTGAATGCGCTGATCGCAGAGACAGTGTCGGTCTGGAATTGCTCAAAATCACCGCCGAAGGACCCGATGAACATCTAGACCAGTGTGAATTAAAGCATACGTGACGCTAGGATAAGCGACGAACCACCCCCGTTTGATTTCCTGGCAAAATGTACGACTTCATAACGCCCTCATCGCCGCCAACGGTGGGCAGCGTGGGCTCGAATTGAGTGGGAAGACCCACTGCGCTGCTGTTCGACTTATTAATGATATTGGCTTTGGGTTGTTTGCGTTTGGGAGGCGTTAGGGCCGCACTCCCTTTGAAATCGATGCCATTGGTGTTCTCATTGGCGACACAATTATTGGCCCAACTGAAACCGAGTAAGTCCAGGAGACAGCGGGGTATCAGACCACGTACTATGAAGCCTGATCGGTGAAGGTTGCGCCGAGGTAGCTGGCAATATACGGTACTGTGACAGTCTCAACCTTTGTGGAGTTCACCGTGATAAGTTTGAACGTCAGAGAATTTCGAGCCACCCCAGTCGGACCGGCGAGGTCACCTACAAGGGCTCAGACTATTATTGCTCCAAATAGAAGGGAAGACACACCAAAACGCTGTGAGTACGCAGAGCCCGAAAGTCTGTACGAAGAGAAAACAGAGTTTACACGGATGCCATGGTCAAGGTAATTGCCAGAGACAGTCTTTGCAATCAAATCGACGTATGAGTATGGGTCTTGACCTTCAATGGATATGACTTTGGCACCCGCCAGTCGTTGCCAGTTGATCGTGATGAGGTCGGTGTAGGCGGGCCCAACCAGAGATATAAAGTCGACCAAATCGGGAATGATGTAAACTCCCTGCTGACCGTTGACTTCGAGCGACACGATTGGAGCCGGTAGAAGATTTTGGAACGACGTGTAGCAATCTGGGAACCAACCTGGAGAAGGTATAAATATAAATTTATCCGGCAACGTGAACTGGAGGGTTGGACGGACGAGTGTGCCCGTCATTTAGTCGAGTAATAAAATTATACAGATCCACATTGAAGTCGTAGTCTGTCTGCGAGATTATGAGTGCTCTTCAATGCGAAAAGATGACATGGAAGCTTTACCGCATATTTTGTGTTGTTTATCTTCACCAGCCCAGCGCGTATGTCGACGGTGGACTCTTGGAATGGCGGTGGCGAGTCAAGATAATAATCCTGGTGGCGAGAAGATAAGGAACGGTCCGTCATGTATTTGCTAACTCAGCTCGCCTCAAAGGTGAAGAAATCGAAGACCCGGGCAATATTGTCGGTCAACACGTTTTGACGAAGGGTCTCGTTGAAGGGAAAAGACTTGAGGCACGCCAACGCGTCAGCGGGATGCACGAATGCCTGTCCAGCAATAGCAGCACATGGATCGCCGGCCGCAGGTCGGGCAGCGAAAGAAAATGGCCCAAGAACAGCGAGCACCAAGAGCAGGAGTATGGGATGAGACATCTTCACCCCCTTAAGAAGGGGAGATAATATCCCGCGAACACGATTGCATTTTAAGTATGTTCCTCGCGGAACCATGCGCGCACATCATCAGCGATAAGATGATGAACTTCTTGGGGACCGCATGCAACGGCTTGTTGTGGGAGACGGCTCGAGCCCCCGGAACAAAATATATAGGACGCGCTCTTTCGACTCGAAAACCCACGACATCCAAGTAGCTGATGAAAAGGCGAGGTAACGCGGGTGAAGGGCGCGACATGCGAACTGATACTCGCGCAATGATAGATGTCGGCGAAATCCTTCTGCAATACAACAGATCCTATGGGTCGGACGGTCAGGAGCCTTTGCGCAGCTGTGAGAGTCGACAAGAAGGTACTATAGATGCGGCTCAACGAAGACATAAAATGAGAGTTGCAAAGAGCGCTGGTTCGTCAGCTGCTCCTTTGCAGGCTTTGTGGGACGAAATTTCGAGTGGGTGTGTGAAGAGGGCATGCCGGCAACGGCTTCAGAAGGAAACACGCCATCATAACGCGTCGCGTCGCGATCGATGACATCCCCTTTTGGTCCTGTTTGATTTTCTGATTCGGTGGACGCAGACTTTCCGCTCCGCACCCGTCTATAGACGCCGCACACACGACACAAATTATTCGGAATTACCTACAAACAGCTTGTGTTTACCATATATGTTGTAGACACATAAAGTATAATGGTACTAAAAAAGCAAAACAAAAATCCGCAGGGCATCGTTGGTCCGGCACTCAAACTGGGCCCCTACCGCTCCTCCCTCCTCCAAATCCGCACGCTCCAATCCAATCCCGTGCCCGCTCTGCACGCATGCCTACGCTCTTGCCGGCGGCGTGAGGTGCCGCATATCCATGTTGGACACAAATCCCAAAGAAGTAACCTTCTCAGTCAGATCTCGCGGGCAAGGCTGCTTAGATCGACGGACTCTAAAGCGGCAACCGCTTTTTCAACGAGTTCCGTGAGTGACGAAAGGACCGCGGCGTGGCTGGAGATGTTGATCACATCATGCTCGAGAGGAAGAGGGAGGGAAAAGAGAGACTCGAGGATCTGGGCAACACCCTCACGTCCGGCCGACCGAAAAATGCTTAGAGTCAAACCGAGCGTCGTCGTGCTGGAGTAAGAAGGTTTGCTCCATAAGAAGTGACGAAGTTCCTGGAGCGTGTCCGGGTCCACAAGAGGGTCATCCCAGTGGTACCGAGCGAGAGTCTTGCTCCATTTAGCCCGCAGTTCCTCAGGGGGCTTGAATGTCTGTGTCAACGCCTTGAGGAGCACGTAGATGGCAGATTCAATGTCATCATGCGGGAGCGGATTCGTCATTGAGAGGCTTGCAACTGACATGGTGTCTAATGTGCCAGTGACGGTGCCTTGCGCGGCAAACGGCTCCCCGAAGAATCGGCCGAGCTCCCAGTCAACCATGAGAAGCTGATCCTCAGCGAAGAGTATGTTATTAACTGAAACATCACGATGAATGACGCCACGGCGGAAAGCGTCAAGAATCGACATGAAAAGCTGTTTTGCGACAGCGGGGAACTTGGTTATCGATGACGAGAAAACGTCCATGAGCTTGCGGGTCTCGCGCGGCGAGGCGAAGACCATGACCTCGACGTGGCGACGGACCATATCGGGGAGAGCCGTGAGAACGTTTGCCTGGCGCTTCCGCCCCATCGACAAGATTTGAGAGAGGTCAAGAGGAGGCGAGCCATGCCCAGCAAACACCGCAACTATCTCTGGCGCGTAGGCGGGGGCGGCGGACTTGTCGGCAGCGTACAAAGCGTCGACTACGATCTTCTCCCGCCAGGCCCGCTCCTCGGCAATGAAAGTCACCTTAACAACAATGGGCATGGGTTCCTTGTCGTCTTCTTGGAGCTCGCCCTCGAGCACGACCGTCGAGCGTTGGAAAGGCGTCGAACGCAGCTGTGATAGGTTATTCCCGTTGAGGTGGACTAGTCCTCGCAACCCAGGGAGAGCGACGTAAGCGGGTACGGCGTCGCCGACCGAGAAGTTGGAGGGAGGAGAGGAGAGATTGTATATAAAGAGCGGATTGTAGCCAAGCTGGTACATAGACGCTGTACGCAAGAGGTGCAAGAGGGCAGAGACGGTGGGGAAATTGTCCGAATTCAGACAATCATCGACAACAGCAAACTCCAGGCGCTCCTGGCTGAGAATCGACACGAAGAGCTTCGTTGCCTCCCCTTTGCCGTGGAAAGAAAGTGTTGGTATAAAGAGTCGCGTGGATTGGAAGGTGAGAAGGTCGTCCGCGTCAGTTATAGCTTGCTGGTACTTGCTCACACCAGCGCTCGCACCGACGAGAGGATTGGATGTCACAGTCGGTGGGTCGGTTTGTGTAAACTCGACGTTCACGAAAATGTTGTATATTGTGGAGTCTTCTGCTGCGCACGGGCGAAGGGAGGCATCACACTTCCTCTTCTTGTTGTAGCCATGCCGCTGGGGCAGCACGGTAGTGGGGGTTGGGAAATAGTCAATCACAAATGGTGAGCTGTCATTTGCAGCAGCCTGCGCAAGTTCATCGTGTCGGCGGGTACCGGATACACTTTCAAAGGGAACAAAACTCACATCTGCAAGCCGAGCAAGCCAGTAGCGATTATCGATTACACGATCGGCCGGTTTAGATGATGGTTCAGACTCGGCGCGGAAGTTCTTGAATACGGCGGCCTTGAGGCTCTCGTTGAGTCTATTTGCTGCCACTTCCCGCAGCTGAGCAAGCTTGTCGACCATTACCGGAGTGCCCAGTCTGGCCAGCACGACGTGGAGTGACGAGAGCACGACATGCTCTGGAAAGTGCTTCGCACAATACCGGGCATCAGTTTCGCGCTGCTCTTTGCGCTCGGTTGTGTTAAGACCGTCTATGATGCCGGTTGCAGACAGCGTCGCCAGCGTCTTGTTCGGATAATCGATGGCTTCGAGATCAGTTGGAAGAATATGAGAGTCGGACGCCGATGGTACAACAGACTGCGGCGTCGAGAGACTGGCGGAAGGGGGATCCCGGTCCTGTAGGAACATGCTTTAGGGTACAGAGGGAACCCGGAGGAGAATCTCACAGGAAGGATGCTCGCGCGCATCGTCTCGCGCTCCTTCGAGGCAGCCTCCTCGTACAGCTTCAGCGCCGAGAGCTGGCGCAGATCCTCGTCTGACATTTGCGGAGGAGGAGACTCGCGTGTCATTTCGGGGGAGGTATGGGAGGAGTTGCGCTAGTCTCTCCGGCTCCTAGACAGACTAGTACTACAAGACTCCAAACATGTTGAAAGTTGAGAGTCCATGGCCAGAGAGGGTGATTTCCGATTTGGGATGGTCACAGTATCAAGTCACGCCCCGTTTGCCATTCGGTGGCACCCACCCGATATACCCCAGTTAGATCGCTTGCAAGGATGCATCTAACCAGCCGAAGCCCCCCTGATGCGTGGTATTCACTGAAAATCATCCGAATCCCACGCCAGCCTAAAGAGGCCCCAAGTTTGCGGAACGTCTTGACTCTTCTTACTGTCTTCTTGCAGGAAAGTTCTACCTATCTTCAAGCAGCTCCAAGCATCGGAAGACCATCTTGAGCGCTCCGTGACAGTGTATTGGGTGGCGAATTATGACTCGCAACATGCCGCTTGATATCGCCATGACTCAGCTTTGTTTTTTCTCTCCTAAACTTCCATGGCTCCTACCCAACTGGCATATACCGTGTACGACGCGTTTACTGCGCGGCGATTTGGTGGCAACCCTGCCTCTGTGATAGTTCTTCAGCCCGACCACGGCTTGTCTGACGATCTTATGCAGCTCATCGGAAGGTATGCAACACTTTGCATCGTGATCTTCACCCAGCTGAGGCCGCGCACAGAGAATTCAACCTCTCGGAAACCGCCTTTCTAGTTCCACTTGAGGACCACCGGGAAGATGCCCCGCATTTCTCGATTCGGTGGTTCACGCCGCGTTCGTTGTCCGACTTTGAAAGCTCTATCATGTCCCTTATACTGCACTTCCAGACCTCGAAGCCCCACTGTGCGGACACGCGACGCTCGCAGCGGCCTGCCACCTTCACATGAGCCATCCTGAGCTCCGGCCGCCTTATCGCTTTGCATCGCGCGTTTCCGGCGAGCTCAAGGTCGACTACCACTCTGAGACCGACCTCTACGAGCTCGACTTCCCCGCCGACATTCCGGTTCCCGTCGCCGATGCTGCTCCAGCCCTCAAGATGGCAGCAACCTGGTTTCCCAAGGTCGCGTTTACCGACATCAAAGCAGTCTCGCAGACGGGCCGCGGGTACCTCGTCGAGGTCGCCGGGACAGTGGACGTATCTGCTGTTGCGCATGACAGCGGTGCAATTGTATGTTCTTCACATATGCATGCAGCTTGTTCCTTCTGACCATGTGTATCTGTAGGCGCGCGATGTGCCCGTGGGCCAGTGCGTACTGACGGCGCCGCATACGCCCACCGATGCGGATCCGTCGCAGGTGCACTCACGCATGTTCTTGTGCGGGGGCGGGATCGATGAGGATCCAGTCACGGGCTCCGCTCACACGCGTTTGGTGCCATACTGGCTCGGCAAACTGGGCGGCAATGAACTCAAGTGCCGGCAAGTCAGTGCGCGGGGTGGCGAGCTGGATACGGTGTGGCTCCGCGACGAAGGCCGTGTATTGTTGCGCGGGCATGGGGTGAAAACGGCGGAGGGGATTTTGTTCTTGCAATAAATTTCAGCTCGGAACAGCTTTCTTCCATTAACCGCGCACGCGTCGCCTATCTCGCTAAAATATTTGAATAAAATGTCGTTCTTGCCCCACGGTGGTTAGTTCGCTGAAGAAAGCATCCAGGAAAACACATCGCTCGTCAGCCCGAGCCATTCATTTGCGTACGTCGGATGACCACCAAGAAGACGGAGAAGCGGAAGCACAGCCACCTGGCCCGAAGGTCATGAGGGACCCACATTGGCGCTCCCTTGTTCTCTTCGCCTCAAAAGCGCGTCGTCTTTTCCCTTCCACGCGTCAATCTCCCTGCCAATATGGCCTCTGTAGGATCCATTTCTCCTTTCATTTTCACCGGAACCTGATTTTTATCCAGAACGGCGTCCAACAGCATGATCCAGATTGCAGCTGCGACGTGAGCTGGAAATCTTATCCTTCCGCGATGGAATACACGTTGAACTATGCCCTCTGCAGGATCCCAACGCACGACTTACGTCGACCACACTCGAAGCACTGGTGGAATTCAAAGAGAAGTTAAAGCCTCTTGAACTGTCCCCCGACGAGATCGACGAGAAGGTTACGTTCCTCCTGCAATATTTGAAGATCTCCGATATCCCATCCCGCGACAAGGGCTGCTGCACCCATGTTCTCGGCCAATTCCACGCCCACTTTGCCGCCTGCACTTTAGCTGACATGTCCTACCTCTTGCGACCAGAGCCGGACTCCCAGCTCGTCGCTCGCCTGGTGGAGGCCTGGCCTGGCATCTGGAAATGGCTCAACTATACCTTCGAAAACTGGGTCATCTCTCCGCTATTCCTTGACAGAACCAGTGCCAACAGACACCATGCTTTCCAGACCATAATTGTATCTCTGCGCAGCTTTGTCAAAATCCCCGCTTTGTGTGAGTGTATCCTGGCCGACAGCGGAGGGAAGCAAACATTCGTGATGCTCGGCTCGTGCTGGCTATACGAGATCGAAGAAGAGTTCAAACAAGCGTCGAAGAACGATCCTCTTCTCTCAGCCACTGAACCTCTCCTCGATCTAGGCACCTTCAAGCCTAACCCGCCCCCCGACGTTTTCTTCGGCTGTATAATGCCAGGCACACAAGACGCGGGTAAGCCTGCGCGGGTTGCCCTCTCACACCTCGAATGGTACCTCACGAACACGCCTTGGAGTCCACACGCGATATTCATTCTCGACTATCACCTCCGGATGGCCACCACGATGACCATTGCCCTCCCGTACCAAAACGCGTTGCTCGCCCAGAACGTCGTGCGCACTGTAACGCGCATCCTCGTTTCTCTTACCTCGACGCCGTACGACCTAGCCACTGCGCCGGGCGTATCGCAGTGCATCGGCTCCTGCTTCGAGTTCCTGGAGACGGTCCTCCCACAGGCGGACGGCTTTGCCTGGACGACGCACGCCGTGCAGATCGGCCTCATCCCCGCCATGCTGCGTGCCCAGTCGTGGCTCGCCGATATGCCCAACGACGAAGCCCAGTCCACACTCATAAAACTGTTCAATCTGCTGTCGTTGTACAGCATGTATCCTTCACTCCTGCGCCACCTCCTGCGAAGCCTCCGGCGGGTTCGTGAGCTCAAACTCCCTGAGACCGTCCAGGACAACCCGCCAGTCTGGACAGCATACCTGGAGCTCCAAAATCTCGTTTCGGATCGAAGCACACTGTTCAACGTCGATATGAACATCCGGTGCCACAACCCGCCAGTATGTACACTGTCTGTTTCGCCTGTTTTGCAACTGAACGTGGCTAGTGCGGCAAAATCGACGTCAATAACAAGTTTTCGGGATGCAGCAACTGCTTCACGACCTCATACTGCTCATCAGACTGCCAAAAGGAGCACTGGAAGAGCGGCCATCGCCTCGACTGCAAAACGCTGAAAGCCTTACGGCTTGGTGTGTTGTTGTTGCCTTCGTGCTTGGCTAGTTTCGCTCAAAGTCTGAACCAGAGGGAAAAGCCCCGTCCGTCACTCCTGAAGACTACGATTTCGCGACCAAAGTGGTCATCGAGGAGGTCCGACGGCGCAAAGAGGAGGTCTTGCGCGTATGGAAAGAAGAAATGCCTGCACGCACTCCGGTGGTCTCAGTCAACTACTTCTTGGATGACCCCAAGGGCGTTCTCATCGCCGGAAGTCCGAGTAAGCACCCACCGCAGGGCTACGCCGAGTTCGCACAGGTCCGCGAGATGTGGGAGAACGTCATCTCACAGGACATACACCTGGAACACAGCATCGTTGGAGCCTACCTCCCGCACGGTTCATCCGGCAAACTGCACTTCCTGTGGATGGGAATTGACCCCCGCGCCACTGACGGGACTGTCGTGGAAAGGCTCATCAAGACCCTCGAACTGTTGTAGTTGTATCACTTTTTGGACGAATATTTCTCGTATTTCCCTCCTTGACCCTGTCTGTGTAACAGGAGATTGTATTGGCTGGTAGTAAAGTAAACAGAAAATGTAGCACCGTTATTTATGTGGGGAGGACCGTCGGTGATCTGACATTTATTGCGAGCGCAGCGAAGCAATTCTACCCTAACACGTGACTGGCAGAGGGCTAGGACATGCAGCAAACAAGTACATCGTGTTAGCCCAGTGGCTGACACTTTCTGCAGGAAAGAATGCCTTCAAAAACACTCAATTCTGCAGGTACGAGGATGAAACTGGGTTCAATCGACGCGCTTTTCCCCGCTCCTTCCGGCGGTACCCATTATTCCCAGGCAATATTGAAGTTAAAAACGATCCAGATCGGGAAGTGATCGGATACATGTCAGCGTATATGACATACAGTAGGTCTGTCTGCGTAGCGAGCACATTGCGTCTCAGCGGATTCTATTTTACAGATTTATACTAGTTGTAGACATTCCTCCCAAATTCGAATCGCCGGTAGGTGTGGTTGTCGGCGTGTTTTGACCTCCTCCCGACATACGACACATAGATTAATGGAAGCTGGCGGGATGAAAGCAGCAAAGAAGAGAGGCTCAAAGCTGCTCAAAGTCAGAGACTCGTCGCCATGGCGCTCATCGATCAGACTGGTTATGGTCAGTTTTGATTGCCGAAGCAACGGCTGAAGCCATGTTTTGCAGCGCAACCACTCCGTCACTACTTTTGCAGCGTTGAAGCAGGTCAAGTCTGTTGAAGCAGACTCCAACGTCGGAGTCGCAGTCTGTTCAAGGGACGGAAAGACATAACAAACATTTATTTATTTCAGATGGATTCCAGATAACAATAATACACAGAGCTCGATAACAACAACAACACAATGAGTAGAGGAGAGATTGAAACAAGAGTAGGCGTTAGATGGTTAGGAATTGCTGGTATTCCCTATCCGATCATTTACGCGCTGACGGTGAAGGCGGTTCCTGAGGTGCACCTCATAATTTGTCAGCGTTTCGTCGGGGCCGGGAGTGTAGAGCTGCGACACTATTAGCAATGGCATGAACGAGTAAATGGCAGCCACCTTTCCAGGACAGTCTAGGCATTTGATCCGCCATTCCGGGGTGCTTGCAGAGTTGACCTTTCGCAAAATGACTTCGAATTTATCGTTCTTCCATTTAGCTTGCAGGATTTGCATTGCATTTGTCAGCCATGAAGGAGGCTACATAAGATGTAAGCTACTGCAGATGACACTATAAGGTGTCGTAACGTACCCAGGTTGCTCGAGGAGGAGTAGGGGGAGTAGCGGTCCCATCCACAGCAGGCCCAGGTCCAGACGCGGGCGCGGGTGATCGAGGTGGCGGTGATGTTGCCGCAACCGGTGCTGCTGGTGCTGCTGCAACCAATGGTGTGGAAGGTGGTGCGGGAACAGAGACAGGGTCAGAAGAAGGAGGAGGCGGGACCGAAGTTGAAACGGACGGTAGGTTAGAGGCTGGAGGTGGGATAGAAGCCGGGGGTGGGACAGAAGCAGGCGCGACAACAGGTGACGGGGTCGCAGGCTTAACGGGCCGAGGATCAGGAGGCGGGGTTGGAACACGTTGTGGAGGCGGAGGCAGAGGCGGAGAATGTGCGCGCGTCGTGCCATTGATTTTGACCTTCTGCGCAAGCGGCGGCTCCGATGCACTGGAGGCGTCTGAGACGGGGGAAAGGTCACGCGCAGGAGATTGGCGGGATGGTCCTTCCCCGCTATCTCGCGGGGTCTGAGGTTCCGAAGTGTCCGCTGGGGTCGCAGGCACGGTCCCACTTTGTGCTCGCAACGCCGCCGCGCCGCCTCTTCGCCTAGCCATTGTCTTGGCAATCTCCGCTTCTCGTTTCAGCCGAGCATGGTATTCTAAATCAGAATTATATTCAACTGGCCGAGGCCTCCGGTGCCTGTGCCAATATTTCCCTGACAAAGAACGTTCACCAGGTGCATCATCATCGAAAAATGCGAACATACCACAAGTACCACACTGTGACTTGTCGCCCAATGGTCCCTTGCGCCGTCCTATCGCAATGCTTTCGGGGCACCCGCAGTTGGAGCAGTGCCACACGCCATTGATCATGTTCCGGCGCTGGCCATCCGCAAACTCCCTCTCTTTGGTTTCGCGCTCAGACTCCTTACCACGCCTCGTGATGAGGGCCTTTCGATTCTCCGGCGGCATGACGATGCTGGTGGGAGGCGGCGGCGGGTCGTTCTCGAGTGGCGCAGGGAACTTGGACACATCCGCAGCGGTGGACTCTGTCGGAGCACGAATCCGTGCCCGCGGCCGAAGCACCTCGGATTCGTACGTCGGGGCTTTGAAGAAGCCTTTTATCGTTTTCTCCTTTATGACGAGCGGCGGAGGCAGCGGGACAGCGGGCAACGGCGTGAAGGTTTGCCCCCCATTTTCTGATGCGACCATGTTGGCGATCGTAACCGAGGCCGCCGCGGCCGCGGCCCGGCGAGACATTGGTGCTGTCGCGGCGGCGGCAGCAGCGAGAGTGGCAGCATCTAGCTCTGGGAATCCAATAGCAGGCGTACGACAAGTACGAATAGGCTCTCGGTCCGGCAGCGCGACGCCGCGTCGCCCTCCTCTGTTCCGCTTCCGTCGCCTGTTGTAGTCTTTGTCCCGCTCCTTCTCGTTGCGCTCGAGTTCTCCGTCACTGAGATAATTCAGCAATGGCGTAAACGACTGCACTTGGTCCATCCCACGCGCCCCGGAGGATAGGCTCGGAAGCAGCGAGTTCCGGAGGTCTTCATCCTGGACAGGGGAACCATCCGTTGGCTGGCCCACGAGGAACAGAGATTTTTGGTACGTCTGCACCTGCTCGCGAATCGAGTGCGCGATCGCAGTTCTGAAACGCGCTCGGTATGTTTCCGACGGAAAAAAAAATTGCTCACCTAAATTCCCCGCCGAGCCCCAGTTCCTTGGTGTAAATCTCCGCAAAGCCCTCTGGCGACGCGTCGGCGTTGTCCAGGTCCCACTCGAACTGGTCATCAAGCTTTATCGAGCCAACAATGATGTCAAGCTGCCGTAAGCCAGTCAGTGCGTCGGCCCTGTAAATGATCGCTGATCGACCCACCCGAATCAAAATACGCATGTCGTCGTGCAGCGCTTTCTGGTCGAATGTAAACTCCTCCACTGACATGGGGCGTTCGTCTGCCGCATCCATATCGTCGTCCTCCTTGATAACTTTGCGCCGCTTGTTGCCTTTGCTGCGCCCCGGGCGCACGAACCCGTACTCGGTTCGCAGGCGCTTGCGCCAAGCGCTCCACCACACGGCGCTCTCACCCTCGAGCGTACCCGCACGTAGCGTGTCCTCTGTCACCGCCATGTCCCAGCTGTCCCCATCGTAGTTCGCCGAGTGCGCGCGGTAGTCGCTCAGCTGGTCCTGGATCGTCTTGGTGATGGTGCCATGGTAAGTTGGGGCAAGGTTGTAGTCCTCCACGACCGTCTGTGCGAAGTGCTCTGGACTGATGATGGGGTCTGCACGGTGTCAGCCAGGGCGCACGAGCAAAGACGTAGACTACACATACCATTCAAATTCCACACGAACGTGTCCCGCATTTTGTGGTGCTCTACATCAAATTCGAGCCGAATGGGTACGAGCTGCTCCGGCCGGTTCGCATCCTCGGGGTCGATCTTGCGCGGACTGGAATAGAACGAAAATGAGCGGCAGCAGCAAATAAATGACAAGACAAACGAACAGTCGAATTCCCTCCCTCCGCCCACCCTTCCGGCGTCCTCCCTCTCTCTCCTTCTTGCGATACGGGTACCGCACATCGAACCTTTCGTGTCCTTTCAAATACCGGCTTGCATTCGTGTCGAGCGTGCCCTTCTCCCACCAGGGTACGTTCCGCGGGCCGATCATCTCGCGGAACTCCGCGCCCATGCGCGTCTTCATCGCGCGGTAAACGCCCTCATACGCGCGATCCGCGGCCATCCAATCCTTGACTTCCGCGACTTCGTCTGTACTCACAGGCGGAATCGTTGTCAGCGACGTTGCGAGCGGGACGACAGTTACACGTGTAATGGCTGGATTGAGATTGACAGACGCCGGGAGCGGGGGAAGGGATGCGGCGAGCGGGGGTGGACGCGCAATGGGAGCGGGCGCGGGCGCGGGAATGACGGGAAGCGCTGCGGCGCTCATGGCCGTGATTTGAGGAATATTCACCGGAGGGGGCGGAGGGGCTGCGGCGGGGATCCCGGGCTTCATGGGTGACGCAGAGCGGGGAAGACTGGGTTGACGCTGAGGAGTCTGCACTCGCGGGGGCACCTGGCCCGGTTGTGGCCCAAATGACGACTGGCGTTGGGGCGTCCCATTCGCCGAGGGCGGACGGGGGAAACCATTGGCCTCTGCAGAGGAGGAGCGCATTACAGACGGAGGTGGGCCCATCGCGGTTATACGGGGAGACCCCGTTTGTGCATCCGGTGCGAGCTTTCGTTTCGCGCGATTGTAGGGAGAGCCAGGAGGAGGAGATCCCTGGGGCGTGTTTTGCTGCGGTTGTGGTTGCATCCCCGGCGCTGGGCTCCCAAATCCGGCTCCAAATGGCGGCGCGTTCTGCTGTTTCCCCGGGGGAAAGCCGTTTTGTTGCGGGTTTGTCGGTTGGTAGTCGCTGCCTATGCTGGCAGCGCGACTGGGAGGCCGCGGACCCATTCCCATCGGGCCACCGCCACCGCCACCCATTCCCATTGCCATTCCCATGTTGTTCGCGGGGTTCATACCCATGCCCCCCATGTTGATGCCCATTCCACCACCGCCACCCATGCCCGATTGCTGATGCATGCCCATTGCGGTACCTGGGCGCATGCCCGCCATTCCCTGTGCTGTTCCGGGTCGCGGCGGCGGCATCATGCCCATGCCCATGCCGCCGCCACCGCCGCCCATCCCCATCCCCATCGCGCTCCCTGGGCGGTCAAAAAATCCCCCATTGTCGGCGCCAAAGTGTTGTTGCTGTTGCAACTGTTGTTGCATCTGTTGTTGACGGACGGTCAACATTACATTTTTCATTGTGGCCTGGCGTTCCACGAGGTTCATTTGGCTGAGCTGGTCGCGTGTGATCCCCATGCTGGCGAGTGTTTGTTGAATTTGTGGATTCATTTGTTGCATCTGAGCTTGCATCTGAGGGTTCATCATCCCGGGACCATTATTATTCATAAGCGACGCGGGGTTCATTGAGCTGCCGCCATGCATGCCGTTGGCAGCGGCGGAAAGCGCGGCTGGGTTGAGACCGCCGTGCATCATCATCATTTGTTGTTGCTGCTGCTGCTGCTGTTGCAACATGTTCATGTTCATACCGCCCATGCCGCCACTGAGGAGCTGTGCGGGACTGACGCCGCTGCCATACTGGGTAGGCTGCTGCTGGCGGTTAAATGACGCGAGCATGGCTGGATTTATGCCCTGATGGAGCGGCTGAGGCTGGCCCTGGAGAGCAAAGCCGGGGTACGCGCCGCCCCCATTGGAATTCATATCTGAATACGTGGTGGGCAGGGCTGGAGACGGGCATAATCAGGATGGGGGGACGTGGGAAGACGGGACGATAAGGGACGGGAGGGCAGCTTACATAGGGCGGTCTAAGCGCAGGATTGTGATGGCGGGGTGTTTTGCTGTGTTGCTTGTGCGTGTGCAGGGCAGCCTCGGAAGCAGCCTCCGAATCTTGGGTGCAACCCAGAATCAACAAGGCGTCGGAGGGTTTGAGCGTCACACAGTGTGACTGATGTGGCAGTGTTGTCAGCCACTCCCAATCCATCCCGCTCCCCGTCTCCAGCAGTCTGCGCCGCACCCTGGCGAGCTGCGTCCCATAATCCTCACCAGAGGGGACGGAGGCAGATCGCAGATCGCTCCTTCCGCCGGCTCAGCAGGCATGTATATTTACCCCGTCATGTCATCCAATCGCCCTTACGTCCAATCATCATCCTGGCTCATCTTATAAATACTCACACCGCGGCACATACATATTTCTGCGCGCAACGCAACCACCTTTTCCGCCCGGTATCGCCATTTTGGGTCCCGAAAGCGCCAGGGCGTCGCTTGGCGCATGACCTCATGTGAAAGCGCCGTGATGCGGAGGACTCGCGTGTGGCCCACCGTTCAGCACAGTTTAGAGACTGGTCGCGGGCCTGCCAAGTACGGGCATAAACTCATACTGCGCACGAATGGTAAGTATCACCCTGCGCAAAAATCGCTATCATTCGCCGCGGGCACGAAACAATGGTCACATCGTTTCCATTTTGCCCCGCCCACCGCCTACGAATGCATGGGAATATCGTGTCGATATGTCGACTTGTCGAGGCGCAGATCAGTTGATAGGGTTTGAGGTTCTTGGGAGAAAATTCTATCTCATGAAAGTTTGCCCACATGTCAGTGGCTTCCGGGTGAGACGAATTGACGCAACAAGAGTCCCGTTTCCTCTCGTTCCCCGCCAAAACAAGGTTGGGGCGATGAGCTTTCAGGAACGAGCAATGGATACGGTTTCTCCGAGAACAAGATACACAGGTTTAGTCCAGGCCCAGAAAGAACAAGTCTGAAGGAGCAATATTGTTGTTGTTGTTCGCGTTTTTTGTCTTTGAAAAAAGGTGCAGCTACATGTGTAATAACTTGCCTCGGTATAGCATAAAGGTTGCGTACGTGCGGACGTGTGGATCGACGGCGCTTCCACTCGACTTCGGCGCGTTGAAGGACTCCATCTGTGGGTAGGACAACCCGACAGATTCAACAAGCTCCAGATTCTAAAATAACCAGAGAACCGATGCATGAAGGGAGCCGACTTTGAAGTGGTCGCGAAACATAGGAGATCTAAGTGGCTGTGCCATCCCATCAGTCATCGACCAACCAAGCACTCACACACAACGCGCTTTTGTCGTTTCCTTGAACGAATTCCCCCTACAACCCATAACATTTTTAGAAACAGACAAAGATGTGATCACTGTTCTTTTGTCTGCTCTTCCAGCCAATTCCACACTTGTTCGCCCAACTTCGGGTCCTCGGCCTCTTTTCGCATCATGCCCACACGCGCCCAGGGAATAAGGTACTACATACAGTAAGATCTTTGATTGAAGGGAAGTGCGTGCAGAGCTTGGAATAACCCACCTTGCCATTCAGATCCACAGATTCCGGGGAAACGCCCGCGTATAGCGGCGTCAGTGCACCATATGGCGCCGGTGAGAACATCCAACCCTAGTATTGTAAAAATCTCTCAAACGAGAGAGAGAAAACTTGATTCGTACGAAGAGCATCATGAATGCACCCGGGGTGTGCCTCTGGAGATCGGTCTTCAGGTTTCCAGGGTTCAGACTGACCGAAACTATTCCCTTGTCGCCGTACCGCCGTGCCAGTTCATTGGATACGACGATATTGGCCTGTACACCACGTCAACCATTCGATCGAGTCAGAGGAATGCGAACGAGCAACTCACGAATTTGCTCTGCATGTAGAGCTTCGCGGTTCCCAGCTTATTGCGCATGGGACCATCGATGAGAGCATCCAAATCAACGGTGTCGACAAACATCTGTGCCGACGAGGACTGATGAACAATGCGTGCCTTCTTGTCAGGGGACGATTGGGACGCAGCGACGAGGAGGGGCAGCAACCGTTTGGTGGTGACCGATAACATTTGTCGACCTATGACGTTTGTCCTGAATTGCATGTCGAATCCCTGTGTTGTGCATGGGTGTATTCATCACGCCTCTGCAATGGGAGTCAGTCCCAGGGAAGAGAAGTGTTTGACGACAGACCCGTTGTTGAATAGAACATCGAGTTGGCATCGAAAACTTTCTTCAACTGTAGTGCAATGTACTCGACGACATCGGTGCATTTCTTTTGGCTCGCGCATCTGAGATACGGTCGTAAGCAATACATTTCTATGCGTCGACAATGAGTGATGAAGACCCAGGTTCCCTTTCTCAGCGGTTTCTGACTGCCCGATGGCTGCCAAGGACGAGATTTGGAGAGATACACGTCGGAGAAGGGTCCTTTTTGAGCGATTTTATCAGCGAACGCAACTGCGAATGGGTCTATCGTTTTTTGGCAGCGCTTCGACCTTCCCGAAGGTAAATCAAGGGTTGAGAACCAGTACGCGAGATGCAGCGCGATTCGCGGCCAGGACCCCACGAACAGCTGAGGATGGAGTTAGATGTGAAGGGAGGAAGCGGCACCTGGACCTGAACAAAGACGTAAGTACGTGTGGTGGGTGGGAAAAGAAAGAAACACCGACTATTTCACTTGAACTGGTTCGGTTTTGGCACCAAAGTTGAGGGCTGTAGAGATTGAACCATAGTCACGTGAATTATGTTCAACCTCTCGCAAGAAGCTCAAGTCGCTGTTACAGGTTCGCAAATGTCGAGAAATGGGTTTCGTGTTCATTGAGGTATATGGAAAAACATTGGAAGCTACGGAGACATTGTGAAACGCTAAAAACCCGAAATCAGTTCTCCTCGCAGCCGCCGGAGTTGCGCATACTGACGTACATGTATGCTACCGAACTTGAAATGGATTGTACATGCTGGAAAGATGTGTTAGCAGTGGTAGGAATGGTTCAAAGCCTGGCGCACCAAACACGTCGGATATCGAAAGGGATTTTTGACATCGCTTCTTGAACGAAAAAAGTCCTTGGCAGTGCGTGAGATGTATGCCGCGCCGCCCCGCTCATGGAGTAGCTTGGTATCGTCGTTGAGAGCCCGTGAGGAATATTATGGGAAGTGCTGGAGGTTATTCGCCACGTAGAGTCGCTCGCGGGACACCCAAAAAACTTGAAATCATTTTTTTGTGAAGTGGGAGAGAATACAGCGATGGAGCTGGAGAAACGCGCTGCCCTCCGCGACTTTTCTGCTGGAAGATAAAGGCGTCAGAATGCCATCAAAAATAACAGACTGAAAATAGAGGCACAGCTGATATCTCACCCCGCTCACGGGGCGTCGATATATGTTTCAATGGACTCCCGTGATGCAGGAAGGCGATGCGAGAGGCTTGAGAACACGGCCTTTCTGCAAGAAAGGAATGCATATTGGCCTCCGGAGGCCTTTTTCCGGAAAAAAATGTTTTATTTGCTATCAAAATGGTTCCAAAACTGGGGACACACCTAATATTTCAGGCCCGCTCGCGGGAAGTCGATATATGGCGTGATCGATGTCGCCGCTGCACGGCGATTCTACGGTTCCAGGATTATTACGAGAGGCGGCGGGTGACCACGGTGCAATGCAGGCGACGGAGCACATTGGCCTCCGGCGGCTTTTCTGGGAAAAAAGGCGTCAGTTATCATCGAAAGATAGGTACAAATGGAAACTGGCCTGGACGTGTAATGCCGCTCGCGGGACGTCGATACATAGTGTATTTGATGTCCCCGCCGCTGCGCGGCGGCGTCTTGGGTCGTGGGAACGGGCGGGAGGATATGTAGCTTTGCACTTGCAGCGGTATAAAAGGGGGTCAACATGTGCGCAAAAATGCAAATGAAACGGGGACGTACGGCAATTTTCAGGTCGCTCGCGGGGTGATGATACGTCGTGTATTTAAAGTGACCGCCGCTGATACAAGAGTCAGCAAATCCACGGCAAAAACGACCGTTGCATTGCAATGGAAACGCCGGGTTGGCCTCCGGCGGCTTTTTTCCAAAAAAAAGCCGTGTAAATTATTTCATACCTGGAAGTCCGGAGTTTGATGCAAGAACGCGGTGGGTGATTCTACGCGTTTCTGCAGGTCTCAGATATCTTGCGGCGCGCGGCGGCCCAAGAGGGATCTAATTCGTCGGAATCACGCAACCTTCCGGAGTTACTGCGATGTTTTTATGTAGAGGTGTGGGCTGGGTATGCGGAGAAGCAATAAAGCCAAGAGATAGTCCAGAATGGAACAGGGAGCGCATCATGAGAGCCCGAGCGTCACGAACGGGAATGGCGGGAGGGGAGTCAATCTTGGCATCAAGCCTCGGAGATAAACAGGGAACAACAATGTTCGGAAATTTCAAGCGACCGCCTACGGCGGTATCATTATTTCAACCCTGCAAGTATATTGTACATAACACCCACATTGGCCTTCCCCTATGAATGATTGCGGAAGCTTGAGATTTTGGGACCAAAGTAGAGTGTGTTTTTGTTTTTTCTTGCCTGCGGCGCCTTTCAATCATCGCCACTTATGGTACATACGGCAGTAAATAATATCGGTAGCGTGGGGTAGTGGTTATAGTGGCAAAAATTGTACGTAAACTCTCCGTGAAGAGGTCGTCGCTTCAAAGTCCTGCGGTCATGTTTTTTTCTTTTTCTTTTTTCGCCAGCTCAACATCTAGTCCGTCGCGCTCCGTCGCGTTGGGAAACCTACAGTGAGTTGCCGCTAAAAGCGCGTTCAGAACACGTCATTTCGCAATTTCAGGCACGGAAAATCCGGCCTGGGTTCGGTTTTTTTTTTGGCTCGAACATCCCCGCTGGGCCAGAACGCCTGCATCCTAATAAGGCAATAATGGATTTTTCAATCGGCAGGACGATATCTGAGGTTCTTCGAAATATAGGAGCTTAAAATCGTGGGAAGATGGTCTCGCGTAGTATTGACGACTTTTCGACGGTCTGCGGAGACGCCAATCGCGTACAGTGGGCTGCAGTAAAATCAAGATCAAATGTAATGCATCCCAGCAGTACCTAGCTGCAGACCGGCCCGACGGCTCCAGAAAAATTGCCCATTACTAATATGATTCATTGGATTCTATTTGAAGGCTTTTAATTGTTGCTAGGACTCTATGGTCTACACAAAGAAGAAAGCGAAAGTGTGCTCCCCACTCTCAAGGATAAAAAAGTGCGTACAGGTCGGACGCACCTATAATGCTTACGTAATGATGAGATACCATGACATCTACCTCATTAAATATTTCTGGAGCACCGCGTACCCTCCTACACTTGCAATCAGCGAAATGGCGATTAGCATGAATTCCGGTCCCAAACCTGCGGAACGGTTATAGTACGTGTTTTCATCACGGCGAACTCACGGTTAAAGTTACGTGTAAACGTAACGTTGCTCGCCAGGCCATTGAGGCCGCACGTCGGCTCGCCCACAATATTTTTACATCCTCGACCTTTCCATTTTGCGTGCCTCCCAGGCCAATTCCACCGGAATACATTCCGTTGAGCATCTGAATAATGTGGACCTTTACCTCGTAGCTCCCGGACCTCTGTGGCGCTTGAAAAACAACATTCTTTACTGTCAGTTCAGACATGTCCGCATTCGGACTTACTTACGCGCATCTAGCCCGTCGGGCTTTGTCACGGCCGTTCTCCGCTTAAGTTCTGACTCACGGCTGCGCCGCTTGGCACCACGTATAAAGCAGCCCACTTCCGACCTATTCCAACATCCCAACTTTCCCCCACTTTTTTCCCCTTACCGTTTCCCTACCTCTCTCACCGAGACATGCAGAATATCGGCCCGATATCCCGTCAGTATTATTCTACCCCGACGACTGGACTTCGACTTCGACCGTCAACTTTCACCTTCTGCCGCCGCCATCACCCCAATTCGGGCGCGATTCCCACGCCCTCTCCTTTCGCATCAACCACCACCATCCCATTCGCCGATGCGCCACAGACTCAACAGTCAGTGGTCACGGCCCAATTATCATTTCATTACTGACTTTCGCTATCGTACAGCTTCTATGAACTTTCAAATCTTACGTTCACGCGACCAAATTGGTTTGTTGACCAGCGGCACTCAAAAATCCAATTTTAACTGGTACGTCTAGTCTTAGTATCAAATGCAGCTGATTGAATGCATTGGGTCTCATAGGTCCTATCTTTGCACTCTACTGCCCCGCGTTGACCGTCTCCAACCACACACGAACTCCTACTACGACTCGGTATACTAGGTTCAACACGGTACGTTTTCACCTTCACTCGGCTTGAATGTTTTCTTCTCTTGTTTGAATCCATGATTGTGTGCCATTATACACCATTCTATGTTTTCAACTCCTTCATTTCAGCCCTTTTTCATGAATGTATGCTAATTAACCACTTGTTGAACTCAGGTTTTGGTTCAATCACTTACCTTGAAGCTTCGAGGCCGGTCTCAAACTGTCTTGAATGGTTTAATTGGATGCCTCGAAGGTAATTTTCATCCTATTTTGACTTCAAACTCGACTAAACTAGAATTTGTGTTGTAGGAGGGTTAGATTTCTCTTGCTAAGAATGTGATGCTTCGAAGTAAGCATTTGCGATTCTGTCCAGCTGTTACTGACTACCTTTCTTGATTAGTGCTCGGTTGCTTGCAGGTTTCGCGAAGGGGATTCCTCCTTGAACGAAGGTCAGTTTATCTACTTATGTGTTTTTGCTTGAACTGACACATCTGCGTTATAGACAGTTCTCTTGCTGGCTCAATCTTGGACCTGCAAAAGTTGCAACTGGAACGGCGGAATTATCTTTGAAATGCCCCAATGTGCGTCCCAATTCAAGTCCCTCAGTCACAGTGGTGCTGACTTTCTGTATTAAGTTTCGTCTGTCCAACCCTCTGTCCGACCTTCAAACGTGTTTACAGCCCGCTTTCAAATTTCAATCAACCTCCGAGTTCAACAAACTCGGATCTCATTGCTCAACCTTGGTTCAAGCGTCTGAGTATGCTGCTGAACGTCGAAACCGTTGAAACATGGTGCTTAACTTTCCGTGGATGTTCGTACTCCAAGTAAGTTGTCATTCCCTTATCGCTACTCAATCACTGACTCTCCAATGTTAGTCTCTCTCGAACGATATAGTAGCCCCAGGTATATTGACTTCGCTAACATTTTCTACCCTTCGCTGACTTGATTCCCTTGTTAGGTTCAAACCGATCCACTCCCAGAACGCCGAAACTATGCACAAAGAACTACAGGTATGTCGTCGTAATGAATATTCGTGTTTCGTTTGGTTGACCTAGACCTCTGTTGCATAGGTTCAATATACTGCCTGACTCAAACACCTTCAAGTAGTTCTCTGTCGAACATGAACATCTTCGACATAGTAGTCTATTGAATGAGGAGTCAACAGACATGTCCTCGAACTGCGATATACTTTTAGTAAGGGAGTGTCGATATTATTTCATTTACATCTTTCTTTCAACACATGGTTTGACTTCCGTGAAGTTTTTCATCTGCAGCTCGCTCCGGATGACCATTAAGTTCTTTACTCACCCTTCAAGCCTCTGTGCGCTTCGACACAACTTTGAAACACACCTAATGTAAGTTCAACTCTACCTGAAGTCTCGCTTTCTTTTAACACTGGCGTTTGAAGTTTGAGTTGAATTTTTGTGGACTTTCGGGCATCTCGGCCCACTGCAGGAACGGCGAATACACGATATATCGACGTCCCGCGAGCAGGGTGATATGTCGAGGTACGTCTCTGTTTCCAGTTGCATTTCAACAACATTCTGAAGCCTTCGTTTCCAGGCAAAAGCCGCCGGAGGCCAGCATACCGCCCCTACTTGCAATGCGCCGTGTTCAACCACCGGCTCTTCAAATTGTTTCTTCCTCAGCTTGGAACCGCCGGGCAGCGGCGGCGTGGTTGATTGCACGGCGCCGCGGAAAGTCTTGAAGATTCAAGTAAGTCCCATTTCAATTCACATTTCAAGTCACATTCTGAGGCCTTTATTTCCCCCAGAAAAACCCGCCGGAGGCCGTTGAACGCCCCGTCTTACTTGCGTCGCACCGTGTCCAACCAACGACTTTGGGACTCATATCTTGCGTTCCGTGGAGCCGCCGCGCAGCGGCGGCGATGCGTATATTATTTTGTCCGGCGAGCGGCATGAATTTCAAGTATGTCCTGATTTTGATTCGTATTTTGTTCACGTTCTGACGTCCTTTCTTCCAGGAAAAAGCTGCCGGAGGCCAAGTTCCAGTTGCGCTTTCAATTTATCGTGGCCAGCCGCCAAATGATGTCTTGTACACGCCGCTCGACATCGGGAGTTTTCATTCAAATCTACAGAACCAAATTCATTCAATCCAAACTGAAAGGTACGTGAATACAATTTATTCAAAATTGCTGCGCTCTGACCAAACTCTCACTTACAGCCTTCAACCAACAACGTGCTCATGCTCGCGCCCCGACAATTGGAATCCGGGATGCCGTGGCGTCACGCTCGGAGTAGTTCGAAACGAGGCCGACGCGGCGAAGCTTTCAGTTTTCGTTGACGCGCGGGATTCCTCGACTCGACGCGCAGGAATTCGACTCTGCCGGTGTGCATGTCCGCGTTCCGCGTATTCCCTGCGCTTCCGCCCGATCCCGATCCGCCGACTTCCCCCTTTCCAGCACGCACTCGCACGGGTTTCGGCAAAAGCGAGACGATACGGGCTTACTGAAACTCGGATTCCAACGAACCGGACTCGCCCTTGGTCGTCCGGCGCACATTCGCGCCGCGCCGCCATCCCGATTCGCCTCGCACCTCCGTCTCAAACGACGCGCGAAAGCGCCAGCGAAGGCCAGCGGCGCGAGTCCGAGTCCGCGCGGCGACGCGTTCAGTTGTTGGTCCAGGCAGCGCCCGTGCGAACCCGGATGGTGTCGCACAGCTGCTGGGAAGGTCAGAGGGCGGGGAAGACGTCGGGCGCGTGCGTACCGCGTACATGCGATGGGAGACGTCGACGCGACGCGGCGGGCGCGTGCGCCGATGCGCATTCGGAGTCCGCATCAAGTCCTGGGGTGCGCAGAAGGACTTGCGCCGCACCGTGGGCTTGGAAGGAGGCGAGAGGGCGGGGAAAGGGATGCGCGCGAGTTGCTGGGGTGGATATCGCATTCACAGCCGCGGCTTAAGGCATCATGGAGCACGTCGCTCGCGGAGACTGAGCTCGACGGGGAGCGCGGCACGGAAGGGTTCGCGTGGTGTGTTCGCACAACCCCGTACACGACACACGAACACGCGTACGGTGGACGCGCGCGGCTGATGAGAGTCGACCCGCGGACACGGCATGCTGGCAGTGAGCACCACACGTCGAACGGTTTGTACCGATGGTGGAGCCGTCTTGAAGCGCTTCAACTGGGTACGCGCGTCGAGTCGACTTGCATTCTCGTGTTTCTGCCCGGGGCGTGTCTTGCGCGTCGTGGGTAGTGTCGGCTTGCGACTGGCTGCTCGTCACAAGCGTTGTCGACGTCCGTGGGCTCAGTGCGCGAGAATGCCCTGTGGGAGGAAGAGGTTAGTAAGGACGGCACAGCGCGATGAAGGCGGCGCACCCGTCGTAGTCTCGGGTGGTGCGGATGCGAGTGCGGCAGGTTCTGTCTCCGTGCCGCATCTGGACGCGCGAGGTTGGGTCGGGCGTGTCCCGCGCTGCCTTGAAGCCGCCCACGCACAGCAGACGGCGAATGCGCCGATGCTTCTGGGTGGGCGGCTGCAGACAGGGCAGGGAGGCGTGGGCCTGGCGCTGGTGGAGGGAGCGAGAGATTGCGCGAGGGCACGGGCGGCAGGTAGGAGAGGATCACAGCGGGCGGAGGGATGAGGGCGCAAAAGAGGGGCAGCGGAGTTACATGCGCGGGGCGTTGAGGGCGAGAAGGAAGACGCGTCGTAGTTGAGTAGATTAGAATGGATGACGTGCTTGCAGCCTCGGAAGCAGCCTCCGAATCTTGGGTGCAACCCCGCTCCCCGTCTGCAGCAGTCTGCGCCGCACCCTGGCAAGCTGCGTCCCATAATCCTCAGCAGAGGGGACGGAGGCAGATCGCAGATCGCTCCTTCCGCCGGCTCAGCAGGCATGTATATTTACCCCGTCATGTCATCCAATCGCCCTTACGTCCAATCATCATCCTGGCTCATCTTATAAATACTCACACCGCGGCACATACATATTTCTGCGCACAACGCAACCACCTTTTCCGCCCGGTTGTATCGCCATTTTGGGTCCCGAAAGCGCCAGGGCGTCGCTTGGCGCATGACCTCATGTGAAAGCGCGTCGCCGTGATGCGGAGGACTCGCGTGTGGCCCACCGCGTTCAGCACAGTTTAGAGGGACTGGTCGCGGGGCCTGCCAAGTATGGGCATAAACTCATACTGCGCACGAATGGTAAGTATCACCCGGCGTAAAAATCGCTATCATTCGCCGCGGGCACGAAACAATGGTCACATCGTTTCCATTTGCCCCGCCCACCGCCTACGAATGCATGGGAATATCGTGTCGATATGTCGACTTGTCGAGGCGCAGATCAGTTGATAGGGTTTGAGGTTCTTGGGAGAAAATTCTATCTCATGAAAGTTTGCCCACATGTCAGTGGGTTCCGGGAGAGACGAGAGTCCCGTTTCCTCTCGTTCGTCTACCAACACAAGGTTGGGGGCGATGAGTTTTCAGGAACGAGCAGTGGATACGGTTTCTCCGAGAACAAGATACACAGGTTTAGTCCAGGCCCAGAAAGAACAAGTCTGAGCAATATTGTTGTTGTTGTTCGCGTTTTTTGTCTTTGAAAAAAGCCTGTGTGGAATAACTTGCCTCGGTATAGCATAAAGGTTGCCTACGCGTGCGGACGTGTGGATCGACGACACTTCCACTCGACTTCGGCGTTTGAAGGATTCCGACTGTGGGTAGGACAACCCGATAGATTCAACAAGCTCCAGATTCTAGACAAAGAATATAACCAGAGAATCGATGTATGAAGGGAGCTGACTTTGAAGTGGTCGCGAAACATAGGAGATCTAAGTGGCTGTGCCATCCCATCAGTCATCGACCAACCAAGCACGCACACACAACGCGCTTTTGTCGTTTTGTGGTCGACGGACGATGCGCCTTGATCAAATTCCCTCTACAACCCATAACATTTTTAGAAACAGACAAAAATGTAATCACTGTTCTTTTGTCTGCTCTTCCAGCCAATTCCACACTTGTTCGCCCAACTTCGGGTCCTCGGTCTCTTTTCGCATCACGCCCACGCGCGCCCAGGGAATAAGGTACTACAGAAAGATCGTAGATTAGAGGGAGGTGCGTGCAGAGCTTGGAATAACCCACTTTGCCATTCAGATCCACAGATTCCGGGGAAACGCCCGCGTATAGCGGCGTCAGTGCACCGTATGGCGCTGGTGAGAACATCCAACCCTAGTAATGTAAAAATCTCTCAAACGAGAGAGAGAAAACTTGATTCGTACGAAGAGCATCATGAATGCACCCGGGGTGTGCCTCTGGAGATCGGTCTTCAGGTTTCCAGGGTTCAGACTGACCGAAACTATTCCCTTGTCGCCGTACCGCCGTGCCAGTTCATTGGATACGACGATATTGGCCTGTACACCACGTCAACCATTCGATCGAGTCAGAGGAATGCGAACGAGCAACTCACGAATTTGCTCTGCATGTAGAGCTTCGCGGTTCCCAGCTTATTGCGCATGGGACCATCGATGAGAGCATCCAAATCAACGGTGTCGACAAACATCTGTGCCGACGAGGACTGATGAACAATGCGTGCCTTCTTGTCAGGGGACGATTGGGACGCAGCGACGAGGAGGGGCAGCAACCGTTTGGTGGTGACCGATAACATTTGTCCCAAATTGCATGTCGAATCCCTGTGTTGTGGATGGGTGTATTCATCACGCCTCTGCAATGGGAGTCAGTCCCAGGGAAGAGAAGTGTTTGACGACAGAAGAACATCAAGTTGGCCCTCTTTTCTGAGGAACTGTCGGAAACTTTCTTCAACTGTAGCAGAACACATACGATTTGAATTCATCCGCTGCTTGTCGCACGGAATCGAGGTCCGCGAGATCCAGCTGGATGAAGAGCGCCTCCTTCCCAGTCTCAGTCTTGAGTTGGGAAATGGCTGACTCGGCGCGCTCTTTAGATCGGCTGGATCCATTCTCAGCTACGAAAAGATGCTTAAAATTCAGACCATACCTGAGCATATAAACCTTGGCATTTTTGGCCAACAGGGCTTTGGTGATCTCGTAGCCAATGCCTCCATTACCACCTGCACGGTGCGACAAAATCAGAGGAGTTCTATATGTATTACAATGGCTTGGGACTCGCCAGTGACGATGATAACGCGACCCGTCAGGTCAGGAATATCATCCACCGTGAACTTGGGTTTCGGAGGGAATGACTGCGCTAGGTAGCTCGAAATATTTCCCATAACAGAACTTGCGACTGGCGGGCGTTAGAGACTGGTTTATATCAGTGGGTCCAAAATCATATATACGCGTTGATGCTCGCAGAATCCCGGGCGGCGCGAAATCCCAATACCACAGTATATGCTTCATCTTGGTGTCTCAGTTCGGGGCTGATTCAAAATAGCTACTCAATGAACCACGTCGGTATCGAGTCTTGATGGCCATGTCTCGGTGGGCAAGCAGACGCGTCGAAGCGCGAAAAAGAGCTGGAATCGAACGTCGTTGCTGGAAGCATTTCCAGTGGCTGTGCTTGTCGCGGCCCGACCTCTTTTGAGTCAACTTCGACCACAGAAACGCAGAAGATTCAAGAACGTCAGCAGAGACCGACGACGTCAATCCTGAGCACGGAGCCATAACAGTGGCAAGCGCAGGGAATCACAGACTCACTTTGGTCTCATAAAAAACTTTCAATTTACGGGCTTCAAAACTGTTTTCTTGTCACTCTCAAGAATGACCTAGGCAGTGGGCACGCGTTACTCCGGCTTCCAAGCTGTCTACAAGAGGGTTGCAATTCCAGCCGACGTAACTTCAAGTTAAATAATCAAATAGCCGACGATATAGCTTCAGACGGATCGAATACTTTTCAACTTCGTCGTTCAACAGGCGGAATCTGGTCGTCGAGGTTGAAAACACTCTCAATGTCATTTACAATCTTCATGCGATCGGGCAATCACAACTCTAGGTGGCTGACACGGTCAGGCGAGTATAAATCGCACCGCCCACCACGCGGCCAAACACACTCTCTCTTTCCTCCTCCCACCACCTTCTCACCCGATGTGCCAGCGTTCTCGCCCTCGCGCACGCAATACTCATCCTCGCCGTATGGCAACCACTACTGACCCTCGAGCCCTCGTACTCTGATGGCTGACCCTTACTTCTCGCCCGGTGCGTGCTGTCTGTCATCGACCCAACGATTCGAATGCTGACTCGCCTACTAGACCGCGTGAACATGGTGCAGCGTATCGATTCAGCATTATCCTATGTATGTTCTCACCTCGCTATGGTTTTAAATGTTGACCTCATTACTGTAGATATTCGTATTCGTCAGCCACCTAGTCGACATGCCTCACGCCAATCCTCGTTTCGTCCTCTTCCTCGACCTGCCTCCCATTCCCCTTCTTCTCGATGCCGCCCTCCGTCGACGACCTTCAAGATGGATACATCAAGTTGTGTCTGGGTTTGGATAGACGCGGATCCGCGAGGACTACGACGTACCAGTTCCCTCCCGCCGATACCCCGTCGCCCCGCCATCCCTCAACCGGCTTTGCTGTTCCATGACTCGCCTTTCCACATTCCTCTCGACGCCGCCCTCCGTCGACACCCCCAAGATGGATACAGCAAGTCACCTGAGGGCTTGGATAGACTCGGATCCGCAGGACTACAACACACCAGTTCCCTCCCGCCGATACCCCGTCGCCCCGCCATCCCTCCTCCAGCTTTGCTGTCCTCACGTCCGCCCTCCTCACATTCCTCCTCGACGCCGCCCTCCCTCGAGCTCTCGAGTTGACCGACGCCGTCGCATGGTGGTCCTGTTTAGACGTGGGTCCGGAAACTGTCTTTCCCCCGACACCTCGTCGCCCCCGCAGGCCCAGACCAGCAACCGCTCGCCAACAAGTCCGTCCGCCTCTCTCCACCTTCCGTCTCGATGCCGCCGTCCATCGAGACCGCGGTATGTCGTCGAGCCTAGTGCTGTTTAGGCGAGGATCCGTCTGAGCTAAGCCGCCGCCAGGCCACCTCACGCCGATACCTCGTCGCCCCCGCATCGCGACGCCGACGCCTGCTGTTTGTTGACTACGATCTCGCGGTACTGCCGGATTCGAGAAATCTTAAGTTTTGCAGCCGAGAGGGCATCGCGGCGATGACGACTTCCTCACCACCGTCAACATCGACCTCCTATCCGAAGGACGCGAAGATCAAGAGGTGCGGCCCACTGGGGACGCCTGGCCCTCCCGCACGCCGCGGTACGTGGTTGATCCGACACAGCAAGACGCCGGCCCGGGGGCGGACGCGCTTCGACTCGAGAAGCGTCCTGCTGTGCAGCTTCGGATGGAGGTTAATCTGGAGTGCTGGTGAATAGGTTGGTTTTTAATATTATTTGCGCGTTGTTCTATCCTTACTATCCTTTTTAAGTCGTCATTTTGTTTGCTAATTGCTTTCGTCTGCAATACCCAATGCTCGATCCTTCCAACCCGCCACCACGCCGACAAGGCACCGACGCCCGCAGGCAGCCACGCATACACCGCAACCGACGCCGACAAGGCACCCCGACAATCGTCCGACCTTCTTCCTCCGCGTTCCCCCCATTCCTCGTGGCGTTCGTCCTTCATCGCCCATGCACAGGTCACCACATGCCCGCAAGGAGCCACGCTCACACGCCGACCCGGAAAGACTCCCACCTGCAACCCACTGTTGACTTGAGCCCATTAGAACAGTCTGCTACTATTTGTAGTCGAGGTCGTTTTGTGTTTCAATTGATTAGGGTGTGTTGATGCTCAATGTGCCTCTGAGATTTTGGGAGTCAGACCCAGCTGGCTTTCAAACATCTGTAAGTGTAAGTGACGATCTGAGTCAAAACGGCTTCATCCCTTCAATTTCTGGTTCCCCCACATTTATTATACGCCCCAACTATTCTTTTCTGCGTGTTTTGACGCGCCAGATCTGCAGACGCGTCGGAAGAAGATCGACCTCGCTCGAGTGGCTGTGCAAACTACTTGGTTCTTTACTTTCATGACCGATCTTGTCAGCTTCAATGTTCGAATAGCAGAAGATGTTCGAATAGCAGAAGCTCTCTGGGCCATAAAACAGACACCATGGACCCACTACGCGCCCACGACTCTTAACACCGTTGATGTGATTGAAAGGTTACTGGCGGAGTTTCCCCCTGGACGAACTTGACAGTTGTTCTCTCTCCCCACTCACGACCGATATGACGACTGAGATTGCACAAAAACGAGTAGCAATCGTCACTGGTGCGAATCGCGGAATCGGCAAAGCCATTGCCCTTGCCCTCGCGAAGGATGGTTTAGATCTTGTTCTCACCGACCTTGCCGAAAATCCATGCACGGATACCCTGGGGGAGGCCTCTGAAATGGGAGCCCGATGCGAGTTCATGGCTTGTGATGTCCGCGAAGAGGAGCAAGTCAAAGAACTCGTATCCTTTGCCCTGTCGTCGTTCCATCGGCTCGACGTGGTGAGTCTTTTGCGCGCCTTGCGTTTCCAAGAAGCCAACTCAAAGCATGTAGTTTGTAGCCAACGCTGGGATTCTCACTTTGAATTCTGTGATTCAAAGTAGGTTTACGATTTGGTTCATGAACGAGTCTAAGTAGCTGACGACGTTCCTGCAGCTAGTCATGAACAGTTACAGAAGATGATCGATACGAATGTGCATGGTACCTTGCATTGCATCAAGCACGCCGGCACCGCGATGACGGCGCAGATTTCCTCCGGCAAAGTAAAAGGCTCAACCATGCGGATCATCGTTGGTGGGTCCCTCGCTGGCAAGAAAGGCAAGATTCCTTTTGGCGGGGTTTCGTCCTGCTGAGTGCTTTTAGGTGGTTTTATGCATGCTGGGTATGTCTCGACCAAGTTCGCGGTCCGTGGACTCGTGCAAACTGCCGGTGATTTCCATCTTGTGTGCATCCTGCTCGAGGACTAACCCAAGCAGCGATGGAGTTTGGACCTTATGGAATCACGGTGAACTCGTATGCTCCAGGGCTCATCATGACGAACATGGGTTTGTGTATACGCTCTCGTTTGATTCCTGCTGCTGAGAACCCGTCAGCCATCAATGCGGCTGATCAGTTTTTTGCCCTGACGGAAGGGATGCCCGGATTCGGAAGCGAAACGGGCCCTGCCGCATTCGCAAAATTGGTGAGATAGTCAGGAGACTGTTAAACCTGAGGTTCATTTTGGCAGGGAGCCGCACAGACTGCTCTCAAGCGCAACGGAGAGCCCCACGAAGTTGCCAGTCTGGTTTCGTACCTTGCGTCTGAAGGATCCTCCTTCATTACAGGTAGCTTTTGGAACTTCCTTTGTTTTGTACACATTTGAAGGATCTGCTTCTAGGGCAAAGCATCTCCATCGATGGGGGTACGAACTTCGACTGACTGGCGGTGCTGTGTGTGAAGCACATCATGCGTTAATGTCGTCGTAAGACATTCGATACGACATTCGATACGAAAGGAGTTTCAGTACAAAATGTACTGGTGTTCGGTAATATGCATTATATGTACACAGTGGTGGTCTTTTTCGCGTATACTTTACACACAAGTGCTGCGATCTCGACTGGTGAAGGAAGGCTGAAAAAATCTATATGAAGTACAGCGGTGCTAAAGTGTTGCCTGAATCAAAGAAAGAGTGACGTTAGCTGTCGAGATCGTCCGAGTCGATGTCATCTGGGACGACCGGCTCTCTGCGCATTGGTTCTACAAAAACAAATTATTTTCTGACAGCGTAGAAAGAGGCGGAGGCATACGTCGTTTCGGTGAATGGTGAAAAGTCAGCATCGCGTCGTCCGCCTCGTCCAAGGCGGTGGAGGCGCGTTTGGAGCGGTGTAACTCCGCGCGCTCTACCGCTGAAATCCTTATTAACGCGAGAACAGACCACAGCAGTGAACGGAGCTACCGTCGCTCTCAAACGGGCCGTAGATGGCCTCCATGCGTGTCTTGACGGTGTTGATCATGCTGCGCGAATAAATAATCACGACGGACGAGAAATGCGCAGACATACGTTGCATCGACAGTGGGGAGGTCGCATGCGGCGAGGATGTTAACAACATTCTGCCAGTCAAGAGGATTGAGGCGATTCTGCAGGCTTTGCACTCGTGGAGGGGTGTGGTGGGCGAGCAGCGCAAGAATCGAAGAGAGAAAGTTGGATGCGGATTGGGTTACGTGCGGGAGAAAGGACGGGGCGTCGTCTTCTTCATCGTCTACGTCTGCGTCTTCTTCATCGTCTACGTCTGCGTCTTCTACATCGTCTACGTCTGCGGCTTCTTCCTCGTCTACGTCTCCGTCTTCTTCGCCGTCTACGTCTGCCTCTTCTTGTGCGTCTTCTTCCTCGTCCAGCGCTGGATGCAAATTTCGATTGTTACGCAAACACGCCCGCACCAAGGTCTCAATCTCGTCCTGGAGGCCCCATTCCGGAACGTGGACGTCTTTGACGAGGAGCGGCCAGCGCGTCCATGTGTCGCGCTTCCTGGGTCGTTTCGCTTTCGGCGCCGCTGATGAGCTGCCCTGCTCTTCAACATCTGGAACTGGTGCACTTTTCCTTTTCTTCTTCGGAGGGGGTGGTGCGAGGGTGATGTGCTTTGCCAAGTCTAGGGTATCGCTGGTGTGTAAGGCGCGTAGCAAGGATGAATATTCGGAGAGCTCGAACTCCAATGCACTCGAGACGCGCTTTCGTTTGCTCATTGCGTGATCGTTGACGGTGAAGAAGAGCAAGCTAGGCGGCGTTTCCAAAAACGCGTGTATGTGGACGAGAACAGGCTTTCGGGGACGAGGATGTCGAGGTGGAAGCGAAGACCGTCATGGGCATGTAGATTAGATGCTACGCAATCTAATCTACATGATGGCCGACTTGCCGATCTGCTGCCGCTGCTGCCCAGCATCACGTGTATTGCTGACAAATGAGCCTATTAGTACAAGCCAAATTCGTTCCCACCCACCCCTCAGTTTCTCCCTCAACCTGACATGTCCGTATTTCTTCGTTTCCTGCTTTTCTTTCAACTAATTGTCGTGTTCCAGTATGAGAGAGAAGTGGAAAAAGAAGAGATCCCGCAGACTCCGGCGCAAGCGCAGAAAGATGAGAGCTCGTTCCAGTGCGTCGTCTTTGCCTAATTTTCGCCTTCCTGCGCTAACTCTTCATGCTTTTCTCAGAGTAAATGACCCACCGTGTTGGCTTGCGTACCGACGATGTCCAAAATCAACACCCACGCAGACGACCACACTTGCGTCACACTCGTCTGTGCGACGTCGCCCGGCCGCAACACACCACCACGCTGCATACACCTGGGTCCGCGACAGGTGTTCGATGCTCCGCTCCCGCCAATTGAGATGGGCGTCGTTGGGTCGCGTAAAAGATCTTGATAGTCCTGAAACAAAATAACGATTGTCTGACTTTTCTTTCGTCTGTGAGCTCTCCGTGTAAGGCTTGGAAACATGGTATAGTATCGTTAAGCTTTCGCATCTGCACGTTGCTTGCGATATTTCAATCGTATGGCTATTTTTCCCTGCCCACAGTGGTTGTATCTGCAGCTTTGCCGCAGTTGCACCATCACATTTGTTTACATTTGCATGTTGACAAGGTCCCAAAAACTACTGCGGTTGGGAAATCATCTCAAAACAGCTCGACCTTGCGAAGTGGTGCATTTGCTGTCGTTTCGAGCACGATTCAGAACGCTGGACAACGTCGTACAACTTGCCATTCTCTTGACACATCACAGCGAAGAAAGAAACGACGGCCTAAAATACTTTTCATGGCATTGGTGGTGAAGCAGATACCGTGCATGGAAGAGTTGGAACGGAGAAGTAATGGGTGGAACAGCATTTCTTGACTTGTAGCTACACCCAGTAATTTACAACACTTTTACAAAGGAAGGGGAGAGAGGAGACGACGGGTCTTGAAGCTTGAAAATTGACGGTCCTTAAGTTGAGATTGACGGAAGGAAAGCATATTGAACCGTAACCACACCCTAATCAATTGAAACACAAAACGACCTTGATTACAAATAGTAGCAGACTGTTCTAATGGGCTCAAGTCAACAGTGGGTTGCAGGTGGGAATCTTTCCGGGTCGGCGTGTGGGCGTAGTTGCTTGCGGGCATGTGGTGGCTGGTGCAGCGGATACACAAAGCGGCGGGACGAACGCCACGAGGAATGGGGGGAACGCGGAGGAAGAAGGTCGGACGGGTGTCGGGGTGCCTTGTCGGCGTCGGTTGCGGTGTATGCGTGGCTGCCTGCGGGCGTCGGTGCCTTGTCGGCGCGGTGGTGGGTTGCCAGAATCGAGGATTGGATATCGCGGACGAGGGACATGACAAACAAACGACGACCTGAAAAGGGTCATAAGCATCGAACGGCGTGGAAATAACAATGAAAACCAACCTATTCACCAGCACATTAGATTAACCTCCATCCGAAGCTGCACAGCAGGACGCTTCTCGAGTCGAAGCGCGTCCGCCCCCGGGCCGGCGTCTTGCTGTGTCGGATCAACCACGTACCGGGGCGTGCGGGAGGACCAGGCGTCCCCAGTCGGCCGCACCTCTTGATCTTCGCGTCATGGTCCTTCGGATAGGAGGTCGATGTTGACGGTGGTGAGGAAGTCGTCATCGCCGCAATGCTCTCTCGGCTGCAAAACTTGCGATTCCTCGAATCCGGCAGTACCGCGATGTCGTAGTAAACAAACAGCAGGCGTCGGCGTCGCGATGCGGGGGCGACGAGGTATCGGCGTGAGGTGGCCTGGCGGTGGCTTAGCCCAGACGGGTCCTCGCCTAAACAGCACTAGGCTCGACGACATACCGCAGTCTCGGTGGAGGGCGGCATCGAGACGGAAGGTGGAGAGAGGCGGACGGACTTGTTGGCAAGCGGTTGCTGGTCTGGGCCTGCGGGGGTGACGAGGTGTCGGGGGAAAGACAGTCTCCGGACCCACGTCTAAACAGGACCACCATGCGACGGCGTCGGTCAACTCGAGAGCTCGACGGAGGGCGGCGTCGAGGAGGAATGTGCGGAGGGCGGACGTGAGGACAGCAAAGCCGGTTGAGGAATGGCGGGGCGACAGGGTATCGGCGGGAGGGAACTGGTACGTCGTAGTCCTCGCGGATCCGCGTCTATCCAAACCCAGACACAACTTGATGTATCCATCTTGAAGGTCGTCGACGGAGGACGGCATCGAGAAGAAGGGGAATGGGAGGCGGGTCCAGGAAGAGGACGAAACGAGGATTGGCGTGAGGCATGTCGACTAGGTGGCTGACGAATACGACTATCTACAGTAATGAGGTCAACATTTAATACCATGGCGAGGTGAGAACATACCTAGGGCAATTCTGAATCGATACGCTGTACCATGTTCACGCGGTCTAGTAGGCGAGTCAGCATTCGGATCGTTGGTTCGATGACAGACAGCACGCACCGGGCGAGAAGGTCAGCCATCAGAGTACGAGGGCTCGAGGGTCAGTAGTGGTTGCCATACGGCAAGGATGAGTATTGTATGCGCGAGGGCGAGAACGCTGGCACATCGGGTGAGAAGGTGGGAGGAGGAAAGAGAGAGAGCTGTTTGGCCGCGTGGTGGGCGGTGCGATTTATACTGGCCTGACCGTGTCAGCCACCTAGAGTTGTGATTGCCCGATCGTGTACATGTTGGAGGAAAGTAGTTATTTCTTTGAACATCCTCTTGATCTATCCACAACTACTTCGCTGTCCTTGAGAATTACCCAGACTTGAGACAGACAGTGACAGCACTTGGAGACGACAAGGTTGAAGCTTGAAAGCTCTTGAATTCATGACGAGTAAGACAATTTTGAATTCGGATTTGAGTCGATTGAAGCTTGGCAAAAGCGCAAAGTTTGAGCGCAAGTCTTGCGGTCGTCGTCAAAGTTGAGAAGAAACTGGCCATCGGACTTCCGCGGCCGGATTTGGATAAGCGCCTTAAACGCTCTTGCTCCACTGTATGATTTCTCTCCCCTTCCAGCATGACGAACATTAATCCTCAGTCATTGCAAGCCGCACCGACGGCTCCTAGGACGGTATGGCGACCAGACGACAAAACTCCGCCTGTTCCTGTGTGTCCCGACACGGTCTATCGGGAAGACATTCTCCAAACAATTGAGCAAACGTTTAAAAGTCTTGACGCAAAACTGAGGGAGCTGAGCCTGGATATTCACGGTGAAGAAACCCGGAGTTCGGTGGTCTGAGCGCTGAACACGCTGACAGCCCATCCCGAGCTGAAGTATGAAGAAAGGTACGCTCATGATGCGTATACCGCGTTCATGGCGGCACATGGCTTCAATGTTACGAAGCATTATCATTTGGAGACCGCGTGGCTGGCGTCCTACGCACATGGAACCGGTGGACGAACTATCGGAATAAATTCCGAGGTATGTCTGTTTCGTGCATAATTATATGGACGATATCAACCACGTTTTAGATGGATGCGTTGCCCGTACGCCGTTTATTTGCTATGCCATTCCCTCCATGAAGCATATCCAGGGCGTGGGTCATGCCTGCGGACACAATTTGATTGGTGGGTCAGTTGTGTACTTTGATCTGTCTTTGAACGAAGGCAACAGGAATATCTGGCGTCGCAGTTGCATGCGCAATTAAAGCCGTTTTCGAGAGATACAACATCTCTGGCGAGATCCAGCTTCTCGGCACGCCCGGTTAGCAGTTTTCTTACAAGCCGTACAACCAGTTTAATTTTGAAATCACACAGCTGAGGAGGGTGGCAGCGGAAAAGTAAAGCTGCTCGAAAGTGGAGCTTGTGCGTATTCGCGCGAATGATTTTGTGGGCCGTGCTCACAACAATAGACAAAGGCTTGGATGCTTGTTTAATGTGAATTGCCCCTTGAACTCTTCTGGACCTTGCTAAAGAATATCTGAGCAGGTGCCATCCAGCTCCAGGGCCCAAGGGCTCTGTCAGCCTCACCAGCTGCCTCGCGATGGAGCGGATACAAGTCGAATATTTCGGTCATACGTGCGTGATTGTGCTATCTTCCTATAGAATACTTAATCTGATCCTTCACAGTGCGCACGCCGCCCTCTCTCCCTGGGAGGGCAAAAACGCGCTAGACGCCGCCGTCCTCGGGTACAACAACATCTCCGCCCTCCGGCAGCAGCTTATGCCCACCCACCGCGTCCATGGTGTCTTCGAGGGCAAATGGACGCCCAACGGTGAGTGGATCGAGCGAAAGGACGTCCGCGTCAACTTACCCGTCGCTCAGTGATCCCGGACTACGCAAAGTACATGTACGTAGCAGAATAACTAGCAGCTGCGCTAGACTTATACTCCTTTTAGCTGTTACGTACGCGCACCGACGCGGGTAGAGCAACAGCAGACGATGAAACGCATCCTGCCGTGCTTTGAGTGGGTCTTCCACCGCTTATTACTGAAGGCACGCTAATGACACGACAGGGCAGCGGCGCTTGCGACTGGATGTACCCACAAAGTTACTGCACTGGGAGCAACCTATGATCTGCGGCAGAACAAAGCTCTTGGTCAGCAGAACTGCATCGCTCGTAAACCCGGTACTAAACCGGCGGATCTGGGCAGGGGACGAGGTGGCGCACATTGTACGGAGCAAGTACGGCTCCATTGACTACGAATGGGGCATCAAGAGCGCCTCGACGGACTTTGGGAACGTCACATACGGTGCTTTCGCACGAAATGCTGTTGTTCGATTTTCTACATTTTCCACTGAAACTTGATTCTTCCCAGACATGCCCGCCCTACATCCGGGTTTCGGTACGTACCGGGCCGGCCGCCTTTTGCCATTCTGTTTGCCA
Organism: Mycena crocata; assembly: GCA_029281795.1. Classification (NCBI taxonomy): domain Eukaryota; kingdom Fungi; phylum Basidiomycota; class Agaricomycetes; order Agaricales; family Mycenaceae; genus Mycena; species Mycena crocata. The sequence continues at coordinate 455,331 of JARJCP010000043.1, read as the reverse complement.
TTCTGAACGATGATGCAGCGATCCCGACAATCCTGGACGGCGGAAACCATACCCCAGGGTTCGCTAAAATGGCTGCTACGATAGAAGCACATAACGCGTGCCTCGACGTCTCGAAGGCCCTCGCCGCCACGGGCGTACGTGTCATCATCGACGATGATTTCTGCGCCCAGGTTGGTCGTGCTTTTTGTTCTTCGGGAATCTCGTCCAAGCCCCTTTGTGTTTGTTTAGGTCCGAAAAACGTTCGAAGAGGACAAGGCTGTGAGGGATCTCATAGCATAGGCATAGCACAGCAATACTTCATGGACAACTCAGAGACATATGTATTACCAGTCGAGCTTCACTGAACGTCACGGTGTAAGTTAGGGTTCGTACGTTGGCCATACTTCCGCACCCTTCTCTGCGCATCGAGTCGAGAAGACCAGCTGGGTCAGTGTATAAAGGCGCGACGACGTTGTAGTATACACACCATCCCATTCACAAAAACTGAGTCTACCCCGAATCATGCATATTATGCGCACTTCGACAGCCATCCTCTTGTTATTTGGCAGCGTCTCCGCCGTCGCGCATCACCACGAGCCTAAGCCCGAGTGCGCCACCTGCGCGGAGAAAATCGTCGAGGCCAAGAACCAGGTGTACACCCTCGTGTTCCAATTCCCAGACGAGACCTCAAACACAACGTTGTGCGCGTGCGTCCAAATCCCCTTATTTAATTGTGTTTTATTTTAGATTTTACTATGATTCACGACCCTGACTCGGAGCTCATCACGTTCTCAGATATCAGGAGATGAGAGAGGGCAAGGAGCCCAGAAACGAAGGTTATTGCGGCTACGATGTGGGTTCTCCATTTGAATGATGATTGGGAGGATTTTGTACTGACTGCAGGGGCACCAGAGCAAGGGCGACTTGGTTGATAACAAAGACGACTTGGAGAAATGTCCGCCTGCTGTCGGCATGGAGCAGTGCCCGTACGATTAGAACAGGGAATATTCCAAAGTGTCGTCAGATCTAAAGAATAGATGGTTCTCTTCACGAAACTTCCGCCTTCGCACGTCCAGCGTTATGACAGCTTGCAGGATGGTGTGCATTTATTATTGCCAGCCTCTGAAAGTGCTACGTATACATCGTGTCTGAATAGTTTGTACAGCGAGGAGTTTGGTTTACTGTTCTATGAGGACAAGTTTGTCCGTGTATTATATATAGTAATTCGTGTGTGGTTTCTAGAGATCAACATCATTCATACTCGCCGTCCCTAGCGCTTCTCGATCAACTCGATCCAGCCGTACCAGGCTCCGCCGATAAGTGTTAGGACGATTCCCAGCGCGTTGAGCGGCGTGATGGTGAGGTTGAACATCAGGACGGCGCAGACGATCGTCAAAACCTGCTTCACGTTGGCTAGAAAGACGAGTCAACGACGCGCAGGGGAGCTGCGTACAAAGACGCACCAGCAACGGTCATGCCGAGGGCACCGACTCGGCGGTTGGCGCTGAAGCTGACGACGTTCAGGCCGAATGCGATACATCCATTCAACAGGAGCGCCGTCGCTTTGAACGACGACATCTCGTAGTCGCGCACTCTGGCGAGCTCGCCGGTGAGGTGCGCGAGGAGCACGCATTGCACGAATGCCAGCGGCGAAAGGAAGAAGAGGAGGTCTAAGGGGTTGCTGAAATATGGCCGCGAAGCCGGCGTTTGAAGCACGTTCGTAAAGATTGTTTTGAGGGCCGCTAGGACGGTGCCGAGCAATGTGAGGAGGAATCCCGCGCAGCTGAAATAATAGTCTCCGAATGTGCTGGCATCCGGATAAGCATGAGCAACAGAATAGACGAACGGCTTACGCAAATCCGACGCCTGCAACCACTGGTATGAGCGATATCTTTTTGGGACGGCTGCTTTGGGCACCAAAGAGGATACTGGAGAATAGAATAGTGAAAAGGGGGGTTGCGGCGCGCACGACTTGGTGGAACTGCACTCGAGGGTAAGCGGCGGACGGGACAGACAATAAAGAGACGTACTGGAACTGTGACCAGCTGGAGTGAAACATTGCTGACGACAATGTTGATGGCGTAAAGAATGCTGAACGCAACAAGAACGACGCCTTCACGAAGGCTAGGGCGCGAGGGCACAAAGTACCCGTTCTGCGCCAACACAGTCCCGCCGATCGTTCCAAAAAATGCGTGGAGAGCCGAGAGGGTGTACGGAAAAGGGAAGCGGACCAGGACACCTTTATTATACAGCGTGAGGCCGAGGTTGAAGCAAAAATACATGGCAAGCCAAAAGGATGGAGAATCGGCCGGTGTGCGAAGGACTGGTTGTTTGAATTTGGGGGAAGTGGGAGAGCTGAAAGGCGGAAGACATAATTCCGTTGGTGATGGGGAAATGGAGCCGCTGTAGTTGGAAGTTATAGGATATGGCTCGTGGTGGTATGCTCGTTGGTGCAAAGAGCCAGAGGCTAAATGGAAAGAACGGCCGCGCATCTTTCTCCGGGCCGGAGGCATCTCGACGCTATAATTGTCGATTGGAGGAGGTGTATTTTCTTTCCTGGGCTTTGTGCCTCCAGATATGTCTGTCTTCAAATTGATGCGATGTAACAAAGGTGTAGCAGTGATTTTAAAGGATTGCATGGCGTTTTCAGAGGCGTTGGAAGACAAGAAGGAGTAGTTCAGGTGAGAGGAGCGCAAAGGGAGCAGCGACTTTGTTATCCTTGGGAAACGCCGTGATGAAGAAGCTTGCTGCATGTCAGGCATTGTGGGCCGGGCGGCGCGAGATAGATCCGAAGCTAGTGGTGGGAGGCGAGTTGGGCACCTCGGAAAAGGAATGAAAGTTCAGGACCGCAACTAGGGCGACAGATTTGAATTGAAACTTGGGAGCGAGGGGAAGGAACAAGGAACGGAACGCGCAGTTGGCCACTTTCCGCCCTGATCACGTGCACCAAATAAGGCAATTCGCGTGCCTTGTTTGCGTTTTTCGCCAGGAATGGGAAACCATCGGCCGGAAGTGACCGGAATACTGTGACCATGCTGAATTTCTCGAAGTTCGCTCGACGCTGCTGGTGAACAACTTCAATGGTACAAAAAAGATAGGCAGAGAAAAGAAGGACATCTTCTGAACAAAAACAGGGTGGCATTGAAATGTATTTATTAGTAGTCTCACAGAGGGGGCTAGATGTAAGTACAACACTCATAGGTAACAACAAGAAGGCTCTGGGGCCCAGCACATAGCTTAATTGTGCTACCAAATGTCGCAAAAGGCCGATCTGGACTATAAGGGGTTAGGAAGGCTTACAGCCTTATAGACGGGTTATAGCAGGGTATAACCGGGGTACAGGTACTTATGAGGGTATCATATTCTGCCCCCCCTCCATGGGGACCTCCACTGGGTTTTTAACCATCCTGCATACCTCAGAAATGCAATAACGGGGTCAACTCCTGATTCCACACTGGTTGAATTTTTTTTTTTGGGCTTGCCGAGAGCTGTGGAGCCGAAGTGGGGCTCCACCCGGTGGCTCGAACACAGTACATTATTCTGTTGATGTCATCCCAAAATGTTCACACTCATGTATACACATTCGAATTGCCCTTAGTCTTATCTAAGGAGTCAAAAACAATCTAACCGCTTGGTACCTACTACATGACCATAACATTTGAATGACGTCGAACAGATTGAAAAGCCTGAAGCAGGACAACGAAATCGGAAAAGAGGCATGAGCAAGGCAAATACTTTTGGCCGAGTTCCCGGCCACTACCTTATAACTGCTTATAAGTGGTAATAACTGCCTGTACCCCTTATAAGCCCCGTAAGAAGTTATAACCCAAGATAGCGCCATTCCAAAGTCTATACACCCCCGAAAAAACTTACAGGCTTATCCGGACTTATATTTGCCTGTACCTAGTTATCTCCCAGATCGGCCTTTTGCGACAAATGTGTCAGGAAAGGCTGCCACCATCAGTACGGGCCGCCGCAGCGTTGCCGACGCGTCTTTGAATCACACGGCGCACACTGGCATCCGCGTTGCTGGTCATCACGTCTAGCGCTGCTCCTCGTTGCCCACGAACGATGCCGCATGCCCGTCAGCGCACGGCTGTCACCCGGGTGGGTGGCATATCGTGTTTGCCCGCCTGCGACAACCATATGTCCGTGCGCACAACGTGCTCGTGCGGCATCGGCATCGGCGGGGCGTGGACAATGCGGTGGGCTGGCGTAAGAGACGCCGGTAGCGCACAGTGCGGTGTGCAGAACGGCGGTGGTCGGTCGTCTGTGGTGGTGGGTGAAGAGAAGAGGTGACAGATCAGTGTCACAATGGTTCGGCGCTTCACCGCTTTGGAACAAACATGGCACGCGAATTGCCTTATTTGGCGCACGTGATCAGGGCGGAAAGTCAAGAGCTGGAACGCGCCGCTGTTGTTGTGGCGTATGTACGCGCCAAAGCCGAAAGCATTCAATCAAAACAATCAGACTTTGTTGTTCTGAGACCTTTGAGCCATCCAGTTTTCCAGCGGGTCTTAGCGCTCTCCTTGCCCTAGCTCCCATGTCGACGCGCCAAACTACTCCAAGCTCAAGCCTCGCCGTTTTGGCACCCACAAACTCTCTCAAGAGAGCGCTTTTTGAGGACGCGGATGATTCAGACACGCATCCCGATCCAAAGAAAATAAAGCTCAAATCCGAAAACACGCCCCAGGGAAAGGATAAGAAGAAACGGAAAAAGAAGAAGAAGAAGACCCCCGTCGTAGTTCCTCTCGAACTGCCTGGCAGCAGCAGTACGAATGCCACAATGACAGCTGCGGCCAACATCGTCTTGTCTGTGGCCCCAGCACCCCTGCGTACCTTGATGGTGCGCGCCAGCCCTTCATATAGTTCATTATTCTCACTTTGAATACGTAGGCTGCTGATAAAGGGAAGCGAAAAGCCACATCTGCGCCTCCAGCTTCAGCAGTCGAAACCAATTCGGCAGACCAAGAATCGGAGAAAGCCCCAGAAACGCCCAAAGAGCCTCCCCACATCTCCGACTTGGTGGAATATTCGTCACCCGCGGAATCTTCGTCAGCTATTATCGCTAGACTCAATCAGGAGCTGAGTGCTAAGTCTGCTGTGAGTTTACCGACAGAATCTATTACAGCTCACCAACTTTCAAATCAACACAGGCGCTTAAAAAGCACGAATCTGCATTGTCACATTTCACCCAATCCCTCACTTGTCAGGTCTGCCTTGACCTTTTGCACAAACCTTACGCATTGGCGCCTTGTGGCCACATCGCATGCTATAATTGCCTTGTGGCCTGGTTCACCAGTGCTAATGAAGCCCAAGAATACTTTATGGGGCCCCGGAAAAAGACTTGCCCCCATTGTCGAGCCACTATCAAAGAGCGACCTGTCGAGGTCTGGAATATCAAGGACCTGGTTGCCAGTCTGCTCAGGAGCGGCTTGGTGAGCGGGCTGTCTCCCGGTCCGCCTCCGCCACCTCCCCTGCCCGGTACTCCACAACCAGTGGACGCTGCCACCGCACCCGATCCATGGCACAACATCTTCCGTTATTCCCATCAACATCCCCGATTCCATCCGCCGGCCCCCAACGGCGAGCCACCCTCTGTTGAGGACATGGGGATGCTGGATATGGAGGATGGGGGTGTCTACCGCTGCTTGGATTGCATGCACGAAATCTGGGATGGTATTTGCACTGCCTGCAACCGTGTGTATCCGGGACACCGGGTCGACAATGGGTTTGGGGAAGGGGAGATGTTCGACGACAGCGACGGAGACGAGGAGCCCCATTTTTGGCCCCACTTCGCGGGCCCGTTTGACGGAGAAGTACTGATGCCTATACCCGGTACATGGTGGAACGAATCGGGTGATGAAGATGAAGAGAGTGAGGCACACGACGCTGAAGATGGATACGACAGCTTTATCGACGATGACGATGACGGACATGCAGCCGCCGCTATCATCGAAATCGACGATTCAGACTCGGAACATGGCAGCACTCCCCGTCGGACAAACCACGGTCGACGAGCTGCACCCCTTAATCGTCGTATCGCTATCCTCAGCTCAGATGATGAGGACGAAGAGGACGAAGAGGATATTCGCCCGTGAGTAATCAGTCATCAATATGTAGCTCAATCAAACCACCCGCACAGGCATCGCAGAGGCACTAGGAATCGCATAGCTTCCCCGGTGTTTGTGCCATTTTCTTTGTTGCTTTTTTTTCTTTAACTCATATCATTTTAAAAAAGCGGGACCGACGACGTGATTGTTGTAAGCGACGACGATGCCCCACCGCGGTAAGAATCCCTGCATTTTGCGGCATAATAGTTGAAACAGGTGTTGACGACGTGACCCGACAGTGCCACCGTCCCTCTTTCAAGGTTCGCTCAGCTCCTTGCCCGCCATGCCCAACAGGACCAAGACAGATTTCAAGAGTAAGGATGGCTCCTGGATATATACGAATGCTTACAATTTGCACATAGGATTAGCGACAATGAATCAACAGCGAGTTCCAGGTGCTTACTCTGGCTCCTTATCTGCGAAAATTATCATTTTTCTAACATCGTTTTGCATATGTAGGCATGCGGAAAGATCCAGGTCTCCCGAGCCAGTGACCGCGGCGGAGCTCATGAATTTGATGCGGCGTTTCCAAGTTCCTGACGCTGGACATGCAGAGGACTTGGATGAACACGAGCATGACCATGACCATGATCATGGATATCAACACGCAGATTCAGGTGAAGAGGAGGGTCAGTCTTATTCCGATGACGAGTGGTAAAGCCAATTTGAATCATGTACATATCTTACGCTCTCTGATCTTCCATTGTACATATCACATTTCCAGAGCCCCCCTTCAGTCTACTTCTAGAATGAGATCCGATGCTTCATCTTCTCCGTTGTGTCCCAACGCCTGGACCAGCGGTTGGGCATCATATATCTCGAAGTTTGTGTCTGCAGCGTCCCAGTCGCGTTCCGTGAAAAAGCGCGACCGCGGAAGGCGGAGATGAATTGGGTGAGAACCCTGTCGAGCTGCGAGCAATCTTCGAAGCGCAAGTAAAGGGTCATCGGCATCGGCCGGAGCGACAGACCCAGGTTGCAATTTGGGCCAGCTAGCTTTCCCAAAATCGTCCGTATCCTTGTATCGTAGAGTGAGGCTGCCCAACGAAGGAAAGCTGCCAGAGGAACTGTCGTCTGCGGCGTCATTGGGTGCAAAGAAGAGGTCCTCTAAAAGTGGAGTTACATGACAGATATTGACCATCGTCAACGAGGCAAGCCCTATGAAGTGCCGCAGCGCCTGAGGTTGTATGCGCTCTGGTGGATGATGGCAGTCCTTGCACCGGACGCTTGAATTTGCGAATGTCAAGGATCGAAGGGCAGGGAACCTCGAAGGCGGGAGAAGGTTAAAGAAGGTAGAAATTTGCGTTCCGTGCACTCCAGAAAATTGCAAGACTTGAAGCGCGGGAGCAGTAATGATGGGGACGATGCCTGTTATCAGAGCGTCTGAACGATCCGAATCGAGACGAAGTCCTCTGAGAGATCGAAGGGATGCCATTAAAATAGGCCCAATGGCCGGTGGATCGATTACGAAAAAGGTGGATCCATCCAATGTAACATCCACGAGTTGGGGACACCGAAAAAGAATGGTGGGTATAAGGGCTGCAACCAATGGGCTGTGCATCCCTCGGAGATCTAAAATCGTAAGGGACGGCATCCACGGCGTCTGACATTCCGGATAGATATTGCTGAGCTTGAGAGTCTTTAAACACGGAGCTCCTCCATTGAATATTGACGCGTATGGGTCTTCCTCCAAAGGTTCCACCTCGGAAACAAGTGAGGAGATGTCAACATACTCCAGACAAGGAGCATATAGGTCACAGAAATGAGTTATCGCGTCATCAAAAGACAACCCCAGCCCACCGCATTGAAGAACCAGCTGTCTGATGCGCGAAATGTGTTTCGCAACTGTTGTCAATTCGTTACGGATTTGGTCGTAGTCGCAGTCCTCTTTCCCTCCATAAGCACTGTATTTCAGGGTGACTGAAAGGAGACACGCTTGGGCTCGGTCGAGGTACGCAGCGAATCGCGCTTCTTCGGACTCGACGCCCCAGTGAAGTTCTATCGAGCTCCAAAGAGATGGTGCGCCAATGACGGCCCAACGAAACTGCTGAGAAACGTGGGAAGCTAATACTTCTATTGGCGCGCTGGCCAGGGCGGAGGATTGCTGTCCGGCCTCGACTATGCAAACAAGCAGTTCGTCCGGTAGTTTGAATATGGACGCGTAGCGGTTCTTCTTTTCCGCCACCAGTCTCCGGACGCGCTGCTTGGCAGCTCGAACTTCTGTGAGTTGCTCGAAGATCTCTGCTTCCTTCAACGTCAAATCTCGGAACTCTTCCTCAAGAAGTATCAGCTGTTCTTCGTCTCGAGAGTCAAGTTCTTCAAGCATAACTTCCTATTTCTTGTGAAGTTGGGGAAGGATTAAGACGACAGGGACATACAACAGGGATCGTCGATGAGACGAGACGGAGAAGCTGCAATGGCACCGCCACCGCAGTAAAATCAGGGATTCTGAAAAAAAAAGTGCTTTAAAGCTACAACGACACACGAATGACTACCAAGACTGCTAGTAATACATGAACTGAGAGGCACCGCGAATTAACCGGGTACACAAGTCTTAGGGCGGATCAAGGGCAATACCACTTCCTTCAGCCTCCTTCCACAGACGGGTTTTTTCTTCCACTTCTGGTCTCTCCAGTTCCTCCTGACTGCGGACGTCCATGATAGTGTCTAACCATGCTAATGCCCAAGCACCGTTCCCAACTTTAGTTCCACCGAGCAGAGACTTTTCGTCGGAGTCGGGCATTGGTTCCAGTCGACTTCGGGTCGGTTGCGTATCAGCACGATCTTGCGCAGGTGTCAGTAACATACAGGACACCAGGCTTTGAAAGGCAACACACATTGCACGATACCCGAGTGCGCCTCATACACGCCGAGCGCAAGACCGGCCGCAGGATCAGGACGGTGCCTTTTGCTCGAGGACGTCGCTTGCGAGTCGTCTTGCGGTTCCGTCTCTGCTTCCGCTTTCCGCTTGCTCTTGACAAAATTTCCTGCCGTATCCACGGGTTGGATGCTCTCCTTCCTCCACTGTGCCCACTCTTCGCCCGCCGTCAAAGTTCGCATAGCCGTCATCCACATCCAGTTTTCTTCGGACACGCCATCTCGAGACAGCAGGCTCTTCCTCACAGCATTCAACGGTCCATCGCTGAAGGGCCCCCAGCCACTTGAGCCAAATATTGTTGTTGGCCCCCCAGCACGGTAAACACCCATAGCGACGCCACCACCGCGGTCGTTTTTGTTAGCAGCATTCGAGGCATTGGCAGTATTTAAATTTGAAGGCTCGTTGGAATGATACAGCGCATTAGGATCAGGGAGTTCACCAACGGGGTCGCCAGCTTTGAGACCGCGAGCGGTGATTTCTTCTAGCGATTTTTCTTCGTAATAATCATCAACTACCCATTTCCCGTCTTCGGGCTTGAGTGAGTGCGATTATCAATCAAGGTCCGAAGTATGCGTACCGATTATCATTTTGCTGCCATGGAGTTTAAAAGCACTGCGAGCCGTTATGAGTGTGACACTTCGCGTGCGCAGGTGGGAGCCAAGTTTGCCCTGCGAGATAAGGTAGTCCTTTTCTGGTTGTGTAGCATTCTGTTTGAAGGCAAGGGGATTTCTTCGAAAGTAGTATAGAGAGTCCCGGAAACCGGAGGTCCGTGCTGCGTCGATAGCAAGCATATAACGACGCTCTGCGTGTCTTCCAGGCAGTATGAACGTGGCCGCTTTGAAACGTCGCCCTATCGTAATAAAATGAGAGGGTGAAGAAACCTCCACGGGGCGCTCTCACCTGCCAATAAATTACCCCACTTGTCGATTTTCTCGTCGCCTTTTGGATCGTCGTCCGTCACGAACTCGTCTCCTTCAATAATGTACACTTTCCCTTGAATCTTGCGGAAGGGCTTTCCACCACCGAGAGGAGCCACAGGTTCTTTCTCTTTCTCCTTCTCCTTCTCTTTCTCCTCAGCCGCAACCTCACCCTCCATAGCGGCGTCTGCTTCAGGCACTTCCTCTTCATCCTCCTCTTCACGCTTGGGAAGGCGGATTGTGAGAGATCCGCTCCCTAGTATGGTTCTACCAGTACCACGGGACTTCACCACCGCCCTCGCGCCACGGCCCCGTCCTCTCGTTCGTGGAGTGCTCGTTCCGCTGGTTGGCAGACTCTTGCCACGGCCACGGGGACGTCCTCTCCCTCTTCGAACAACAGGTTGCCCGCCTTCTTCTGGCGCGCTAGCGTCCTCCGCATCGACGTCCATAGGTGTTGGCGCGTCGTCTGGCTCAAGGTCTGGCTCATCCTCGGCGTCAGCATCCAAGTCGCCAACCTCTTCTTCCTGCGGAGACGGCGGCAAAGAACGTGCTGGCACAGAGACTCTTGGCTTGATTATTATCTTAGGAACCGCGGACATGGGGGCGTTCAGGCGCGTTAGAGGAGATTGGGAGCGCGTCGAAGTGGCTGTGCAAGGAAGGCGTTGGCACACAGGCGTAAGTAATGTCTTCCACATGAGACCAACATGAGACGAGATATTGAATGTGAGTTTAATGCAAGGATAATTAGGGTACATGGATTAATACACAGCAGATGAACAGTGCGAATGTGGAGGAAATATGAGGCAAAATGGACAGGATCGCAAGATCACGAATATCCTGCAAGGAAGTCCGTCTGTGCAGCAAGGCCGTTCCAGAAGTCGGCGTCGAGTGTTATCGTCGAGTCCATAAACATGCTAAAATCAATGTTGGACGGAGGAAGAGTCCCATCTTGCGCTGGAAAAGCTGAAAGCTCGAAATCCGAAGTAGGTGTGTTTCCGCTGGCTGAGTGCTCCGCGGGTTGGTCCGAGGTCGGCGTGGGGTACGAGGCTACAGGCTGCGTCTTCTGAGTGCCCAGAGCGCGATTCTCCCACCGGGTGATCATGCCCTTCACGAGGAAGGCTGCTCGCTGAGCAGCGTGGCCCGGCGCACAGGCGACATTACTCAGGTGTGCAACGATCCTCCCAAGGAGAAGATCACTGGCCCCTAGGAGCTCACTCCCACCGCGGAGCATCAGAAATTTGACGCCTACGACGCAACCAGCGGCGAGCGCAATCATGGTGAAGAGGTTGTCTGGCGCGGTACTTAACAATCGCGAGTCAGCAGCAAGTACGGTGACCAAGAGATTTTCCGTCGTCTGAATCATATCCCGTCCCCACTCTCCCACAACCTCTACACCGTGGGGTTTGAAGTAGGGGTGCCAGCTTTCACCAAGCGGAACATGACCGACAGAGACTCTGGCATCCCACAGCGCGTGATATAGCACGAGCGTGCGGGCCATCCCCTCATAAATGTGGAGAATATGGAAGTAAAACTGATCATGGTCCAGTACATCTAGCCGAACAAGGTTAGAATTAGTGACTGAGGCGTTATTTATGGAGAGTCACAAACATGGAAGGGGCGCCATCAACCGTTTAACGCGCTTTAATCTTTCGAGAACGCTGAGCACCAAAAAACATCAGTTCGACGTCTTTGCATGCGTATCCTGCAAACCTACATCATTATACCATCATACCAAGTGTCCACATCGGTGCCGGGTTGCAGTCGGCCAGCGACACCTTCCTCGACAAGGTCGAAACACGATCCAGTGAGTCCAAGTCGGACGTCACCAACATCAACTAAGCCGTCAAAAGACGTCGGGAATTCGATCAATTGATGGTCTTCGGGTGAACGGCGGGAAAGTGGGACACGGCCAGTTCCGAGACAGAGCCTGATCACAAAGATTAGAATAAATGGAGTAGCTGGGACCTGGAAAGGAAACCACTGACATTGATTCGGTATTTGTGAGAGCGACCCACTAGTCTCTCAAGTCAGGTGTGAAGCAGAGAGGACATAAGTTCTCTCACCAATCGGGCATTTTCTAATGTCCCGCCGTGAATATCAGTACTCTCAACAGATGGTCGTCCGCCATCCTGCTTGCGCAGAACAGTCACTTTCGAGGCGGCCTGATTGAGGCGGAGGTTCATTGCCATGCTAACAGCGGAAGCTATCAGCAGCCGCCCGTCCCGGCCCTCGTTTTCTGGCGACCCGCCCAAAGGTGCCCATAGCGAGAGTATAAGAAGCGCATGGATCGCCTCCACAGACTCGGAGGGTCGGGGATTAAATATCATCTTTGCAATTGAATCTTCTGTCAGCTTCTGTAGCTGCATCTTAACTTGCGCCCCACCCGACGTATTATCCAGATGTCGTGAAGCGACTGCACAGCATACTACGTCGAGCAGCGGGCTGCTTGAATTCCGGGCGGGCTTAAAATTTAGCCACGGTGTATATTGTTCGTCAAATCTTAGGATATATATATATTGAGCGAAAATGAGAGGAAAGATATGTTGTTCCGTACATGTCCAGTAGATATCGTATTCGATCCTCGGACAATATTCTGGGGAGGGTGAGGTCACTGGCAGAAAGCACAGCGGGTGGTTGCGCAGGTGGATGGAGGTTGGCGAACGGGAGCTTGCTCAGTTGCTGAATCGCGAGCATTGGTGCTGACCAATCGACACCGGTATTTTCGCCCACAAAAGACCAGAGCCTGTCGGTTGGCGGCAATCTGGTGGGGTAAGCTACCGCTGGATTCCGTGGGGAATTCGTCCCTTGAGTTTCCGGGGTCGGAGTTGACGGTTTTGACGTTGAAGCCGTTGGAAGTAGAGTTTCCTCGTACGAGCATTGCAGGGATAGGACCTGGCAGCGATGACATCGGACAGGGCTTTTGCTGGGGTCTGATTCTGATTAAGGAGTTGAATGTAGAAGTGAGTAAGGAACTGACCCAGCAGTTCACATCGCGTCTTATTTTTTCTGCATGCTGCGCCGTTTGTGTCAGTTATGCGCCCATCCCTTTGTAGCGTACTCACAGGCGCAGGCTTGTATCGATTTTGCCTTCTTGGTTCCTGTGCGTAGGGCGGATGCTGCGTCGTTGTTTTCGCGCGAACGTTTCATGAGCAGTAAGTGGTGTACAGATAAAGAGCCAGATGGGGCTGAATTATATCCAGGCGGACGAGGTGTACTGAATAAATAAGGTCGCGTGCGGCGGTTGATGAGGGAGCTAAATTTAGAGACTCCAAAAAGCAATCACAACCGTGACATTATGTACAGCCTTTGACCTCCACGTTGAGTACCCGCCCAAAAAAAAACCAAGTCCCGGGTAAGTACTCAAGCCCAAGATAGGGATGGCATTAGTGTGTATTTGCAACCCGCGAAATCGACGATTTTTGGTGACGAAACTCGGTTATCAATATCTGAAAACCGCTTAAGAAACGGTGCTCCACAGCACTCGCTCAGCGAAAGTGAGCTCGGACTGGGTGTAGTGAGTGGGCTCATCAATTTGTGAAAGTCGGGTATCAATTTGTGAGATTCTCACCAAAATGGGGTGATCAATTCTAAATTTGTGGAACTTTTCGCTGGCAAAATAAATAATTGATCAACAAATGATGTTAAGCGAGCGTAAGCGATGGGCCAGGGGATTGCGGTTTACAACCATTCCAGACCGTTCCTCTGCACAGATGCCCAAGAAAACCCTCGGGGCAATTCAGGAAGTTTCCTGTGAGGAAGCCGGTGTATTTTTCGCTGTCGCAGAGCTCTTAGATCCTTTAATTTGGACCCAAATGTGACCCGGAGGAGCTTGCCGTTTATTTCCGCTTAACGCTCGCTTAAGACGCTTAGCTTGCGCTTAGCATCAATTATTTATTTTGCCAGCGAAAAGTTGCCAGAAAGTTAGAATTGATCACCCTTAATACACTCTATTCCCTTGGTTATCGGTGACCGATAGCTAGACGGATAGAAACAGGATATATGATCGTATGGCGCATAAAGTAATCTCAGAAAGAGAACGGAGAAGAACGGAGAGCCATGAGAGGAACTTGAAGAAACTGGTCTCGGAAGTCATTGACAGCCGCGGGTAAATCCCGCATCACGACGATCGTTATCGGTGAGTTGGAATGACAAGAAAAGGCTGCGGAAACCGTGATGGATGCCTGCTACCACAGCTTTGAGCAGCGCTAGCGACAATGCGTTGCCGACTGCAGTGCCTGACCAAAAACGCAGCGAGCCGAATTCGCCGACGCAGATGCTCAGCTCTCAGCTTTCGCGAATGTCGAAACTTCCCTAGATAAAATTATATCCAGAAACTGTACATCTAAATCATCGATGTCGCCCACGCGCCGTCACCTTGGCTGGCGCATCCAAGAACCCACCTAGTTCCAAGGCATTGCGCGCTGCCTGATTAATATGTTTGAAGCGGTCAGGGCCGAGGTGAATGCCTCCGAAGTAGCGCGTCACAACGACGAGTACATTGTCCACTTCCAGGATGTGCAGCAAGTGCGCAAGGCGACCGCCTGCTGCAGTCTCCCCGTCGTCGTCGTTGTCTGGGATAGGTCAGCATTTGCTGATAAACAGGCGGAATGCAAACCCTGGTGCAAGAGGCTGCCAACCTGGCAACGCCAGGCATTTATGACGGGGTGTGCAGCGCGCGCAACGCGCCGGTCAGAGACCAAATGGGCAAGAATAATCGGAACCTGGAGTTGGGTGCGGATGAGAATTATGGCGGATGGACGTTCGTTGCCATACCTGGGACGGATCCGATATTGAACATGCACGTCCGATGAATGCGCTTTTGCGGTCTGTTATTGGTTCCGCAACGAACATCTTAATACCCTCCGGCATTGGCGGGATCTCCACGACTGGTATTTCCGTGACGGAAGTTGGAGTCGCCGTGCGCTCGGGGTGCGTATCTGCCCTAACCAGGGCACCCGCGACCTCAGCGCTTAGGCGGTCCCCGTACCACGCGGCGCAGCGATCTAGCACACTTTGGAGCCCATCGAACACGCAAACCAAATCGGGTGTCCATTCTACGCCGCTGGCAGATGATATAAATGTGCGCAGGACTTCGCCAAAGAGACCCGCATCAGCACCGAATGCACCGATGTAGCGTGAAAGCAGTTGCAGCTGGGGTGGAGCGGCCGCAGGATAGTTGTCTGGAAGCTGCAGGATATAAGCAAGAATGTATGCGAGGACGTTAGAACCTACCGATACAAGGACGCGGATTGAGACATCCTCATGAGGCGACGGCAGACTGAAATTTATCACTCCCGTCCGGTTGGAGAAGGGAAACGATTCACCTCAAAACAGCTTCATATCGCGTGATGGTAGGGCCTTGCCCGTGGCTAGTTGATTGTGGATTCGGAACCCAGAGCTGAATCGCGTCGTCTCCATAAATCGATTGTAGAACTGTACGAGTTCAATTCAGGTTGCCGTACCCAATAGTTCAATGCCCACCCTCGACCTCTGAGGCCACCGATTCACGATCCGGACGCTGGAGCAAGTCTGCTATGAATTCCTTGACATCCTTAGGTGCAGGTCCCATACAGGTGCCCCCGGTCAACCTCAGGTGTTGCCAAAGATGGGCGGAGTAGTTTGCTGATTTCTTGTATGAGTTGCGTTTCAAGGTTGTTTTATTGGCGCCTCGAGATGGCGCAAGGAGACGCAGGTCGGTCAAAGCGATAATTATAAAAGGGGTTTTGCTTGCGCATGCTGTGCAACCCCCTGGTAACTACAGAAGCACAACTTATTTTCACGCCACCCCCTTTCTTGTAACTGAACACCATGCCTGGACGAAAAGTCTGCCAATCATCCTTTCCTTCTTAGTATTACGTTTATTTGTATAGCTCCGGGAATACCCATATTCTGCAGAAGAGGATGAGCAGCTCGCCGCTGCGCTCGGTGGCGAAGAGGCCGTCGCCGAATTGCGAGCACTCCGTAATGCGACTGGCGACGGGCCGTGGAGAGCAAAACCGTTGGTGTGCGCTTCATGTCTCTTCATCATGATGTATATGCATCCGTCCCGACAAACTCTAGGGTTACTGCTCCCCGTACAACGATGACATACGAATCGCGAATATCAACGACCAGCTCACCGTAATCTATTGGGGTGGGAACGCAGCTGAGACTGCCGGGCTCTGGTCGTTCCAAATTTCACGTCGACGGGGTGCGAATCCTCGCCACGATGCAGCAATGGACACCCCACTTGACCTGGCAGCCAACAACCTACGCGTTTACGTTAAATTGCCCAATGCGCGCTCATTCTTTCGGGAGGGTGGACTTATCACACATGAAGGCGGTTGTGTTATGGTCGAGCACGCACCCCGGGGTGGCTCAAAGACAACGACACCTATTTGCTTGCCTACGAGGAACTTCCGGCAAGCACAACCTGGGGTAGTTTTTTTGTAATAGGGTAGCGAGTGACCTGTTGGCAATTATAAACAAGGCTGCGGCGTCAAAGATAGTGTATTCATTGTACATTTTCACGCGACCGACGTTCCACTCAAAACCTCGTACGCACCGTCGACGCGCCTCCTCCCCAAAGTCTCGCTCCAAAAGCGCATGATAGGCTCCCAGTCGGGCTTGGACGCTGGCATCCCACCTTGGGCGCCCATTTTGTGTTCGACGACGCGCCGAAAGCCCTTTTTGAATGCAGGCAAAGCGCTGGACGGCAGAGCCGAGGTACGATATGCAACGAGCACTGGGGTAGCGCTCAGGTTCGAGAGTGTTGGGTATGAGAGGAGAGGCCCTGATACGGTGACAATGGAGCCAAGCGTCTGCCGCGCCATCTTGACGCCAAACTCAACCGCGACGCTGCCGCCCTGCGCAAAGCCGAACAGATGGATGCGATGTGCAGGCCAGGCACAATCGCCGGTCAAATGGTGAAATATGGTAGCCATAAGATCGAGGGCGGGGGTCGGGTTTGGGCAGTCAATGAGCTCGCCGAGGTCGTCGAATGACGGGAACCACGCGTACGATTCTTCGTACAAAAAAGGCACTCTGCGAGCCGGTCAGGCGCATAGCTTCACCACAGGCAACTTACTTGTCTGGAGCGCGCACAGCGAGGATAGCCGTTTGGGGGAGTTTCAACTGACGTCCAAGCTGTGAGAATGGTGTATGTGTGTCGCCTTCAGAAATTGGATCGGCTTCATGCTGAACGCGATAACCGCGAGTAGAACTTGCCTAGGCCATGCAACAGAATCAGAATATTTTCGTCCGTTCCATCATCGCTCGACGCATAAAAGAAAGGAACTGGTATTTTCTCGTTTGTGGGCGGTGACTTGACTTTGGGGACCGAATCCTTGACCGGTTGCTCCCGAAGGTGGATGTCTTGGTGAGAGTCGTTTTCAGCCATGTTGTGTGTCTGTGTTATAAACAGACCTCTTCAGCCTTTTTGGAATCGTCCCACCATGTTCGGATTGTCGGTGGCTCAAGCGCAGCTGCTGTACGACGGTACGCGCTGGAAATTGATATGAATCTGTGTTCTCTTAATTTAAGCTTTTCAGGCGCGCGAAAATGGTTTACAATTGCCAGTGTCGTGACCGCGCCTGCGACCTTCGTTATAGACGCGCCATTTGGCCGCTTTACGCCCGCGGAAAGGAGCATATTCCTTGTCGATGGTGGGGCAAAGTCCATTTCTCTTGCAATGTAATAAACATCCCCTAGGAATCAAGTCATGGATCGTTATGGAACTCGTGTCGCCCGCATTTTTCCTCTACGCACTCTTCAGCGCCCCACTGCCAGGAGGTCCAGCACTTTCTCTCGGAAGCCCTCAGAGTCTTCTCATTGGAGCGTACCTCATTCATTATCTCAACCGAGCGGTGCTCTCCCCGCTGCGCACACCGTCACGCTCAAAATCACACATCATCGTGCCGATGTCCGCCGTCGCGTTCAACACCGTCAACGGATCACTCCTGGGCGCCTTCTTCTCCTCCCCCGCTGCGCCGAGCCCGTCCGCCTATACGCTGCCGACATTCTGGATCGGTCTTGCGCTGTGGGCCTTCGGCTTGGTCGGGAACATCGTCCACGACGAAATCCTCCTCAACATCCGACGTAACGCCAAGAGCAAAGGAAAGGCGAAGGATGCGGCACCCGGAGAGCACTACGCCATCCCGGATGGGTTCCTTTACCGCTTCATCTCATACCCCAACTACTTTTGCGAATGGGTTGAGTGGTTTGGTTTTGCGCTCGCAGCCGATCCTCGCCTTGCGCACGCCATCATAAGTGGAAATGTGGCCCCTCCTACATGGGCGACGCTGTTCCACGGACCCCCAGGGGCCTTCCTTCCCCTCCTCTCGCCGCCCTGGATATTCTTGGTGTCAGAGATCCTCTTGATGTTCCCCCGTGCATATCGCGGCCACCGGTGGTACCAGAACAAGTTCGGTGACAGGTACCCCAAGGAGCGGAAAATTGTGGTTCCGTTTTTGCTATAACGTCGATCATCCATCTCTTGCTCTTATCTGCTGTGACACTGCAACCTGTACTGAACGTTTTCTCCTCCACGCACATACCTCCACAAAAAAAAATCGTCCATGATGCTATCGTCTTTTTTTCTGAGGACCATATATTTTATCGGCTCTCTGAACTTCTGTCCCATTTTATTATACTTTTTCAGCGTGTTGTAACTTGGTTCGCGCTTGAAGAAGTTCCTTCACTCAGATATTTGCAACAACACGATGGCGATGAGGCCGTGCAGGCTGCTGGCTCACTAAGCCATGCCACGCCGGGATTCCCGTCGCGTGATCCGTCGGCATCGCGCTGTATTCAAAAACGCTCTATATTTAGGTCGATAGACAAATGACGCGCGACAAACCAAGCAACAAAACCTGACTAATGCGAACGCAATGGCGGCAAACGCGGAAAGGGAAACGCATAAATCAGTTGTTCGCATATTGGTCGCATACATAGAAAGAAGTCCACCCCAGAATTAAAGAACATGAGCCAGCATGCACTCCTCCTCGAATGTACGTTCAAAACACGTGTTGCAGCGTTATGCTGACCATGATATTTCAGCGCCGACGAGCTTGGCTGTCAAATCCCAACCTATCGCTGAGCCGGGAAACGGAAATGTCCAAGTCCGTGTTGAAGCGGCGGCGATCAACCCAGTCGATCAAAAGGTTAGCCAACGATCATCGTAGTTACATAGTACCTTGCGCTGTTAACCAGGTGTATCGAACATTAGATCTTCGACTACGCAGGTCGCGGTTTCGTAACCAGTTTTCCGACTGTGTTGGGCTTGGATGGTGCCGGGGTGGTCACGAAGCTTGGTCCAGACGTCTCCAAATTTAAGATTGGCGACCGCGTTGCTTTTGCGGGCCGGCCGGTCTTAGAACGCGGCACTTTTCAACAATACGCACTGGCGGATGTCAGATATACCACCAAGGTTCGTCAAAATCAAACACTTTCCAACTACTGCTCATTCGCTCCTGTCGTTCGAAGATCCCTTCCACTGCGGATTTTGATTCGGCTGCTACATTCGCCGTCGGCGGGAGCACGATCACCGAAGCGCTGTATGACCAGTTGAAGCTCACGGCCCCGTGGCTTGGTGGCGAAGGTGCATATGCGGGGGAGAAGTTCGTCATCCTGGGCGGAAGCTCGTCCATGGGTGCCTATGGTACGTGTCTGAGAACCTATGCAAATGGAAACATGCTCAAGCCAGACCAGCAATCCAGCTTGCAGTGCTCTCCGGCTTCGAGGTCATCACGACATCATCGCCCGCTCATTTCGCCTACGTCAAATCCCTGGGCGCCACCGCAGTCATTGACCGTTCTGCCCCGGATGCTGCTGTCCAGATTTTGGCGGCCACTGGGGACGCGGTGAAATACGCGATAGACGCGATTTCGTCACCGGAGACCCAGCTCCTCGGTGTCCAGGTCGTGCAGCCTCAAGGGGCTCTTGTCATCCTGCAGCCCCCCACGCCTGAGGCGAAAACAGCAGCCGAGGCTAAAGGAGTCACCTTGTCTTTGAGGCACGGACCCCACGGCCGGTATTTCGAGTACGTCCTACACGATATCGGGTAGTTGTTTGCTAACCTCAGTCCCCAGCGAGCGTTTGTGGGACGTGGTGGAAGGCTACGTGGAACGGGGAGTCATCAAGTTCAACCGTGTTACGGTGCTTCCTGGGGGACTGAACGGCTGGGAGGAAGGATTTAAACAGCACAGAGAAGGTAAAGTGAGTGGAACCAAGCTCGTCATCCGGCCGCAGGAGACGGAATGAGGGTATGCAGTTTTCGAGCTGCGCGTCCAATATGTATCTCGCAATTCCTTCGGCCGCGGTGGCGTTCAAGTTTTCGCCATTATGGTTATTGCCGCCGTAATGCAGTTATGGTTGTTTCATGTGATGTATGGGTGTATATTCCTTCATACTGCGGGCTTCCTGAAAGCTTGTTCCTCGCTGCGCCGAACATTCCTTAGAAAATAACGAGACTAGATCTCTCATTTCATGTGAACAATTTTGACGATTGTTTGGAGATTGACTTCTCGGTAGACCTTGGGTAGACCGTGCCGGGACAGGCGGAGTTTTGTCGTCTGGTCGCCATACCGTCCCAGAACTCGTCGATGCAGCTTGCGATGACTGAGGATTAAATAATGTTCGGCGATATCACTGGGCAGCAGTCACCTGACCATTGGTGGCTGTGCGACCCCTGTCTCTCCTTGTCTCTCTTCTCCTCTCTTGCTTTCATCTTGTGCTTCTGGTCAGCCCGGCATTTTGACGCAGTCTTTGAGCAGATACATGGCCAACCTTATCCGATCTGCCAAATCCGGGAGCGACTGGTCTCTCAACGAGCAGCTTGCATATCACATTCGCGTTGAAGCAATTCCGCCCGAAGTATTCTTCCACTCAGATCCAGATCCATCCCTTGGTCAATTAGATGAAGCGATCCTCACTGCTTCTCCCGGCGCTGACGAACCAGAATTGTCTGATTCTACCGTCCGATACCTTGGCTATCTCAAGGTCGCGTCCAAAGCTACGCAGGAGAGTCTCATCGTTGACTTCGCGAGAGAAACACTTCATCTCCTCGGATTTTCCCAACGTAACCTCATACTTTCCACCCGGTACATTATCCCCCTCACCATATGCGGCGAGACCAATAGAACGGCCCGGGCGGATGTATGCCTTCTACACCGCCCAACCTTTGTACTACTCGTCTTGGTCGAGGGCAAGACACTGTCCAATGCAACAGACCCACAGTCCCAGGTCATTGCGGAGGCCATAGCCGCGTTCCAATTCAACAATCGCAAACGTGTGGACTTGGGCCTAAAGCCTCTAGAATCTATGGTGATCCCTTGCATCACCATGTCTGGTACACGTCCCACTTTCTATCTCGTACCAGTCACGCTCCAGCTGAGCACGGCCGTGGCAACCGGTCAATACCCTCCATCCGAGACAGTCGTATCGATGTGCGTTACTGTCGTAGGACACCCCCGCCGGGCAAGCGACGGAATGGAGGGCACTCCGTACCGAAAAGTAGCCATTCAGCGCTTTCTTGCATTCAGGACGTTGGCGAATACCCATTGGGAGGCTATTTTGGATGGCCTCCTGGTAAATCTGCATGTCAAATGCGTCCTATATTCTTCTGATCCAGTCCTTCTCCAGTGAATTGCCGGTGGCCATGTAAGTTTGGAGCGCGACCATCGTCCACAGCTCTCAGCTCACAACTCACTCCTGCAGGCTGCCTTAAAAACAGCCACAGTGTCCTTGCGCATTTGAATATAAGCAGTCGACGGTGTCCTTGCGGTGTCCCTTCCATTATTTTCCTCTCACGCCCTGTTTTACCTTCTGGCTACTTTGCTACATGCAGTTCTTATCTTTCTTCGGTATTCGTGTTCTAAGTGCAATTTCAATTCGAAGTTTCTTCTTGGCGTTGAAGTAGTCTCGTAGTAAACAGACTTGGTTTTTTTATTTTACGGGGATTTCCATCACGTGCATAGAATCCGTTGCCGCCGAGCCCCTTTGGGCGGATGCATTTTCTTTTGATGACCGGTGGTTGCGACAGGCTCCTGCCAAACAAATACAAGCAAATAACGCACTCATCGCTCGCTTCTCCGTCGCACACACTGCACTCGTATTCTGCTAGACAATAGCCTAGATTTGCCGGAGATATAAATAAAAGAGGGTATAAGATAGTTACTGCGAAACAATATAATCTATTTGAACGATCGTAGCATAGTCAGAGGTCCTTGTTGAATGCCAATGAGAATTAGTCTCTCCTAGACAGACGCTTCAACAAAACTTACCTCGTACCTCGGCTTGTTGAAGTCTGTTGGTTACCGGAGGGGTCCGATCGGGTCAGAAAGTTATTACATAATCTTTTGGCGGGTGCTGACCTAATTTGGTCCAATCAATTTGCAAACTGTCGTAAATTGACCTGTTTCAACATCCAACTACAGCGTCTGTTGGCCAATTGGAAAAATTCTGAAGAGACAAACCTCTTGCCAGTAAGGCAAAGCATGGGTCTCGGCCTTTGTTTGGTGAAAACAGTCAGAAGCCGGCAGTCAAAAGATGATTGGTAATAAGGTTCTGACCCAATCGGGCCTGATCAGTAACAACAGGACTAAATGAGAATCAGTCTGTGTCAGAACAGGATCCCACTCCCCGCCTGCTTCGCCTGCTTTGACCCAAACCCAGCCTTTTGTTTGAAGCTTGTATAGCCTTGATAAGGGTACCAATCCGTTTGGAGGCCGAGGGGTATGCATTGATGAATGCTTCATCATTGCTTCCCAAACTTTGTCGCCGTATATTAATATCACAGACACAATTAAGACACATCACATACCGATAATACTCCTGTGCAATGAGTTTGCGTTGATTGCGTTTGGAGCCAGTAACCTTGCGCATGCCTCCAGTAAACCAGTCTACCGACCAGTCACGAAGAGGTGGCAACCGGCCATTGGGTTCCTCCCACTGTCGCAAAGCTTCTCGCCAGGCAAAATCACCTTTGGCGAGATCTGGAATGAATACGCCAGGTATGAGCTTGACTTGTTCCGAAAGGGGAACTGGCGGGGACGTGACAGAAGCAGCAGGATTTGTGGCGCTTGAAAGAAATGACGAAAAAGAAAGATCAGTAGGAGTGGTTTTAATCGCGAGGCTGACATACGGCACAAGTGCAGCCTCTTGAGATGGTGCAGTCTGGGAGGAGGATGTTGCGGCAATGGAAGAAAATACTGTGGGTGTGATTGAAGTTGAATTCCCACCCACAGCCCGATTACCGAGACTGATATCAGCAATCGCTGTCAGAAGTTTGGAACTAATCATTCGGAACTCTTCTGTTACAACAGGCTTGACCAGAAGATGATCTCCCATGAAGCTCTTGTCAGCTTCCTTGGGAATAGGACATAGAGCATCACCGTGACCCGTTTCATAACTCTGAAGCGAGTCCATTAGATAGCGCATCAAGGTGTCGACCTAACCAATGTTAAGATTGACATTTCCAATCGGAAAACCTTGGCTTACCTGTTCTCCACTGGCCCATCCTCCCCACCAACGTACAATAGATAAGGACCAGCGCTTTCCCAACGGAGCCCACATAAATCGATACTGAGCACCACCACGACGAAATGAATGAGTAGTGTATGATTTTTTTAGGCCAGCTCCCTTGCAGAATTCGTCGATGAGATCTTGGCACCGTTGGGTTGTCATCTCACGCATGGGATGGATGGTTCCATTTGGGGCAATATAGGGGAAGACATAGTCGTCGGGTTGGAGCTCTCGTCCAAGATATCTCTCGTAAAGCTTCAGCCATACCAAGAGATGGGTATACATGTCGATTTCAGTCGTATCGGATTGTTCATAGATGTTGTAGTGGTTGCCTGAAAGCGAGAATAAAATTAGAAACACGGTCCCGTGACAGTGATCTCGGGTCTTACTCTCTCGTGAGTCGGCATCAAAGCCTTGCTTATTCTGCCATCCTTTCCGATTATCCAGAAAGACTCTGAAGTAGGGTAGGCTGAATGGCATGGGTCCAGAAAGATCCAAAGTCAAATCACGCATCTGAAGGGCGCACAACTCGAAGTTTCTACCGAAAACAGTCTCAGCATTCTCTACGCTGATGGTACTTTGTGAATACTCACCTGGTCCACAACACAAATCCACTTGAACCGAAAGCCCGCATCATGAAATGCTTTAACATGTCGTGAACGCTGCCAGCCATCTCTGGCTTCTCATCCACATTCACTCTCGGCCACTTGACCTCCGACCAGCCCATCCAGACTTTCATGTCAGCTATCGACATGGCTTCAGCATGGTTACGTGTCGCTGCAGCACCTTTAACTCCGCTCTTGTTCTTGACAACTTTCAAGAAGCTTTGAATCAGCTGTGCCCGAGCAGGACATCCAGTAACAGTATCTGTTCCTTCGTTAAAATGGTATGGGCCAGCATATTTGTCACCCTGCCTACACATCCGGGGACAAAACAAGTGAGTTTTTTGCAGAGAAATATCTTGAAATTCACGCACATTGTGTCCCAAAGCTTCGCAAATGCTCCATGGATGCCATCGGCTGTGCTTTTGCCCAGATTCTCCACAAAGCATTTCTGGGTCAAGAATAATTCCAAGGCCACAGATGAGTGTTTATTTGGGGGATTTTCAAACGCTTTCTCCAGAACGTCAGTGTCAATTCCTTGTGGACAAACCCAGCCAGGCTCCTCTTTCGCTTTCTTCCTCCTCGCCTCCACCACATCCCTCAGAAACTCCTTTCCCTGTACCACATATCTTCCGTATTGATTTTTGGTCCGGGGGGCCTGAGTGAAGTTCGAGCGAGCAGTCTGCCTGCTGGTTTCCAAGGTGTCGATGTGAGCTGTAGGTGCTTTTTTTCTCCCCGTTTTCTTTGGTGGTGATTGTTTGCCAGGAGTCCGAGTCATTATTAAAAGAGAATAAGGTAAGTAGAACAAGCCAGAGGCTTGAAAAGAGAGGTTACACCAGAGGTAGAGATAAAAAAAGAGTACGCGTTTCAAAACTCGATCACTACTAATTTCGGTCCCAATATGGTAGTTCCGTACTTGACGACGCAAAAATATAGTATGGTATAACAGTAGATAGTAAGAAACAAACAGCACACATTATCAGTCCGAGTCTTCTGTCAAGTCGATGACCGAACTTGTTCCAGTCTCTGAAGGTATGACACTAGAATTGCTGGGACCTTGCACGCTTTCCATACTAACAGCAGGTGTTGTCAATACGGCTAAGATCTGGTATGAACATTGATTATTATATTTCTGGAAGTTTCGACTGGAGCTAATTCTCACCGGAGGAAGTCTAGCTGTTGCTCGATATCCTGCATTCGGCTTGTGAGTTCTTTGGTCGTATGCCGCCACCATTCTGGGCAAAGCATGCAGCAGGATTGAGGGTGGAATAGGAATAGGAACTGTGGTCGGAGTAGCTGGCATCAGCTTCCGGCCTGAACGATCGGGGCGAACACCACGTAAAGCTGATTCAATTGTCTGTATCATGAGGCGCGTAGAAACCTCGACACGGTAGAATCCATGAGAGAACTCTTTGATTATGAGGAAGATTGACAAGGAAGGGTTATCCTCCATGCTCTGATGGTCAACGAAATGTTGCTGTAGGGCTTTGAACTCATCTGCTGGCTGATAGGACGTCAAACCAGATGATACGGAATTATTAACAACACACCTGAGCTAAACGCCTTGAACAAAGTCCAGGAAGAACATGTTTGAATAACTTGTTTGGAAGTTCGGCAACTGTACCCCAAGAAAACAACAGCTCACAGAGTTGTGCAATCGCTGTTACGTTTGGCAAAAGGGGTACCCATAACAAAGTATCCACACCTGGGCCGTCATTCGACCAAGATGTGAGGGGATGCACATAAAGATCCAAGATTCGGGGATCCGGAAAGTCATCAGTCAACGCCTCAGCTATAGCTGGGTGTTTACGGCCGGACTTTCCTTCCAAAAGCTCCCGACGAAGGGTCTTGCGCCACTCGACCAAAAAGTTATCGAGAGCAGCGGGGTCCAAGGTCTGAGCCGCCAAAAGCAGCGAGTCTCCGAGTCCACATTTGGCCAGAGCATATGCAGTTTTAACGGCGCATCCTTCGAGACCCTATTCAAACATTCAGTCCTGTACGGTAAGAATATCTGCATTTGTGCTTACCACTGGGTCGTAGTCGCCGCCAATGAGTATGGCCATCAACAAAAGTCCACCCAAACTCAGGTGCACCTGGTGTTGGATAGCCTCTGCTGTGTAGATATGAACCGCTTTGTAATCGTCCTTGCTGGGGCTTCCAAAAAATATCAGCTGGCAGGCAAAGACCAAGATGCGACTATTAACCTCGTAATCATATGAGTAGCACCGAAAACAAAGACATCGCTATCAGTAGTAAATATGGCGTCGATGAGACCCATTTGATTCAGCTGGGCCAATTCTGCTTCAGCCTCTCCTGGAGCCTTGATGAAATATCAATACATTGTTGGCCATGTAATAGCAAACACTTACAGTATGATAATGAAATCCAAAAGCGGTGATTATTTCCTTGCACCGATCCGTAAGCCAGTGGGGTGTATTAATTACTTGCTTCCCGCGTTTAACATTGGGCCTGTCACCGTCCAGCACAAATATCGGTGTGGCAGCATATTTCGCAAGCTCACTACATTTGTAAAAGAATGTAGCAAGCTCGGGATTCTCCCCAGATTGATGATGCAGTCCTCGAGCTTGATGTGCAGCTGTGCATTCACACATCCAAATACTGGAATAACCTCAACAAAAATGAATAGAAAGCGGAGGATAAGTACCTTGCATCGATGCCAATGCGTAGAGTATGATGCCCGCGCCGATTGGGCTCGAAACCTTCAGCAATCGTAAGTTGCTGAAAGGATCGTTTCTGCATTGCAGGTTCAAGTGTCTGAAAGAAAGCTCGCATGTCAGATTGAATCTTTCCAGCCATAAGGCTATAGTTACCTTGAAAAGCCCTGGGATGCCCATTGCGAGCGAAAGAAAGGGATGTTCTCCTATCAGTTTCCTAATTCAGTTGCTACGATCATCCCATCCAAATGCATTAATTGGAACCTACTACAGACAAGGCAGCATATGATAGGTTCCTAGTTAAACAGTAGCTAGGACTTACACTGCCGTGGCCAACACAGACAGGACCCAGCCACGCACACGGCAACAGGCGCGGAATCGCATCTGTGGTTTGATGCGATTCCGCGCCTGTGGTTTGTGCGCGGCTTTGGCAATCCAGTGCCCTCCAGACTCTTTCACCCATGGACGGCATGACTCCAACCTTGCGGCGGTGCAGGCCGTGCTAGAGATGCTTGAGGATGCGGCCGGCGTCGGCGGTGTGCGGCGGCAGTGTCCACACCGCCGACGGTGTCAGTGATACCACAGGCCATAAAAGGGAGTCCCTGCGGTGCCGGGCATATATTAGTTCCTCATAATTGGTGAAAACATGGATGAGAATGAGTTACGTTCTTGAAAAGGTGACATGGGTGATGTGCAAAAAACCGCGACATCGACGACGCTGAGGGTACGTGATAGTTCCGGGACAACCGGGAGCCTCGAGAGGACATCCATGCGGTCTCGGGGGTGCATCAGTTTGAGGGGATAGGTGAAGAACTGACTAAGTTAGACGAACCTTGGTGAAAATATATGATGTGCGATGTGGCCTCGTGTGGCCTCGAAAAAGGGCTACGTTGCCGACGCTGAGGATGCGCGACGGCTCCGGGAGTACCAGGAGCCTCTGGAGGGCATCCCTACGGTGGAGGGGACGCGTTGATCAAGAGATTAGGTGAGAAACTGGCTGAGTTGGATAGACTGACCTTTGTGGAAATATATATAATGTGTGATGTGGCCTCGGAAATCACAATGTCGGCGGCGAATGGGGAATGCGACGGCGCCGTGGCCACCATAGGCCTCCAGAGGGAATCCCTACGGTTTCGGGGAGACGTTAATTCGAGAGATTAGGTCAATAACTGGCTAAGTTAGACTGACCTTTGTAGAAATATATGGTGTGTGATGTGGCCTCAGACATCACGACGTCGGCGCCTAATGCGGCACGCGATGGCGCCGCGGGTGCCGGGAGCCTCGAGAGGATATCCTTGCCGTCTCGGAGGTGTGTTAGTTCATGGTAATAGGTGAAGAACTAGATGAGAAAGACTTACTTTTGTCAAAAATTGACCTACACAGTATTTGATCGTAAAATGGTGATGTCGATGCCGAATGGGGTGTGCGACGGCGCCGCGGGTACAAGTAGCCTCGAGGTAGCATCGCTAGTGTGCAGGGAATGAGTTACTTCAAAGAGATTGGTGAAAAACCGACTGAATTAGACTAACCTTTGTGAAAATATGTGATATGTAATGTGGCCCCAGAAAATGGCGATGCCAACGACACCTGGGATGCGCGAGGGCGCCGGAAGTACCAAGGGCCTCGAGAGGGCATCCCTAAAGTGCAGAGGATGTGTTAGTTCAAGGGAATAGCTGAAAGAGTCGAAGAGAAAGACTGACCTTTGTGAAATTATGTGATGTGTGATGTGGCGTCGGAAAATAGAGATGTTGTTGCCGAATGGGGAACGTGAGGGCGCCGCGGGCACCGTAGGCCTCAGGAAAGCATCCCTGCGGTGCTGAGGATGTGTTGGTTCAGATAGATTGGTGCAAAACTCACTGAATTAGACTGACCTTTCTGAAAGTATGTGATGTCCGATGTGGCCTCGGAAAATCACGACATCGGCGGTGGATGGGACGCGCGACAGCACCGCGGGCATCATAGGCCTCGAGATAGAGTCCCTGCGGTGCTGGGAATGTGTTAGTTCAAGAGGTTAGGTGAAGAACTGACCGAGTTAGACTGACCTTTGTGAAAATGGGATGCCAGCTCATCGTGATCTTTCCCACACCGGCTACCAATGACTGCCGATTCCCCGAGTTTTCGCCCTCAAACTCACGTGTCTGCCCCGAGAACGATAAAGAGGCGGTCGAATTACATCAGCCATTCGACCGTCTCTTTATCGTTCTCGGGGCAGGTGGCTGTACTAACGGCAATTCTTTAGTTGCCTGTGCACACTTTCCGTGTCCTTCGGGGACAATAAAAGTGCACATAGGCGTCTAGACAAGTCGCCTTCCCTCGTGTCCGGCCTGCGAAAGATGATGTCAGAATCTCTGACTTTTCCTAGAAAAGTCGGGGAATATGACATCATGAGAGACTGAGATGCACTCACCAGATCTTCGTCGATGCCGTGAGTTGTGTATGCCAAACTAGAGAGCAGGGTCAGTATAATGAATAAAAACTCATCAATGTAAACCTACTCTGTGTGAAAATGTGCATCTCGGAAAAACGGGACGTCAGCAACGTCTCGGTTTCGCAACAGTGCTGAGGGCATCATGGGCCTCGAGCGGGCATTCCTACGGCGCCGGGGATGCTTTAGTTCAGCTGGATTGGTGAAGAACTGGGTTAAAATTGCTCACCTTTGTGAAAGTGTCACATGGGTGATGTGTCACGCAAAAATGGCGACGTCGACGACGCGTGAGGTGCGCAACGGCGCCGTAAACACCATGGGCCTCGAGAAGGGATTCCTACGGTGCCGGGGGTTAGTTAGTTTGAGTGATTCAGTTAAAAACTCGGAGACAATCATTCACCTTTGTAAAAGTGTCACATGGGTGATGTGCTCGCGAAAATGGCGACGTCGGCAAAACGTGAAGTGCGCAACGGCGCCGCGGTCATGATAGACCTCGAGAGGGGGTCTCTACGGTACCGGGGCCACTTCAGTTCAAGGGAATTGCTGGAAAACTGGGTGAGAAATCCTCACCTTGGTGAGAATGTGATCTGGGTGATGTGTTTCGCGAAAATGACGACGTCGACGACGTATCAAGAGCGCGACGGGGCCACGGAAGCGACGATCCTTGAGATGGAGTCCTTGCGGTGGCGGGACGCTTTAGTTTGGGTGAATAGGGCCATAAATGGGTGAGAACTGCTCACCTCTGTGAAAATGTGATGTGGGTGATGCCGCTGAAAACTGCAATGTCGATGACACGTGAGGTACGCAACGGTGTCGCAGGCACCCGTTCACGCCAATCCGGGCGCAGTAACCAGCAGGAAGTGGTGAGGAAAGAGTTGTCTTCGGTGGGAGAGAACAAGCCAACGACGTGGGAAGACGGATCCACGCCGCTTACGCCGCTGCGAAGCAGGGAGATGCTCGACGCGGCGTGCTGCTAAGCATTTTATGTTGCGTCGATGCAGTATCCTGTAAGCAAAGGTCAGTAATCTGCAGTTTCGAGGAATTGTTAAAGGAACGGGTTCCTTGCATAATTGATACAGAGTGAAAAATGAAGTAAAACTACATACCTCAAAAGATTCATGGAGTCAAGCTGCGTTGGGGCTGCAGCTGTTTTTCCGAGCTTTGATGGTATGGCTCACAGCAGTCACTGCGGCTGGGCTGGAGTGCGGATCGATTTTGCGTGCGGGAGATTTGAATACATACTGGTTTTCTGGGCGGCCATTTGTTTGAGCCCAAGGAGGCTAATTTTGAATCAGAATGTATCAGAGGGACACTGAGGAACATAACTGACTTGTATTGGCTTGGAAGTCAACGCGATGGAGGTGAAAGGAGGCCGTGATTCGTGAGAGAGGCACAAGTCATGGTTGAAGAGCCACAACGGAACGCGCTGCGGCACAAAACGAGACTCTCAACATTGACTCTTTTGTAGTGTGGTCAGTCAAACGACCACAGTACAAAAGTGCCACTCACGGATGTCCGTGAATTCCTGACGCGAAGTGTCACGGAGCAGCAGACTTGTGATCTGGCGTGTTGGCCCTTGTATACCTCTCGGAGTGTGGGAATTTAAACGACGCGTCGCGTTACAGGAATCACGTGTATTTGTCATAACGCGTCAAGAATTGGCCATGGCTGGCCAATTCTTGACGCGCCTATGTACTATACTTCAATCTATGCATGTCCATGGGTATCTATGTCTGTAGTTTTACGTTTCTAAAAAACCCCTCGAGACCTAAACTCTTTGAACTTCAAGCATGCTGTCGTACGTAGAAATTTTTGAAGGCATGGTTGATGATCTTGGGTTCTGTCTCGAGCAGACGTGTCTGACATTGACAGAGGCTCCAATGAAACCAATTCAATCATTTCGGAGGACTAGCTCACGTTGCAGACCATGTTGAAGTGCAAAATCGTGTCAACTGAGAACTTGGCACTGTTTTGGACATGAGAGATGATTTCTGAGATTCAAGTAACACCATAAAGCTTCTTGAGAACGTGCATGGAGTGTTTGTTAACAGCATACTGAGTCAAAAGGCAAAGTTCCAGTGAGAGAAGTGGCTGTTAAGTAGAATTAAGTGAATTAAGAACTTATTTCCCATCATTTTACCGTAAAATGATCCTGATTTACGGTAAAACGAGGGCACGTGATGAGCAGGGCACCAGCACAAACGCGTCAATAACATGAGCCAGCACGTGTCGGACCTGTTCTTTTGATATTGAAGGTATGTATTCATGTAGTTTCAGGCCTTGGATCCTGCCACATTATTTTATTTTGCACAGTGCTATCACATTTAAGCTGGATAAGTAATCTAAGCTGTATCACACACAGCATGCTTTATGCATGTTATGGGATCTTTGCTGAAGCACGAAATGAAAGTATGGATATTTATGATACCCTCAACCCTTGAACACAATTAATTTTGCCCTCTATTGTGTCAGCCAATGCAATCTCTCCAAGATCAAAAGAGCCTGGGTTTTCAATGTGCGGCTTGAATATTTAATGTCTGTGTTTCCCAGCATGTTGCATGAAGCAAACTGTAAGAATATGTATCCACAGGGTATATCCTGTACACTCTATGGCATGTACACTCTATGGCAAAGTTTCTGCAGATCTGATAGACTTGAAAACATGGAATATATCTGTATTTGACAAACCACAATGCAATACTTGAACAAAGATAAACTATCATGTTTGGAATTGTGTCTGTGTTCATCAGTAAAACTAGTAACTACGCTTCAAGGCAATCGGTTCAGCATTTCTACATTTTCATTTCGTTTAGGCTCCGTTGGTGTCTTGAAAGCGACAGCTCAAACAAGCCCGACAGTGGGTTATAAGTTGTAACAGAACTTACGCAGACCATTCAAGGCGAAGGATTGACGAGCAGGTGGTTTGAGTGCCTATGCCCAATGCGGCACGCGATGTTTGATGGGGAGGTATGCGAGTTAAGCGGGCTCAAGCGGGCATAGAGACCGGTGATCAAAGAGGGGTTTGCCCAGTTTGGGCTGCCGCAGGGAATCCGGAGCTTGCCGTGTTTTACGGTGTTTTACAGTTATCCTTGTAAATCACCACAAATAAGGCAACTTGGTTTTTTTATTTTACGGGGATTTCCATCACGTGCATAGAATCCGTTGCCGCCGAGCCCCTTTGGGCGGATGCATTTTCTTTTGATGACCGGTGGTTGCGACAGGCTCCTGCCAAACAAATACAAGCAAATAACGCACTCATCGCTCGCTTCTCCGTCGCACACACTGCACTCGTATTCTGCTAGACAATAGCCTAGATTTGCCGGAGATATAAATAAAAGAGGGTATAAGATAGTTACTGCGAAACAATATAATCTATTTGAACGATCGTAGCATAGTCAGAGGTCCTTGTTGAATGCCAATGAGAATTAGTCTCTCCTAGACAGACGCTTCAACAAAACTTACCTCGTACCTCGGCTTGTTGAAGTCTGTTGGTTACCGGAGGGGTCCGATCGGGTCAGAAAGTTATTACATAATCTTTTGGCGGGTGCTGACCTAATTTGGTCCAATCAATTTGCAAACTGTCGTAAATTGACCTGTTTCAACATCCAACTACAGCGTCTGTTGGCCAATTGGAAAAATTCTGAAGAGACAAACCTCTTGCCAGTAAGGCAAAGCATGGGTCTCGGCCTTTGTTTGGTGAAAACAGTCAGAAGCCGGCAGTCAAAAGATGATTGGTAATAAGGTTCTGACCCAATCGGGCCTGATCAGTAACAACAGGACTAAATGAGAATCAGTCTGTGTCAGAACAGGATCCCACTCCCCGCCTGCTTCGCCTGCTTTGACCCAAACCCAGCCTTTTGTTTGAAGCTTGTATAGCCTTGATAAGGGTACCAATCCGTTTGGAGGCCGAGGGGTATGCATTGATGAATGCTTCATCATTGCTTCCCAAACTTTGTCGCCGTATATTAATATCACAGACACAATTAAGACACATCACATACCGATAATACTCCTGTGCAATGAGTTTGCGTTGATTGCGTTTGGAGCCAGTAACCTTGCGCATGCCTCCAGTAAACCAGTCTACCGACCAGTCACGAAGAGGTGGCAACCGGCCATTGGGTTCCTCCCACTGTCGCAAAGCTTCTCGCCAGGCAAAATCACCTTTGGCGAGATCTGGAATGAATACGCCAGGTATGAGCTTGACTTGTTCCGAAAGGGGAACTGGCGGGGACGTGACAGAAGCAGCAGGATTTGTGGCGCTTGAAAGAAATGACGAAAAAGAAAGATCAGTAGGAGTGGTTTTAATCGCGAGGCTGACATACGGCACAAGTGCAGCCTCTTGAGATGGTGCAGTCTGGGAGGAGGATGTTGCGGCAATGGAAGAAAATACTGTGGGTGTGATTGAAGTTGAATTCCCACCCACAGCCCGATTACCGAGACTGATATCAGCAATCGCTGTCAGAAGTTTGGAACTAATCATTCGGAACTCTTCTGTTACAACAGGCTTGACCAGAAGATGATCTCCCATGAAGCTCTTGTCAGCTTCCTTGGGAATAGGACATAGAGCATCACCGTGACCCGTTTCATAACTCTGAAGCGAGTCCATTAGATAGCGCATCAAGGTGTCGACCTAACCAATGTTAAGATTGACATTTCCAATCGGAAAACCTTGGCTTACCTGTTCTCCACTGGCCCATCCTCCCCACCAACGTACAATAGATAAGGACCAGCGCTTTCCCAACGGAGCCCACATAAATCGATACTGAGCACCACCACGACGAAATGAATGAGTAGTGTATGATTTTTTTAGGCCAGCTCCCTTGCAGAATTCGTCGATGAGATCTTGGCACCGTTGGGTTGTCATCTCACGCATGGGATGGATGGTTCCATTTGGGGCAATATAGGGGAAGACATAGTCGTCGGGTTGGAGCTCTCGTCCAAGATATCTCTCGTAAAGCTTCAGCCATACCAAGAGATGGGTATACATGTCGATTTCAGTCGTATCGGATTGTTCATAGATGTTGTAGTGGTTGCCTGAAAGCGAGAATAAAATTAGAAACACGGTCCCGTGACAGTGATCTCGGGTCTTACTCTCTCGTGAGTCGGCATCAAAGCCTTGCTTATTCTGCCATCCTTTCCGATTATCCAGAAAGACTCTGAAGTAGGGTAGGCTGAATGGCATGGGTCCAGAAAGATCCAAAGTCAAATCACGCATCTGAAGGGCGCACAACTCGAAGTTTCTACCGAAAACAGTCTCAGCATTCTCTACGCTGATGGTACTTTGTGAATACTCACCTGGTCCACAACACAAATCCACTTGAACCGAAAGCCCGCATCATGAAATGCTTTAACATGTCGTGAACGCTGCCAGCCATCTCTGGCTTCTCATCCACATTCACTCTCGGCCACTTGACCTCCGACCAGCCCATCCAGACTTTCATGTCAGCTATCGACATGGCTTCAGCATGGTTACGTGTCGCTGCAGCACCTTTAACTCCGCTCTTGTTCTTGACAACTTTCAAGAAGCTTTGAATCAGCTGTGCCCGAGCAGGACATCCAGTAACAGTATCTGTTCCTTCGTTAAAATGGTATGGGCCAGCATATTTGTCACCCTGCCTACACATCCGGGGACAAAACAAGTGAGTTTTTTGCAGAGAAATATCTTGAAATTCACGCACATTGTGTCCCAAAGCTTCGCAAATGCTCCATGGATGCCATCGGCTGTGCTTTTGCCCAGATTCTCCACAAAGCATTTCTGGGTCAAGAATAATTCCAAGGCCACAGATGAGTGTTTATTTGGGGGATTTTCAAACGCTTTCTCCAGAACGTCAGTGTCAATTCCTTGTGGACAAACCCAGCCAGGCTCCTCTTTCGCTTTCTTCCTCCTCGCCTCCACCACATCCCTCAGAAACTCCTTTCCCTGTACCACATATCTTCCGTATTGATTTTTGGTCCGGGGGGCCTGAGTGAAGTTCGAGCGAGCAGTCTGCCTGCTGGTTTCCAAGGTGTCGATGTGAGCTGTAGGTGCTTTTTTTCTCCCCGTTTTCTTTGGTGGTGATTGTTTGCCAGGAGTCCGAGTCATTATTAAAAGAGAATAAGGTAAGTAGAACAAGCCAGAGGCTTGAAAAGAGAGGTTACACCAGAGGTAGAGATAAAAAAAGAGTACGCGTTTCAAAACTCGATCACTACTAATTTCGGTCCCAATATGGTAGTTCCGTACTTGACGACGCAAAAATATAGTATGGTATAACAGTAGATAGTAAGAAACAAACAGCACACATTATCAGTCCGAGTCTTCTGTCAAGTCGATGACCGAACTTGTTCCAGTCTCTGAAGGTATGACACTAGAATTGCTGGGACCTTGCACGCTTTCCATACTAACAGCAGGTGTTGTCAATACGGCTAAGATCTGGTATGAACATTGATTATTATATTTCTGGAAGTTTCGACTGGAGCTAATTCTCACCGGAGGAAGTCTAGCTGTTGCTCGATATCCTGCATTCGGCTTGTGAGTTCTTTGGTCGTATGCCGCCACCATTCTGGGCAAAGCATGCAGCAGGATTGAGGGTGGAATAGGAATAGGAACTGTGGTCGGAGTAGCTGGCATCAGCTTCCGGCCTGAACGATCGGGGCGAACACCACGTAAAGCTGATTCAATTGTCTGTATCATGAGGCGCGTAGAAACCTCGACACGGTAGAATCCATGAGAGAACTCTTTGATTATGAGGAAGATTGACAAGGAAGGGTTATCCTCCATGCTCTGATGGTCAACGAAATGTTGCTGTAGGGCTTTGAACTCATCTGCTGGCTGATAGGACGTCAAACCAGATGATACGGAATTATTAACAACACACCTGAGCTAAACGCCTTGAACAAAGTCCAGGAAGAACATGTTTGAATAACTTGTTTGGAAGTTCGGCAACTGTACCCCAAGAAAACAACAGCTCACAGAGTTGTGCAATCGCTGTTACGTTTGGCAAAAGGGGTACCCATAACAAAGTATCCACACCTGGGCCGTCATTCGACCAAGATGTGAGGGGATGCACATAAAGATCCAAGATTCGGGGATCCGGAAAGTCATCAGTCAACGCCTCAGCTATAGCTGGGTGTTTACGGCCGGACTTTCCTTCCAAAAGCTCCCGACGAAGGGTCTTGCGCCACTCGACCAAAAAGTTATCGAGAGCAGCGGGGTCCAAGGTCTGAGCCGCCAAAAGCAGCGAGTCTCCGAGTCCACATTTGGCCAGAGCATATGCAGTTTTAACGGCGCATCCTTCGAGACCCTATTCAAACATTCAGTCCTGTACGGTAAGAATATCTGCATTTGTGCTTACCACTGGGTCGTAGTCGCCGCCAATGAGTATGGCCATCAACAAAAGTCCACCCAAACTCAGGTGCACCTGGTGTTGGATAGCCTCTGCTGTGTAGATATGAACCGCTTTGTAATCGTCCTTGCTGGGGCTTCCAAAAAATATCAGCTGGCAGGCAAAGACCAAGATGCGACTATTAACCTCGTAATCATATGAGTAGCACCGAAAACAAAGACATCGCTATCAGTAGTAAATATGGCGTCGATGAGACCCATTTGATTCAGCTGGGCCAATTCTGCTTCAGCCTCTCCTGGAGCCTTGATGAAATATCAATACATTGTTGGCCATGTAATAGCAAACACTTACAGTATGATAATGAAATCCAAAAGCGGTGATTATTTCCTTGCACCGATCCGTAAGCCAGTGGGGTGTATTAATTACTTGCTTCCCGCGTTTAACATTGGGCCTGTCACCGTCCAGCACAAATATCGGTGTGGCAGCATATTTCGCAAGCTCACTACATTTGTAAAAGAATGTAGCAAGCTCGGGATTCTCCCCAGATTGATGATGCAGTCCTCGAGCTTGATGTGCAGCTGTGCATTCACACATCCAAATACTGGAATAACCTCAACAAAAATGAATAGAAAGCGGAGGATAAGTACCTTGCATCGATGCCAATGCGTAGAGTATGATGCCCGCGCCGATTGGGCTCGAAACCTTCAGCAATCGTAAGTTGCTGAAAGGATCGTTTCTGCATTGCAGGTTCAAGTGTCTGAAAGAAAGCTCGCATGTCAGATTGAATCTTTCCAGCCATAAGGCTATAGTTACCTTGAAAAGCCCTGGGATGCCCATTGCGAGCGAAAGAAAGGGATGTTCTCCTATCAGTTTCCTAATTCAGTTGCTACGATCATCCCATCCAAATGCATTAATTGGAACCTACTACAGACAAGGCAGCATATGATAGGTTCCTAGTTAAACAGTAGCTAGGACTTACACTGCCGTGGCCAACACAGACAGGACCCAGCCACGCACACGGCAACAGGCGCGGAATCGCATCTGTGGTTTGATGCGATTCCGCGCCTGTGGTTTGTGCGCGGCTTTGGCAATCCAGTGCCCTCCAGACTCTTTCACCCATGGACGGCATGACTCCAACCTTGCGGCGGTGCAGGCCGTGCTAGAGATGCTTGAGGATGCGGCCGGCGTCGGCGGTGTGCGGCGGCAGTGTCCACACCGCCGACGGTGTCAGTGATACCACAGGCCATAAAAGGGAGTCCCTGCGGTGCCGGGCATATATTAGTTCCTCATAATTGGTGAAAACATGGATGAGAATGAGTTACGTTCTTGAAAAGGTGACATGGGTGATGTGCAAAAACCGCGACATCGACGACGCTGAGGGTACGTGATAGTTCCGGGACAACCGGGAGCCTCGAGAGGACATCCATGCGGTCTCGGGGGTGCATCAGTTTGAGGGGATAGGTGAAGAACTGACTAAGTTAGACGAACCTTGGTGAAAATATATGATGTGCGATGTGGCCTCGTGTGGCCTCGAAAAAGGGCTACGTTGCCGACGCTGAGGATGCGCGACGGCTCCGGGAGTACCAGGAGCCTCTGGAGGGCATCCCTACGGTGGAGGGGACGCGTTGATCAAGAGATTAGGTGAGAAACTGGCTGAGTTGGATAGACTGACCTTTGTGGAAATATATATAATGTGTGATGTGGCCTCGGAAATCACAATGTCGGCGGCGAATGGGGAATGCGACGGCGCCGTGGCCACCATAGGCCTCCAGAGGGAATCCCTACGGTTTCGGGGAGACGTTAATTCGAGAGATTAGGTCAATAACTGGCTAAGTTAGACTGACCTTTGTAGAAATATATGGTGTGTGATGTGGCCTCAGACATCACGACGTCGGCGCCTAATGCGGCACGCGATGGCGCCGCGGGTGCCGGGAGCCTCGAGAGGATATCCTTGCCGTCTCGGAGGTGTGTTAGTTCATGGTAATAGGTGAAGAACTAGATGAGAAAGACTTACTTTTGTCAAAAATTGACCTACACAGTATTTGATCGTAAAATGGTGATGTCGATGCCGAATGGGGTGTGCGACGGCGCCGCGGGTACAAGTAGCCTCGAGGTAGCATCGCTAGTGTGCAGGGAATGAGTTACTTCAAAGAGATTGGTGAAAAACCGACTGAATTAGACTAACCTTTGTGAAAATATGTGATATGTAATGTGGCCCCAGAAAATGGCGATGCCAACGACACCTGGGATGCGCGAGGGCGCCGGAAGTACCAAGGGCCTCGAGAGGGCATCCCTAAAGTGCAGAGGATGTGTTAGTTCAAGGGAATAGCTGAAAGAGTCGAAGAGAAAGACTGACCTTTGTGAAATTATGTGATGTGTGATGTGGCGTCGGAAAATAGAGATGTTGTTGCCGAATGGGGAACGTGAGGGCGCCGCGGGCACCGTAGGCCTCAGGAAAGCATCCCTGCGGTGCTGAGGATGTGTTGGTTCAGATAGATTGGTGCAAAACTCACTGAATTAGACTGACCTTTCTGAAAGTATGTGATGTCCGATGTGGCCTCGGAAAATCACGACATCGGCGGTGGATGGGACGCGCGACAGCACCGCGGGCATCATAGGCCTCGAGATAGAGTCCCTGCGGTGCTGGGAATGTGTTAGTTCAAGAGGTTAGGTGAAGAACTGACCGAGTTAGACTGACCTTTGTGAAAATGGGATGCCAGCTCATCGTGATCTTTCCCACACCGGCTACCAATGACTGCCGATTCCCCGAGTTTTCGCCCTCAAACTCACGTGTCTGCCCCGAGAACGATAAAGAGGCGGTCGAATTACATCAGCCATTCGACCGTCTCTTTATCGTTCTCGGGGCAGGTGGCTGTACTAACGGCAATTCTTTAGTTGCCTGTGCACACTTTCCGTGTCCTTCGGGGACAATAAAAGTGCACATAGGCGTCTAGACAAGTCGCCTTCCCTCGTGTCCGGCCTGCGAAAGATGATGTCAGAATCTCTGACTTTTCCTAGAAAAGTCGGGGAATATGACATCATGAGAGACTGAGATGCACTCACCAGATCTTCGTCGATGCCGTGAGTTGTGTATGCCAAACTAGAGAGCAGGGTCAGTATAATGAATAAAAACTCATCAATGTAAACCTACTCTGTGTGAAAATGTGCATCTCGGAAAAACGGGACGTCAGCAACGTCTCGGTTTCGCAACAGTGCTGAGGGCATCATGGGCCTCGAGCGGGCATTCCTACGGCGCCGGGGATGCTTTAGTTCAGCTGGATTGGTGAAGAACTGGGTTAAAATTGCTCACCTTTGTGAAAGTGTCACATGGGTGATGTGTCACGCAAAAATGGCGACGTCGACGACGCGTGAGGTGCGCAACGGCGCCGTAAACACCATGGGCCTCGAGAAGGGATTCCTACGGTGCCGGGGGTTAGTTAGTTTGAGTGATTCAGTTAAAAACTCGGAGACAATCATTCACCTTTGTAAAAGTGTCACATGGGTGATGTGCTCGCGAAAATGGCGACGTCGGCAAAACGTGAAGTGCGCAACGGCGCCGCGGTCATGATAGACCTCGAGAGGGGGTCTCTACGGTACCGGGGCCACTTCAGTTCAAGGGAATTGCTGGAAAACTGGGTGAGAAATCCTCACCTTGGTGAGAATGTGATCTGGGTGATGTGTTTCGCGAAAATGACGACGTCGACGACGTATCAAGAGCGCGACGGGGCCACGGAAGCGACGATCCTTGAGATGGAGTCCTTGCGGTGGCGGGACGCTTTAGTTTGGGTGAATAGGGCCATAAATGGGTGAGAACTGCTCACCTCTGTGAAAATGTGATGTGGGTGATGCCGCTGAAAACTGCAATGTCGATGACACGTGAGGTACGCAACGGTGTCGCAGGCACCCGTTCACGCCAATCCGGGCGCAGTAACCAGCAGGAAGTGGTGAGGAAAGAGTTGTCTTCGGTGGGAGAGAACAAGCCAACGACGTGGGAAGACGGATCCACGCCGCTTACGCCGCTGCGAAGCAGGGAGATGCTCGACGCGGCGTGCTGCTAAGCATTTTATGTTGCGTCGATGCAGTATCCTGTAAGCAAAGGTCAGTAATCTGCAGTTTCGAGGAATTGTTAAAGGAACGGGTTCCTTGCATAATTGATACAGAGTGAAAAATGAAGTAAAACTACATACCTCAAAAGATTCATGGAGTCAAGCTGCGTTGGGGCTGCAGCTGTTTTTCCGAGCTTTGATGGTATGGCTCACAGCAGTCACTGCGGCTGGGCTGGAGTGCGGATCGATTTTGCGTGCGGGAGATTTGAATACATACTGGTTTTCTGGGCGGCCATTTGTTTGAGCCCAAGGAGGCTAATTTTGAATCAGAATGTATCAGAGGGACACTGAGGAACATAACTGACTTGTATTGGCTTGGAAGTCAACGCGATGGAGGTGAAAGGAGGCCGTGATTCGTGAGAGAGGCACAAGTCATGGTTGAAGAGCCACAACGGAACGCGCTGCGGCACAAAACGAGACTCTCAACATTGACTCTTTTGTAGTGTGGTCAGTCAAACGACCACAGTACAAAAGTGCCACTCACGGATGTCCGTGAATTCCTGACGCGAAGTGTCACGGAGCAGCAGACTTGTGATCTGGCGTGTTGGCCCTTGTATACCTCTCGGAGTGTGGGAATTTAAACGACGCGTCGCGT
Source organism: Mycena crocata (assembly GCA_029281795.1). Taxonomy (NCBI): domain Eukaryota; kingdom Fungi; phylum Basidiomycota; class Agaricomycetes; order Agaricales; family Mycenaceae; genus Mycena; species Mycena crocata. Next base: position 414,222 of record JARJCP010000043.1, on the reverse strand, counting down.
TACAGGAATCACGTGTATTTGTCATAACGCGTCAAGAATTGGCCATGGCTGGCCAATTCTTGACGCGCCTATGTACTATACTTCAATCTATGCATGTCCATGGGTATCTATGTCTGTAGTTTTACGTTTCTAAAAAACCCCTCGAGACCTAAACTCTTTGAACTTCAAGCATGCTGTCGTACGTAGAAATTTTTGAAGGCATGGTTGATGATCTTGGGTTCTGTCTCGAGCAGACGTGTCTGACATTGACAGAGGCTCCAATGAAACCAATTCAATCATTTCGGAGGACTAGCTCACGTTGCAGACCATGTTGAAGTGCAAAATCGTGTCAACTGAGAACTTGGCACTGTTTTGGACATGAGAGATGATTTCTGAGATTCAAGTAACACCATAAAGCTTCTTGAGAACGTGCATGGAGTGTTTGTTAACAGCATACTGAGTCAAAAGGCAAAGTTCCAGTGAGAGAAGTGGCTGTTAAGTAGAATTAAGTGAATTAAGAACTTATTTCCCATCATTTTACCGTAAAATGATCCTGATTTACGGTAAAACGAGGGCACGTGATGAGCAGGGCACCAGCACAAACGCGTCAATAACATGAGCCAGCACGCGTCGGACCTGTTCTTTTGATATTGAAGGTATGTATTCATGTAGTTTCAGGCCTTGGATCCTGCCACATTATTTTATTTTGCACAGTGCTATCACATTTAAGCTGGATAAGTAATCTAAGCTGTATCACACACAGCATGCTTTATGCATGTTATGGGATCTTTGCTGAAGCACGAAATGAAAGTATGGATATTTATGATACCCTCAACCCTTGAACACAATTAATTTTGCCCTCTATTGTGTCAGCCAATGCAATCTCTCCAAGATCAAAAGAGCCTGGGTTTTCAATGTGCGGCTTGAATATTTAATGTCTGTGTTTCCCAGCATGTTGCATGAAGCAAACTGTAAGAATATGTATCCACAGGGTATATCCTGTACACTCTATGGCATGTACACTCTATGGCAAAGTTTCTGCAGATCTGATAGACTTGAAAACATGGAATATATCTGTATTTGACAAACCACAATGCAATACTTGAACAAAGATAAACTATCATGTTTGGAATTGTGTCTGTGTTCATCAGTAAAACTAGTAACTACGCTTCAAGGCAATCGGTTCAGCATTTCTACATTTTCATTTCGTTTAGGCTCCGTTGGTGTCTTGAAAGCGACAGCTCAAACAAGCCCGACAGTGGGTTATAAGTTGTAACAGAACTTACGCAGACCATTCAAGGCGAAGGATTGACGAGCAGGTGGTTTGAGTGCCTATGCCCAATGCGGCACGCGATGTTTGATGGGGAGGTATGCGAGTTAAGCGGGCTCAAGCGGGCATAGAGACCGGTGATCAAAGAGGGGTTTGCCCAGTTTGGGCTGCCGCAGGGAATCCGGAGCTTGCCGTGTTTTACGGTGTTTTACAGTTATCCTTGTAAATCACCACAAATAAGGCAACTTGATATTTTTTTGTGTTGAAGGTTTTCATCCAAGTTCGGCCGAGGACGGCCGATGACCGATTTCTTGTGTCATCTTGATGACAACCACAAAAACTTGCCCTTAAACTCTGCGCTTTTGCCAAGCTTTAATCGACTCAAATTCGACTTCGAAATTGCTCTTACCCGTCATGAATTCAAGAGCTTTCAAGCTTCAGACTTGTCGTCTCCAAGTGCTGTCACTGTCTGTCTCAAGTTTGGGTATTGAAGTTCTCAAGCTGATTAAGATGAGTGCAATCCTCAAGGACAGCGAAGTAGCTGTGGATAGACCAAGAGGATGTTCAAGAAAGAACTACTTTCATCCAACATGTACACGATCGGACAATCACAACTCTAGGTGGCTGACACGGTCAGGCGAGTATAAATCGCACCGCCCACCACGCGGCCAAACAGCTCTCTCTATTTCCTCCTCCCACCACCTTCTCACCCGATGTGCCAGTGTTCTCGCCCTCGCGCACGCAATACTCATCCTCGCCGTATGGCAACCACTACTGACCCTCGAGCCCTCGTACTCTGATGGCTGACCTTCTCGCCCGGTGCGTGCTGTCTGTCATCGGCCCAACGATTCGAATGCTGACTCGCCTACTAGACAGCGTGAACATGGTGCAGCGTATCGCTTCAGCATTGCCCTAGGTATGTTCTCACCAGTTCTCACCTCGCCATGGTATAGACCATCTGTTGACCTCATTCTTGTAGATATTCCTGTTCGTCAGCCACCTAGTCGACATGCCTCACGGCAATCCTCGCCTCACCCTCTTCCTCGACCCGCTTCCCATTCCCCTTCTCGATGACGCCCTCCGTCGACGACCTTCAAGATGGATACATCAAGTTGTGTCTGGGTTTGGATAGACGCGGATCCGCGAGGACTACGACGTACCAGTTCCCTCCCGCCGAACCCCGTCGCCCCGCCATCCCTCAACCGGCCTTGCTGTTCCATGTTTCGCCTTTCCACATTCCTCTCGACGCCGCCCTCCGTCGACACCCCCAAGATGGATACAGCAAGTCACCTCAGGGCTTGGATAGACTCGGATCCGCAGGACTACAACACACCAGTTCCCTCCCGCCGATACCCCGTCGCCCCGCCATCCCTCCTCCGGCTTTGCTGTTCCATGACTCGCCTTTCCACATTCCTCTCGTCGCCGCCCTCCGTCGACACCCCCAAGATGGATACAGCAAGTCACCTCAGGGCTTGGATAGACTCGGATCCGCAGGACTACGACACACCAGTTCCCTCCCGCCGATACCCCGTCGCCCCGCCATCCCTCCTCCGGCTTTTCGTCCGCCCTCCTCACATTCCTCCTCAACGCCGCCCTCCGTCGAGCTCAAGAGTTGACCGATGCCGTCGCATGGTGGTCCTGTTTAGACGTGGGTCCGGAGACTATCTTTCCCCCGACACCTCGTCGCCCCCGCAGGCCCAGACCAGCAACCGCTCGCCAACAAGTCCGTCCGCCTCTCTCCACCTTCCGTCTCGATGCCGCCCTCCATCGAGACTGCGGTATGTCGTCGAGCCTAGTGCTGTTTAGGCGAGGATCCGTCTGGGCTAAGCCGCCGCCAGGCCACCTCACGCCGATACCTCGTCGCCCCCGCATCGCGACGCCGACGTCTGCTGTTTGTTTACTACGACCTCGCGGTACTGCCGGATTCGAGAAATCGCAAGTTTTGCAGCCGAGAGGGCATCGCGGCGATGACGACTTCCTCACCACCGTCAACATCGACCTCCTATCCGAAGGACCACGACGCGAAGATCAAGAGGTGCGGCCGACTAGGGACGCCTGGCCCTCCCGCACGCCGCGGTACGTGGTTGATCCGACACAGCAAGACGCCGGCCCGGGGGCGGACGCGCTTCGACTCGAGAAGCGTCCTGCTGTGCAGCTTCGGATGGAGGTTAATCCAATGTGCTGGTGAATAGGTTGGTTTTCATTGTTATTTCCACGCCGTTACATGCTTATGACCCTGTCGTTTGTTTGTCATGTCCCTCGTCTGCGATATCCAATCCTCGATTCTGGCAACCCGCCACCACGCCGACAAGGCACCGACGCCCGCAGGCAGCCACGCATACACCGAATCCGACGCCAACAAGGCACTTCGACACCCCGTCCGACCTCCTTCCTCCGCGTTCCCCCCACTCCTCGTGGCGCTCGTCCCTCGCCGCCGTTTTGTGTATCCGCTGCACCGGCCACCACATGCCTGCAAGCCATCACGCCCACACGCCGACCCGGAAAGATTCCCACCTGCAACCCACTGTTGACTTGAGCCCATTAGACGAGCCTGAGGTTGACTTGTGTTTCAATTGATTTGGTTTTGGTTATGGTTCTCTAACTTATTGAGGTCGAGGTTGCGTCGAAGCCGATTGCTCGCTCTTTGGTCTCGCCGGGGCTTTGGATTCCGAGCCCGGCGTTGTAAAACACAATTGATACCTTCAATTTTTCGGTGCCTCGCGTTTGTTGCGCGCAGTATTTTTTTGGGGCTTGCATGTTTTCCAATAGCAAGTGGCTGTGAACACAAAAATCCTACGATCCTGAAACCGTCTCTTCACCGGCTTCCATCGAATTCCATCTTTGAGTCTGCCCGCATGGCACAAGCTTCCAGTTTCGTGGACGGCGCCATCAGTCCCTTGATGCGATACTCCCACGCTATCGCAGACGGACTCTTACGGCTCGGAGTATTTCCAGCGCTCCTAGAAGGCACTAAACTGCCTCAGAATTTGCCCCCGCCAATCCTTACACTTCCAGACGAGCTTCTCATTACAATCGCTGGCGCGGGACAAGAGGAGGGCATACACACGAAGGACCTCGTCCCGTTCAGATCAGAATGGGCTCTGGCCCATGTTTCTCGTCGTTTTCGAGACGTTATCCTCGGCACGCCGGCCCTCTGGACCCTCGCTGAAGCTACACTGGCCCACAAGGGATCGGTAGAGATATTTAACCTCTACCTCGAGCGCTCACAGACATGTAAACTCTGGGTAGTCTTGTGCGACAGTCCGCCTGGTCTCCGTGCCGAGGCTGATGTGCTCGCGCAGAGGCTTCGAAATGTCGTACCTCATATCCATTGGCATAGGGTCCGGCGATTGGGTCTCATGATCGATTCCGTGTATGATCTTGGGACGATGGCTGCCATTCTGGCACCGTTCCGTGGCACGGCGGCTCCATCCCTGCAGCGCTTGGAGATGGGGAACTTTCGAGAATATCCTCCAGGAATGATTTCTGGGTCTTTCTCTCTCGCCCCCTCAATCAAATTCATGGAGTTGTCCGGTTTCACGCTGCCCGTTCAGCTACCCCGCTGGATGTCATCTCTCACTCTGGAGCTCCGGCACTGCGACTTCGAGAACACTAAACCGTTTCTCGCTGCGATTGGGACTCAGTGCACATCGTTAGCCCATCTGTACCTCGACATGAATGCAGTAGTATCAACCCGCTGGAGAGATACATCATCATCCCATCCCTTAAATCCCTTCGGTTGTCGCTGTATAATGGCAGCCTCGACTCTCTGGCGGATATCATGGGTTCATTCGACACTCCCGCTTTGACTGACCTCATCGTTGACCACGCTCACGGTGACCAGATCGGCACACTTTTCAATTCGACCACCCCCATCTTCCCTTCTCTAACTTCTCTCTCCTTTGTAAACTGCAGATGTGATTGTACGGCTCCAAAGAACCCGGTTCCTTCGATAGCATTTCCGCCGTTTCGACTCTTCCCCACCCTTTCGTATTTAGCGCTGATCGATGTATGCTTCACCGCGGATATCGCGAAGGGGATTTTGCGTGCACACTGCAGATTCATCATCTTGGCCAGTTCTCGAGACTGTCGTGCTGTGCCCGCAGGAAGATCCGGAAGGGGAGTTGCACGGGGTTCTCGTCGATTTCGTCCGCTCGACAAGCCAGCGCCAACACCCATTTACAAAATTCAAGCTATCCTCTACCGTATTCGATCAAGGAACTGAGTTTTTGGTGGAGAATGGGTCATCGCACTTGGTTAAGCTAAACATGTTGGCTTTCACGGTATGCATTGTCACGGTTCATTCTAAATCATGGCCACCGTTCTGATCTGAGTTGCACTTTGTCAGACCTCACACTTGATCATCGACAAGATATGCAGAAAGAATCGAGGGCTTGTTTTGAAAATAATGCCCGTTGGCCGGTTCGATAGCGACTACTTATGGTCAGACCACAGTCATTGGAGACAAATCATTCAAACGCCCTAGGTACTCAGTATTCCCCAACTTCCGAAAGAGAGACATAATCCGAGACCGATTGCTGGTCCTCATATTCTTCGACAACCTCTCGCATCGCAAATTTCATGATGGGTGTAGGGACCAGCTTACACCCGACAATCTCCACATATTCTTCCCGCGCAAACTCCCGCTCCGACACGGGGACCATATCCCCGTCTTGCGATCCGTCACTGGTACTCGCAGCGTCACCTTCCACCGCGGTCCCGCTACTCGTGGCGCGCAGGTGCATATCCACAGGCTCGTTCTCGCTCCCGTGCTCGTCCGTCACAGGTTCCGTCCAGCGCAGGTCCAAAACGCGGCCCTTAACCATCCCGTCCACAGCACGTACCCCCAGCTCGCGGCACAGCGGGAAGTATGGGAGGTACTGCACATTGTGCTGCGCGAGACGGCCCATGACCTTGAGCAGCTCCATAGCAGAGAACTCGGCGGAGTAGTAGCCCGCGGTCATAGCGGTGGATCTGTCTTCTGGGGATGGCCCGTGGGGGTTCGTTATCGGGGAGTAGATTTTGAAGCCTGCAGGTCCAAGGCCGGGATTTAGAGCATCAGGATTGCTGACCACTTGTCCATTGTTGTCTTCGGGTCCTGCAGCGGAGGACTGGGACGAGTGGATGATGTGTAGATTCAGGAGGCTATGCGCCTGGAGGAAGTGTGAACTCTGTTTAACTGGCGGCGGTCAATGGGGCATATTAAGAAGAATCAAATCCGCTTACTCTCCAGAGTTCCATTAGAGTTGACTAGATCGAGGAAAAAGTCAGGAACCAAATATCGGATCGTTGACGAAATCGGCGCACCATAATCCGTGCAATAATCGTGCCAATGTGCAAGCTTGCCCCCGAACGCATCGTACAACTGTTCGAAGCTCAGTCGAGCGCGCAGCCGATGGGGAACCCGCGGCAATATCCGTTCGTTGAAAAACGCCCGCGTCTCTGCTTTCGAGCAGTCGCCAACGGTGATGATCTAACACCTTTTTAGAAATAACGTCCTTTATTTCAAAATCTGCAGCGCACCTTGCAGTGCTGCATCACATTGAGCTGCCGCAGCCATGTTTGATAGAAGGGATCGCTCGTGGCATGGATAACATGGCACAGGCGGTCCTGTTTTGTCAATACAAGCATCGAGTCAAGCATGCATTTCATGGTTTCCATTGATTGTATAAGGGCCGGCCTGGGATGTATTGAATGAATGAGGAATTAAAGGTCGAAAGGCGGCGCGTACAGCCTATGGGCTTCATCAAAGAAAATGACCTGGGATACATAAACAAACCATGTATATGAGGGTTTGAGTGTCCACTCACGGGAATTTTCTTGGCAGGTGGTTTCTTTTCCGGAGACTCGGTCTCTGGAGGGACTAGTGGGGCCGCTTTGCTCTTGCCCTTTTCCCTGTGGAAAATGGACCGCGTGGGTTTCGTCGGCGGAGGCGGCGTTAACTTTGAGTTCTCTGCATCTTCTGGCGGCTCAAATTCGCGGTATTTAAGGAGAGAGCTCTGAGAACGATTAGGGAACGGAGTGATGAAACGAAGGAAGTCAAACCTGGAACAATTCCATCAGGCGCGCAACATCGCTTGTCCTGACATTTCGAATATGGGATCCTTGCGGCGCTTCTGCCATTCTGCGCTCAACATTGATTCGGTCGTGCTGAAATAAGTGAGCAAACGAAGACAAGCTCATATTCCAGTTACCTTGAAGCCCCAAGCTTCCTTCTCAAATTCTTCATAGCCAGCCTCCTTGCCGATTTCTTCAAAGTATTGCTCCATTTGCTGGCTAAGGCTCGTATACAAGCTCGCGAGATCAGCAAACCCGGCGATCCGCAAGTCGAAATGAAGGACATGGTATGCCTCATTGCAGAGAACCTCCCGCAAAAGAGCGGTCTATAAGGTGTTTAGACCCGTGCATCCACCGGATAACAACGAGACAGACCTTTCCTACCGAGCTCGCTCCGAACAACACAGTAAAGGAAGGCTCGCCCTCCAAGACCCGTTCGATTGTTTGAGTTTCTGCACGACGCGGGAAGAAGGCAGGATAACGGGAGAAGGTGTGCTTGACTCGCAGCTGCGAGCGCTCTTTATTTTCGGAGATTTCACGGCGAGCCTCATCCAGTAGCCGTTTCGATTCCGTAAGAGATCGGACAGTCTCAGCAGGCTGTGGACAGTTAGTGGGAAATCATTGGAACATCGCAGTGTCCGGCGTACGTTGGTGAGGACGCCAACGATTTCACCCAGTCCAAAGAAGTTCCGCTTTTGCATGTCAGCTGGCAAAAACGAAGTGCGTCGACGAGGTATGTTGCTCCGAAAGAACCAATGAATCGGGATCGAGGGATGGGTCCTGGGTTGTGGCTGGACCTTGCGCAATTTGGTTGAGTGCGATTGCATATAGCTCCGTGCAGTGCTTTCAGTTAATGAGTATCAGCCTCAGTGGGAGTGCGGCTCACAGCGTACAAGTAGCTGGAGCCACATGTTAGGTTCGTGGAGTCGAGCTTTCCGATCGCCAGAACATGCGCGCGCCATGAGGAGATCCCAGTGATACTTTCGGACCTCCGCCTAGCATCCCAGCGGGCTGTTTTGAACATGGATTCCGTGCACAATCGTGTTAGACGTCATTGATGATCTTGACCGTGTTGTTTGCAATCGACGCGTTTGCCAAACAGTGAACCGATTTTAATTTCCGTGCCAAGAACAACTTTTTGAAGGGAAACTGGAGCCCAGAGGTCCAACCGAAGTATCCCGTGCGAATTTGTTACAAACTCTACAAGTTGGTATACAAAGCGAAAAGAAATACGTCCTTTTCTTGTTATTCCCTTTTTCAGAGAAGAGCGTAGTGGAATACGTCCTTTTCTTGTTATTCCCTTTTTCAGAGAAGAGCGTAGTGGTGGCTGTGTGCTCGCGCCGCTCGTTCCTCAAGAGCGTTTCATATCGCAATCAATCTGGTTGGGGATTCCAAGCATTTCACAGAATGCCCGGGTTTGCGGATTCGCGTAAGGCAGCGCTATGGTGGAGTCAGAAGAACATACGCCAATTGGTGTCGAAAAGTTACGTGTAATGTTCGTGTCCTCCTCCCCACTGTTGCTTGTTGTTGGAGGCGCCGTTTGTCTGAAGACCTGCACTTCGGCGACGGCCTTGACACCGTTTGTGCCAACGTGTTGTCGCACCCAGCCCAGCGCCTCCTCGATCAACGCAGGAATATGTTCTGCGCCGGGTAACGGTGTTGCCTTAACCTCGAGGGGCATGAATGGAGCAAAGGCCCGGACAATTGCAAGCCAATGTGGATCAAAAAATAGTTCTGGAGTATGTTGGCGAGCGTCCTTAGGGGGCTTGTGCTCTTCGGGCGTTGGTACCTCAATCACCTCCAACACTTTCAGATCTCTATGTTTTCCCCGGGGTAGAACCTACCTCTAGGAACTCCCGTCCGGGCCCGGGTTTACTCAACGCGAGAAATTTCGTTGACTGAAATTGTGGCGATTTGCGTTTGCCGTGAGGAAACTCGGCTGTGAAGCGGACGTGCATGTGGCCGGCGCACCAACGTGCGGGCTTGAGAGTCTTGAGCAGGACCTCGAGTGGTGGCGAGCCCAGAGTGTTACTTCTGATCTGAGTAGGAATAAATATCAAGTGTTGGGAATTTCTTCTAGGACTGACCGAGTTATGAAATGCGGGCATCTCACGAAGAAGAGCTTCGGTGTCCCCGTGTCTTTCAATTGCATTGGGCCAATCGTGCGACATGAAGATGTCAACCTTTGAGCCGTTATTCTGTAGCTGCGGCCATAGGGTTGGTCCATGAGTTGTAAAAGAGAAGCACCACGTACATTCATCAGTCGCGCAACGTTGTACTGGCGCGTGTGATAGACGGACGCTAATGCAGAGGGAATGAATGGAAGCCGTTCAAAGTGCCCTTACAACGACATGCTTAAAAACTTGTTCACTGAATTGGAATTGAATCACCTTTCTTCCAATTCTCGGCCTTGTATATACCGCTAGAGCCAGCAATACGGAGCCATCCATCCACGAGTACGCATCCGGCATACCCCAGAAAGTATATGTTTGGGGCAAGCCATCCACCATGAAAACTGACGGATATGTTAGCGCGAGAAAACATGCACGATTTAAGCATACCACTCCCACATGTGCCCCATAGCTTCATGATTCCCACCAACGACGATAGTGAGTATAGGAGCCTTCTTGCGCCCAGCGTAGTAGTTGTGGAAGTCGCGGAGCAGACGAAATTTGGTCGGAGCCTTCATTGTGTAAAGGTCTGCGTTGCAACGCAGAGCCTAGTTGAGGGGTTCATAATATGAAGGCGATAGTCGACCACTGGACATACCTGAAAGTCGCCGCAGCAAAGCAACAGTTCCACCGGAAGCTCACCACTTTTCTTCGTGTCCGCATCTATGCGGTGGATAGTCCTGTATATGGTATCAAGCCCGCCATGCGAGCAACCTACGACAGCGATACGCATTATGAGGAACGATTGCAGTATGGTGTCCTCGCATAACGGCAAGTGAGCAGATATATATCGTAATTGGAGTCAGATCAAGTCAGCGGTGTCATTGTCATGGATGTTGCTTGAACTTGAAGTCTGAAGTGTCGGAAGCGAAACCGTCCGAAAACTCTCGCGTTTATCACTCATTTTCAGAGCCCCCTAAGGAAAAACGACTGGTAACATTCCCCAGCAACTTTCAGATAAAAGGAAAGGGAATGAACGTTGAGGAACCTCGGACAGATGAACGCCGATGGGAGGCTTAAGCAACGGTACATAAGTCAGACAATGTTTGGCAGAAAGCAGATTCACAAACAACCGGGCCAGGCCGGGCCGCCGGTGAATACCTCAGGGACAGCCGCTCTCAAAACCTTCAAGCAAAGCTCACGTAGAAACATGCAAATGCAAATGCGTTGTGAGATTAAAATTACAATGGATATTTGTATCGATGTATGCAGATTTAGCAGCAAAGCCGAGGGCAAGAAGTACAGCACAGTCAGTAGAGCAGTCAATAATCAAACAAAATCAATCGTCGCTGTCATCGTCGACCTAGGATGCAACGATGTCAAAATGAGCATCGAACGGGAGGAAATTCGACCTCACCACCATTTTTCCACGCGCCTTTGTCGCCGCGGCGCGTGAAGATCTGCCAGTTGCGGGCGCGAATGTGATCTGTGATTGCGTAGCCGCCTTTTTCTTCGCAGGCGCTTTTTTCGCCGCGCTGGTTCGAAGTAATTTCGTGAGCGATACTAATCGTCTGTGCGCCAAAGGTAACTCACGTTTTCTTGGCTGGTTTGGCTGGCGGCTCATCCGAGTCGTCATCGTCATCAATCTCGATGACCTCGTCGTCGTCGGAGTCGCTCTATTGCGTACGATATTCAGATCATGTCGTAAGCAAGAGCGCAAGCATAGAAAGATTGGCACTCACAACCGGCTTCTTCCCGCGTTTGGCCGGCGCTTTTTTCGGTGGCGCCTTGGCCTTCGCCGGTGCCTTTTTGGCCTTGGCGGTGGCGGCGGTCTTCTTCTTAACTGGTGCTGGCTCCGAATCCTCGTCAAAATCAGACCCAGCGCCGCCAACCGGCTCGTCGACCATCATCGAGTCGTCCGACTCGACGGCCGCTGCTTTGCCCTTGCCTTTCGTCTGACCAATACAAATGAGTTCATGAAAGGAGGGACAAAAGGGACATACTTTGGCGCGCGCGGCTTGGTTCTCCTTCATCTTATCTGCATACTCTTTGTCTTGCTCTGCCTTGGCTTTTGCGAGCTATGATAAAGTGGTGGGTCAATTGTGAGATGCAAGGGTGCAGACGGGGCAAACAAACCATAACCTCCAGCTCCTCCTCTCCGATCTCCTCGTCCCCGCCAGTCGGATGCGCACTCTTGGTGAGCTTCTTGAATGCCTTGGTCACGTAAGTGCCAATCGCATGCGTGTCGTCCTTCTCCACAAACATCGCGATCGCGTCGCTCATCTCCATCTCGCCAAGCAGCTGCAGCTCCTGCGCCTCCAGATACTTCTTTACGAGCGTCGACACGCGCACGCGCGCGAGCTTCTCCGCGCTCGTCAGGTCAGCGTCAGCGTCGTCTTCATCGTCTTCGTTCCCGGCCGGTGCGTCCGCCGAGACCTTGCCGCGCGCCGCGCTCTTCTTCGCGCGGTGGAACACGAGCACGTCGCGCGGGTTGGCCAGCCGACCCTGGAACTCCTGCCCAAAGCGGATGGGGTTCGACATTTCGGAGACGCCCGTCGTGTCGACCTTGAGCCGAACAAGCGGGAGCATCGGCTCCAGCGGCTCGTCGCCGTCCTCGAGCGCGCGCGCGTTGCGCTCGGCCCATTGCTCGTCCGCCTGCGCGATAAGGGTGTTGACCTTGTTCTTGAGGAATTTTGTGATCTCCATCTGGTCAGCGAGGTTGAGGCCCTCCTCGTCCGCAATCTCGCTCAGCACGACGCTCTCGATCACGAAGGGACGCACGGTGCGCAGCGGAATGGGCGTCATCTCGAACTCTTTGTTCTGGATCTGCAGCAGGGCGACGTGCCTGTGCGTCGTCAGAGACGAGGCATAATAACTAAGATAAAAGAAATAAACTTTTCCAGAGCCTCACCGTCAGCGAGGGACGTCGCGACCGACGAGCCAGGCTGCGAGATGTAGTACTGTTTGCCCGCGACGGGCTCGGGGACGATCCTACAGTCGTGTTCGTGCCCCCATACCACTAAATCGACCGAGTCGTCAAACAGGCCCTCAGGCACGAAGTCCTGTGGGCCGTGCTTGACACGGTTCTGGTGCAGCAGCATGATGTTAAACCATGTCTGCTTGTCGCGCGGCATAAACATGCGCACACGATTGCTCCTGAGCTCAAAGTGCATGCGCTGGTCTTTAACGTTGCCGATGCCGTAGAGGCCGAGGTGGGTGTTGCCCTTGCGGAGGAGGATGGGGCGCACGGCGATGCCATTGGTGGTCGCTTCGGCATCGGAGACGGGGAGGTCGATCTTGCCCATGTAGTTGATGAGGCCGGTTACGGAAAGCACGTCGAGGGCGCACAGGGCGCCTTCGGAACCGGCGCCTTGGGGGTCGTCGTGGTTGCCGTGTATGGAAAAGACGGGGATGCTAACGTTGAAATTGGGGTCCTCGTAGTTTACGGCGGGAAAGCTTGAAGCTGTTAAAGGTGGTGAAAGACGCGACGCGACCGACATACCTGAAACCATCCGCTTTACCTTCCTCAGGGTCGCTGAGCAATTCAACCTGCACCGGCTTGTCGCCGAGGGTAAATTCACGTAGCAGTGCAATGGTTTTATACAAACATTCCCTCGAAGGCTTGTTCTCGTGGAATAGATCACCAGCAAGCAGAATAAAGTCGACCTGAAAGCGCGTGAGACGAGTGGCATCTAGAAAGACTTCTGCCGCACGTCGTGCTTCACCGCAAGCTGGAGGATCTCCCGGAATGTGTTGATAGAGTCCTGGCCACGAATTGGGTCGCGTTCCATGTACCCAATGTGGTTGTCTGTCGCGAGCATAATTTTAATGGTATCATCGGGGACTGTTGCCCAAGTGAGCTTCTTTCTTGTCCTTCAAAGCCAGAACCCTCACATTCGTCGCGGTTGCGGATGGCAGGTGCTGTCCCCGAAGGCCCATCGTCGTCGCTCATAGCAGATTCTGTATGCAAAAAACGCGTCGCGTAAGGAGGAGGTCAAGGCTGGTTATACCAAAAAAGGCTACACCCTCTCAGACTGCTCCCGTCATCACCTATTCGCTGTCCTGGCCCTGTATTTCTTTCCGATACCCACATCTGCTACGTGAACGACTTGCACTCTAATGCCTCCCCCAGCACCCCAGCCGGCGGCCTCCAAGGCCCTTGTGGTGCGTCGAAACGTCCTCCGCAGTTGGGCCACTGAATAATTTGCTACGATAGACTGGTGTTGTTAGTTTCTATCTCGTCGCAGCCCTGGCGGTGAGTCTTTCTAGTGTACTCGTCCGATGTCGAGTCAACTCATCGGTGTTACCAGATGGTCATGGCGTGTGTACACCCTATTACTCTAGCTTGGCCTGTGTATTCATCTCGACGCACAGTAATAAATGGGTTCTGAACGAAACCCCGGCTCCCCTCTTCTTCCTCACGACACAGCTATTCATCGCAGTCGTACTTTTTCTCATAACAGACACCCTCCGTGTTCTCCCCGAACGCTTGACGCTCGATCCGAAAGTATGCAAAGGTCTTGTTCCCATGGTGGGCTTGAATGTCCTTGGTCTTAGGTGTGTTCCTCGACATATCTCTCTTCGATTTTCTAACCCAAGTGCAGCTTAAGCAATTTTACCCTGAAGTATGTTGATGCGTCTTTCTACCAAGTTGCACGCGGACTCGTCCTCCCTTTCACCGTCTGTGTGTCTGGTGTCGTTCTTCACACCCGCCCATCCCTCCGCATCCTGATTTCCTGCGCTATTGTCACCCTGGGTTTTTTCTGTGGTGTCTTCCTGGATGGCACCCAAGTCTCTCTTGTCGGTGTATCTTTCGGTGTTGCAAGCTCTACGATCACCGCGACGCACTCTGTTGTAATCAAGCAGAGCCTGAACGTCGTCAATGGGAGCACAATTCTGTTGTCGTGGTATACGAACCTCCTCAGCATATTCGTCCTTCTTCCAATTGTTATGCTCGCTGAGGGTAGCAGCGTGATGAAGCTGCTTTTCAATGTCGATGAGCTCATCACCGCGCCCGGTGCCATTACGCCTCTGCGAACCTTCGTCGTTGGCTCTCTCATTACCGTGCGTTTCCCGGAACCTATTTATATTTACCCCAACTGACTGGCAGTATGCAGGGTTGCATGGGTTTCATGATGAGTCTTGCCAGCCTGCTCTCCATCAAGGTCACCTCCCCGATTACACACATGGTGTCGTCCGCCGTACGGGGCGTAGCCGCCTCCTTGCTGGGTGTATGGCTATTCAACGATATCATCACTGGGTGCGTCGTCCTTCGTTGCTACCCCGGGTTGATGCTAAAAATATTTTCTTTCAGCGGTCGTGCTTCCTCCATCGCCATCATCCTCGGGGGGTCGTTCTACTACACGTGGGTAAAGCACCAAGAGTCGGAAGGCCCCAAAACGGAGGGTGGCTACGAGCGCGTCAAGATGACGGATCTGGAGGGCGGTCAAAAGCCGCAACCGGAGTAGGTGCGGCGGAGCTGTCACGGTGGATGATCTGGAGAGAGAAAGACAAAAATCCTCTAGAAGCGGAGTGTCGGTGCTAATTTATTTCCGTAGACTGTACCTGATGGGTTACTTATACATAATGCGCTGGAGCACGGACCTGCATCTGAACTGGCCATAAAATATCATTGTCATGTCCTCTCAATGTCCTCTGGCAATGCGGCTGATTGTCGCCGCTTTTCTGATCTCATCCGCACCGAAAAGCCGATAGCAACGCTTTTGACCGACCCCGAGCCCAAAAATTATGCGCAGAAACACACTCGCCTTCCAACTCGCTGCACATCCTTTGAAATAACAAAATTGTGAAGAATGAATTCCGTTCCCAATAGGAAACACAGATTCGCTGAGGTTCGAAGGGAGCTAGAGGTTAGATTAAGGTTAGATGATGATGAGGGACCGTCGGGCAAAGTGTTACTTACAGCGGGGCAGGTCCAGAAAACAGTGCAGGAATCGTTGAGATGAACACCAAGTCATTGGATTTGAGCCAGCGAACCTTCCCAGAAAGGCTGAAAAAGAGCAAGATTTCACCATGTTGAAAAACGCTTAGCCCCTATCTTGTCAATTTTGAACACGACACGTGACAAATGTTCGACTTCGAATGAGTTCAAATGGTCTCTTTACAATTGTGAATAATTACTCGAGACCAGCGTAACGAACGTCTGCCTTTTTATCTAACCACGCAAGCCACCTCTTCAAATATTTACCGCCATAACAGACCGTTGCAGAGTCGCCGACAACGCACTACACCTGCATGTCAAGAACCGCACACGTCGCGAGGGAAAATGACTGACCAGATGTCGCTTTGCCCGCGTCATAGCAACTGTGGGACATTGGCCGAAATCCAAACGCTCAGCATTAAAAAGACTGCTTACCGTTCAGACGTCGTTTCTCCTTTAGAAAACCGACCTCCCTCTGAAGATATGAGCTGAGGTGTAGCACATAAAGACCTTTAGAAAGAACCCACCGTCTCATTACTTCGTACGAGGCTAATTATCACCGCATCTTTTTCCCGGCCTTGCATGCCATCAACCGTCCCTATTTCGAGGCCAGGGCCGTATTGTGGTCGAATGAGCGAGGTAAGAAGTGTTACCTGCGCCTGGTATCTACACTGATGTTAGAAAGGAGCCTCATATCATAATTAATGAACTTACGGAGAAATGACTGCGATCTGCGTAGGCAAAACACCACCTCCGATCTGAAAAGCCAGTCCGTTTCATTACTCACCACACAAAAAAAACACTCACCAACTTATCTACCCAGTTCTTGACAACTGTGGCTTCGTTCTCGTTACAGCGGCTACCCTCATCGCTGTCGCCCTCCATCCTTTCGAAATACTCGCACCCTGCGGTGTCGAAAAATACGACTGGAGTGCCTAATATTTCATTTTCGTCGTCCGCAGACTCGGCGTGGGTTTCAGGAAGATCCCGCAACAAGTGAGACGCGACGGATGGGGAGGAAGTGAGTTTAGATGAGTACAACGTTTTCGACGGGAAAGCACATATATCCGAATGCATCCTGGCCATCGGCTGAGCAAACAAGGAAAAGGATACCATGGGAAGACGAACCGATATTGAACTTGAAGCATGCGCTTAACACTGGAGCCATACATATTCTCTAATCGATCGAACAAGGTTGTTTCCAGCGTTCGCGGTGGTCGAAGAACAGGTACACGCTTTTTAGGTTCGACCTGTTTATTCTCGTGCGGAGGATCATTTCGAAGGGGTCTGTGCTCGGTTTCCGGTTCAGTACTGCTCGACTTCTCCGAGTCCGAATCGTCCTCTTCACTTGATTTCTCGACTAGTGGCACTGCTGGTTTAATTCTATCGTTTTTGGTTGATTTCGTCGTTGTGGCTTTCGACTGAGTTCCTGCGCTCACACCCGACTTCTTTTTCTTGTCCACCGATAGAACCGTCGGCGGTAGTTGCAGGTTGTCTCCTACTCACACATGAGCATCTACTTACCCCGTATGAAGGGATTATTCTACCTGCCAGGATCAACTTCTTGCCTTTCAATATCGGAATCCAGCACACCTATTACGATATTAGCACAGAAATAATGACAGGATACATTGGTCTAGCCTCACCGCCTCGAGGGCCTGGGTGGCTTCATCTATAATGATCACATCGAAGTCGTGGTTTCGCAGTTGTCTTCCCCCTGCCGAATGGCAGGTTGCCAACACAACCTGACGGAATGTCAAAAAAGAAACCTAGACTGTTCGTTCATTAATCTTACCTGCGACTCGGCAAGAACCGAGTTAACCACGCCCCCTTCGCGCTGGCGGTACCTAAGTGCGCGTGTTCAATCCCTCACCACTGAAGGCAAACGAAAGCCTACTCTTTCCGCAGTGCCTTAACTTCATCCCACATCTTCCGCCGCTCCGCCCCGCGCGGGCCCTTGCCCTTCACGCCTTTCCCCTTTCCAGAAAGCACCCCAAGGGTGGTCTCGAGCTCGGTTTTTACATCCTTCGCTAATACAGCCTGATTGATAATTAATATCGACATTAGCTTCAAAACTGCAGCCGCCTCTAATTAATTTTAAAAAGCAAAAGGTACTTGCCTGCTCCGTCCTACTGGCCTTGAGTTCGAGAGTG
This sequence comes from Mycena crocata, assembly GCA_029281795.1. Lineage (NCBI taxonomy): Eukaryota > Fungi > Basidiomycota > Agaricomycetes > Agaricales > Mycenaceae > Mycena > Mycena crocata. Next base: position 396,711 of record JARJCP010000043.1, on the reverse strand, counting down.
GAGTTTAAAATGCTCTGGTTTGCCATGACACGGGCAGGATGCCCGATCCTGGTAACCATCAATTTACTACCTTTCTCGCCAGACGGAAGAGCCAGTAATCGCTCGAGAATGTTGTCGACGGAGAGATTTGATGCGCCACATACCAGTAGGCGAAGTGGTTTGGGATTTGCTGGGGATATTGTGGTTAGTTGGCGTATGATTTCAATCAAAGTATGGGTTTTCCCCGTTCCTTGGATCGATAGAGTGAGATTTTCGAACGAATGGTGCATGTACACAGAATAAAAGTTACACACCGGGAGGCCCGTGGATGCAAGCCACCTCTGAGGCCTGCAAGCAAAATTTAACGGCGTCTTTTTGGCTGGCGTTCAATGATTCGTCGAAAAATTGGATCTCTGGAATCGCGCTGTTTTCGGTTCTGACTGCTGTAGCTAGGAGAACTTGAATTAACCGCTGCTTCTCAGCACTAATTTTCGCATCCTATGCACAGAATGAGCATGGATATAGAATCCAACCAGTGTAGATAAACACAGACGGATGTCCCGCCGCCAACGATCCTCTCGAGTTGATCGATTGTTTTGTCCATTCTGTTCAATGAAATTTAAGAAGGATGCATCATCTCTGTCTGCCTGCAAACCTATCATATGTGACACTGTTGACAAGTTTAAGTACGCGACAGCGCTCGGGCAGGTCGAGATCCTCCGAGTTCGAATCGGATCCATCGATGGCCACGACGATCCTAGTATCGGTGACCTGATATTCAGTGAGTTCCCCGATTATTTCCATCACCGCCATCAGACCAACCCGATACACAACGCCTTCGGCCTGCGATCCCTTGCTCTCCCCCGCCGCAGCCGGCTTCTTCGCTGGTTTCTTCGAACCGCCGGTAGCCGAAACATTGGCCTCGATCCGCGCCAGATCGCCCGGACGGAGCATATGGGGCGGGAAAACAGGGCTTGTATGGTACGCAGCGGGCCGCTCCAACTCGACTAATCTGCGCTTGCGTAACCGCAAATGTCAGGGTTTTTAATTGAGGATTGAGAATGGATGAAAGCATGTACGTTTTTCCGCCGAGTCCGATGTTCACGCCAACGACGCCGAGGCCACCGAGAGAGAGGCCCTTTTGTTCGAGGAGCTTCGGGCCACAGTTGGACAGAATCAGGGAACTGCGGTCGACCTCTGCGGCTCGTTCTTCGGCCAGGAGGAGTCGCTGCCGTGCAAAGAATGAGGCTAAGCGCGATTCTGCACTCATTTTATTAACCCGACGTGAGTGTCACTGTCAAGGCGAAGAGTCAATTGGTCATGTGATGGCGACGATTCTCCTAAGTGCAACTTGCCGACTTGGGAACAAATCAAATTTAAATGCAGATGTGTAGATGCGGCGAGAATATGGGTACACCAATTACAAACGTGTAGAATAAGCAGCTTCGTAGGTCCAATGCAAAACAAAAAAGAATAAAAAAGAAAGAAAGATCGCGGCTTCCCGTCTCACACCATATCTCTGGGCCCTGGTTCCCTAACTCATTATAATACACCCAGCACGCCTCGCTACATCCCACCCCACTGCCCCGGCTGCTGCTGGGAAACGTATCCCATACCCGGCCCACCCATCCATTGCTGCTGTTGCCCCTGCTGCATCTGCATCCCGCCGCCCCCGCCATACTGCTGTTGTTGCTGGAACGGCGGCTGCGGAGACAACCCCATGAACTGCCCCTGTTGAGGCTGGAACTGCCCCTGCTGCTGAGGCTGGAACTGCCCTTGTGGCTGGGGGCTGCTCGACATGAACGGCGGCTGGGGGCTGCCCGACATGGACGGCTGGGGACTCGGAGTCCCGAAGTGATTGCCGCCGAGCATCTGGTTGTTCCCAAACGTCGGCGTCGTGGACGGCTGGAACCCGACGGGCGATTGGATGGGCTGGCCCTGGAACAGCTGTTGCTGCTGCTGTGGCGCGAAAGGCTGAGGTTGCGGGTTGTACAGCGGCGCAGGGGAGGCCGCGAACGCGGGCGAAGAAAATGAGGGAGTAGGGGATGAGAAGGAGGGGGTGAATTGCGACTGAGAGTATGGGTTTGGTGTAAATTGAGACTGGTACGGGTTCGCCGACATGGTCATCTGCGGTTGGTACCCCGCCATCCCCGCATTCATGCTCATCGGCTGCTGTTGCTGGCCGAATCCTTGCGAAGCCTGGAATTGGAGAGGGAGAGACGAGCTGGATGCGGGTGCCTGGAGAGATATCAGGTCGTTCCACACGCCTCCCTGCGGTTGTTGTTGTTGTTGTTGTTGTTGTTGTTGTTGTGGTTGGGGATTAAACTGAGGCCGTTGTGGCGGTGGTTGAAATTGAGGCTGCTGGGGGAGCGCGGGAGGAGGCTGGGTGAGAGACCGGATCACTGGCGGGGCGGGGAGCGTGGTCGACCTGACAGAGGGGGCAGACGGCGGTTTCGCGGGAGCATAAGTGGGCTCAGGCGGTGGCCGTGGAGAGACCGATGAAGCAGAGCGCGAAGGGCCTAGCTTCGACGCGACGATGGCTGATCGATCAATGAAACTTTTGTACTCATACTTTGCTGCAAGCACGCGTGGTTGGTCATTGTTGCTCGCGACGACGGGAAATTACGCACATCGGATGAACTGCTCCATCTCGCTGTCTCGCTCCCCGTCCATTAGGTTTGGGGGAGGTGGGTGCCGTGCTTCGTTGGGGTTGTAGAAATGGTTGGATTTGAGGTTTCCATTTTGCCTCATATTCTTGAGTGCACGCGAGTCAGTTGTACGCCTCTTACCGGGCTCGGAAGGCTCACCTCAGTTTGCTCTCGCGTCCATGAGTCCATCGTAAGGCTCTTGCTACAAGTTGGTTCAAATCAGGAGACTCTGTGTTCGGCTCACTTCACGCACACTTTCGTGACATGCGTCCCGATTTTGCGATGGATACTCGCACAGCTCACGCTATCTCTGAGTGAGGGGCGGTCGCGTAGAAAGCGATGTTCGACAAACCAGATAAATATTCCGAGACTGTGGGACGCCCATCGAGGGTTCTTAACCTTGCAGTCTGCACAAACATCTAGAACAACTGATTATTCATAGGAAGCGTCGCAATGAATCGACCTGCCGTTCCCTGGCTGAGCTACGAGATCTAGAAGCGTGCGCTGATTTCGTTCTATCGTTATTTTGTTAAGGGACATTGTGAGCCAGTGTCACACTGTCACGACGACGTGACAGATCCTTCCCGCGACTTGACCCAAACTTGACCCCAGACCTCCCCAGACTAAAATTTAGAGGGCTTATGAGAGGGGCATGGGAAATGCAAAGAAATGAATGTGAAAGGAAGGTCTCGGATTCAAATTTCCTCCCGGAAAGGTTGTCTAGAACGTCAGAAATTATTGGTACAGTCGAGGAATAATCAAAAGTATGCTGAGGACATTCCCTGCGGATAAGAAAAAGCGAAGATATCCGACAGTTGAAGTTTATAGGCATGAACATTGAGGCTGCAAGGACGGTCAACTGTTAGGTGCCATCGATTCTTTGGGCCTTTGGAATCAAGCCGAGCGCCGGCATTTCGAGATTCCCAGGTTCACGTGCAGACCTAACCTGACACCCATATGTTCATCGTCCAACCTTGGTTCAACCAATGTTCAACATTCAATATCACAACAAACCGTTTCGTTCCGCCGTCGGTCATCGGCCGCGGACTGGCCATGCTTCTAATATGTTTAGGGACGTTCCTCGGTCGCTCTGCCAATCTAGAATCGACGTGATTCATCAGTCGAACTGAGCACTTGGCAGCAACAAACTTCGCGAACGGCTGCCCGGACAGAGAAATCCCCTAAAATTGTAGGCTTCCATTAAACGTGAAGCTCACCCTATTTAGACTTTGTGATAACAACCACGCGTTGGGGTGCAATGCGTGCCGGTGTATGTGGTGGCAGACAGTTTGGAGGTTTCTTTCCGCCACATATCAGGACCCTTCCATCTTCCGCGGTCGCGGGATTCCATTCGAAAGTTTCTCGTCAGGGCTGGGTGATGACGTGCCCATGGATATGTCCTACCACTCTCTGCTCCTTGCTCATGCGAGTCGCCGAAGACCGCTGAGCCTCCCCGTCCGTGGATCAAATCGCACAACCGACTGGAATCCGGCGTCTTTGAGATTGCCGTATCCGAGCAAATCCATCTTCCAGAGGCGTGGAATTGATCCAGGAATTTCATGTATGTATGTCACCTTCAACTGCCTTTTAAGATTCACACTATCTTGCACCTGCCGCACTAGTGGCAGATGCAATGCGCAGACCGATATTATTACGTGTATATTATGCACGCTGCGATTCAACTTCTGGCTGGTTTGTCAACTCCACGATTCCTGATTGGATGATCACCGGCAGTGAGGTCGCCGCATGCTGTGATATCGACGCGTCGGCCTGAGCCGCAAGTTGGCGCGCCCACAACAAAAAACCCTCGGATTTGATCGGAATCGTCCGGCTTTTCTATCAGAGGTTCGAATCATTCACTGTTTTTCCCGGAGATCTGTTCCAAATCTAAAACAATCCAGTGAATTGAAGCGCGTCCTCAAAGGAGCCTCGAGGACACCGCGGATCATTCACCTTATGAGCACTTCATCGACGTGTATCTGCAACAGAGCAACGGGCGTGCTCTTCTACTTCTCAGGCTATTTTGGTCATGCATTTGGCCACGCCGCCCCCGGGAAAATGAGAAGCACATATATCATCAATTTTCATTCTGCTTTCCACCTACACTCATGTCCTCCTCTCATTCAATGACAACTGACCATGAAAAGCAACACCGACCACGGCAAAGCAATCCGACAACCCCCGGACAATCTAACGCTACCCTTACCTTTCCGGAAGGCGGTTTATCCGGTTGGTTGACCGTTCTCGGGTCGTTGAGTAGTATTTCCTTTGTTTCGCATTCTCATTCTGAACAATTTGATAGTGCACTCATTCTGTTCTCGACATTTGGCGTCTCTCTGTCGTTTGGGGTACTGGAAGATCACTATACTGTTGGCGCATTCTCTCTTTCACTGTCTATGTCGTCACTGATTCTGAAACAGCGCATTTTCCTCAATAAGAGCTCGGCTTCCGATGTTAGTTGGATCGGCTCCATGCAGCTCTTTCTAGGCGCGTTGATCCATCCCAGTGTCGCGTTTATGCTCACCTTCAATTCAGACTTCAGGTAAATTCGATAATTGATGTGATTTTTCATACTGAACGGTCTCCAGCATTGGTCTTCCAGCGGGTGCAGTACTATTCCCCATTCAGTGGTCCATCCTTGACGGTCGAAACAGGGCGTTGGTTCGATGATGGGCACTTCCGACTCTTGATGATCAGCGGAACCAGCATCTACCTCTTCTCGTAAGAACATAAAGCTCAATTTAAAGGCCCCCTAACGAACGTGAACCACAGGTTTTTCATGTTGTCAATTTGCGAGCCCAATAAATTTTACCAGGTCTTTTTGGCCCAAGGATGCGGTATGGGAATTGGAATGGGCCTGCTTTTTGTCCCTGCTGTCTCCTTACCTTCCCATTACTTCCGCGCTAAACGATCCCTTGTTATGGGAATGGTGTTTGCAGGTTCGTTGACTCAAACCACTTCTTTATCTTCTGACGGCGATCTAGGATCCTCCCTGGGCGGGGTGGTATTCCCAATCATCTTGAACCACCTCATAAACGGGCCGGTTGGATTTGCCTGGGGCATCAGGTATCCTATTTTCGACTCTCTACGCGCTTTTTATTGAAAAGCACGCACTAGAATCGTGGCTTTCATCACAGCGATATTGCTCATTATCGGAAATCTCCTCACCAAGCCTCGACTGCCGACAAAGAAGGAAAGGGCCCCAGAGGACAATGCCGTGTTGAAACTCATTCTGAAGGATTTTCCTTACTGGTTGAGCGTATGGGGGTACGTCGTCGAAATCCGTTACACTGGTCCCGCTAACTTCTCGCAGCGCGTGCCTCGTGCTCTGGGGTCTCTTCTTTCCTTGTATGCCCCTGCTCCATATTCGCCATTCGCCGTCCTCTAATTCCTCCAGATTTCTATCTCCAACTCTACGCTGTTTTACATGGTGTGGATAATGGTGTGGCGTTTTACACGGTGCGTGGAAAGCGCATTAACTCCTTGCGGACGTCGACCTCATGAAGAGCAGATCACCGTATTAAATGCGGCCACTATTTTCGGCCGCACCATCCCAAATTTCATAGCGGATAAGTACGGCGCTTTGAATGGTTGGTTGAAGATCTTCTAGTTGGATTTAATCGCTGAGCTAGCCATCTAGTCGCCATACCGATGACGACGGTCTCGGGAGGTCTGGTGTTTGCAATGCTGAATCTCAGGAGCGTCGGGAGTCTTTTCGTCTTCGCCGCTTTCTACGGATGTAATCTTCTCACGTTTTTTCGGGTTTGAAGAAATTCTGACGGAACTCAGTCTTCTCAGGAGCTTGTAATATTTCTTTCTTGTGGGATCGCACTCGGCAGGTCTGATCCTTTCGACAGTCATGTCTCTCCTCGCCGCCATAATGTCCTCGTTTGCCTTTTCGGTGAATGAGATCGGGTCAGTTGTTTCCTCCCCACTTATTTTGATGACTCACTCAGTCCATCTTCGTTAGATCACGCATCGGAATAGCCATGTTCCTTCTATCTTTACCCCTGCTTACCGGAGCACCTATAACTGGCGCCTTTCTACACCCGCCAGAGTACACATGGTGGCGCGGGGTAAGTGATCTTCAGATCTAAATTTTCCACCGGCGGCTTAAGCTTGCGATCAGGTAACTTTCAGCGGAGTGAGTGTTCTCCTTGCAATTTACTTGTCTCTGACTCCCATTAACAGGTGGTTCAACTCAGCGGCGTAGCTTTGATCACTCTATCCCGCTCGATGGTGTCTCGGAGGAAGGAAACGTGGCGGGTGTGAATTTTGAACATTTTGAACATTTGATGGTTTGCGCCATAGAGATATCACGACACACAGCGCAACTGGAATATTCTGAGGGACCTGTTACCTTTATATGTGTATTATGATCTCCCGTCGCTGGATCGTCCCAAACTACATACTTTGTTCTGCAGAGGTTCAACAGCTCTGTGGACGCTTGTTGTCCCGTATTCCATCGCGATTCCGTAGCCAAACACAGACTGTTTCGTTTCCGAATGTCACTTTCAACGGAACCAGAGGACGTCGCAGAGGTTTTGAGACTGTATGGCGCGTACCCGTTCTCGTCAGATGATGAGTACCAGGTGCGAGTCGACCTTTCTGAAGCACTTCGAAACCGATCGCGACTGGCGTCCGAAAGAGCGGACTTGCAAGCATTCTCGCCGGAGGTGCACTCGAGAACAACCCACCGGAAGACATAAAGGAGGAAATCCTTCGCCGCACGCGTGTATTCTATTTCAATCGGTGAGCGCTGCACCGACTCTCCTCCATCATGGCGAAATCCAACTTCATGGGCCAGCGTGACTGGAAACACACTTAGTATGGATGCGGCCCGTGAATATGAGCACGCAAAAGAGAAAACAGGGAGCACCGACCCCTTTCCTATCCCCGAATTTTCCGCCGCGGACTCCGCCTCTCCGGGGGACTCGGAGGTCCTCTCGTTCGCGCAATTGCAGGCACTCATCGAAGCGGGCAAGGCGGATCTGATCCCTAACAACAAAATTATCCCAGAGGATCTGAATGTGCGCCTCGGAATGACGCGCGCCAATATACCGAGTCTGATTTTGATTTTGCTCAGGACGCTCCACCCAGCACGTCCGCCGCGCCTGTCCGTAAGAAACCTTGGGAGGTAGAAACAGATCAAGTTGCTTGAACCCACATTAAATATTATGTACCATTTACGCCGCTAATTCATTCATCTCTATCTTCCCTAGAGGGATGTGTACCCAACCATGTCGAGCGTCCAGACCGGTCTCTATCTGTGCACCGATTCGACAAATTCCGAGGCATGCAAAGGCACGAAACCAGACGGGTTCTTCTTTCTGGACCCACCGTCTTCTTATCGCATTTTCCTCCGCCGACAAAGACCCTCACAACACGAACTCCGTCCAATTTGTTTGCGGACCCACAATCCCTTATTTCCCTCCGCGGTTGCAGCAGACCCATGAGGGAAGTGTTGCATAATAATGTACCTCGGCGCGCTCGGCGCAGGCCGCTTGTCTTCCGTTACGCGTTGCGTGGAGGCGGCGCTCCTTTCCGAGTCCTCCGTTTTCTTTCGCATTCCGGCAGGATGAAAAGGCCACCCACCGGATGATACAACCGATGTTTCGTTGACAATCTTATCACGCCAGATAAATAACGATGATGTACAGCACTACGGAGGAGGCGGAAAGCTTCGCCATGTTGCTCAGCACCGGTCCCCTTCTTCTGATTCTACCGCAAGCTTGTTGCCCGCGGCGAGCTTTCTGAAGATATCCAAGAAGGTATCCTGGCCTTGTGCACCCGACACAGCATACTTCGCTCTGATCAGTCTCGAGAGCTTGTGAATTTACCCACTCAATGGCTCACCTTGTTGTCCAAGACCACGAACGGAACACCGGATACACCTGGCGGTCGTCAATACACACTCATTTCGCAGCTGGAGCCAGAGCTCACCCATTTGCACCGCTTCCATGATATCTTTGCCAACATTATCCTTCAGTTCCGTGCCGGCGAGGAACGTCAAAGCTTCGTCCTTGGTGAAGACACCGGCTTTTACGGCGCATTCCGCGAGGAAGTCGTGGTCACCAACGTCCTTCTCTTGCTCGAAATAACCGGCGAAGAGCGCCTCGACGACGACGCGCTGCTTTTCCTCGCCGCCGATCAGATACGCCTTCTCGATAAGGCGGTGTGAATCGGTTGTCTGGCGGATGGACCCGCCATCTGCAGATACCGTTTAGCTTGCGGGCGACACTCTGATCCAAACCGAACGGTTATTACAAGAAAATTCAATCCCTACTGCTTTCCCTTGCGCATACAGCTGGCGGTGTATAGCCTCGAGTCGGCTGGCACCGAATTTGGCTAGGGCCCGTTCACGCTTGTCCAGAGGACGGTCTGTGGGAAGAGATGGATCAAGGAGGAAGGGTTTGAAGCGGAGCTTTCAAGTTGGTTGTTGAGTCTGCGTGGGGCCCCGGAAGCGGGTTGGGACCTACATACCTTGAAATCAAGGGGGAGGTTCTCCTTCTTCGCTGCCTCCATCGCGATAGTTATCTGCTTATAACCCAAGTAGCAGAACCTTCAAAATCGCCAGAATCAGCCTATTTTCACAAGCGCCGGTTGTTGGACCCACGGGCAGATAGAGTCACTGATTATATTGAGGGTGATTGGTTTGAGGGCCATGGTCGCCATTGGAATGAAGGACTTGGACGTCTTACGCCTGGTTTATAAAGTCGCATTGTGATTCGCTTGAAAGAGTAAGCATTTCTTTCGTGCTTCAGTCAGCAAATGACATCAGCTCCTGATTTGATCCGTCAATTGAACTTCGTAAGACGGCCTTGGTAGATGCAATGGTATCGAAACAAGTTGCCTATCGAAATAAGATATGTCGTGGTATTCTACTGCAAAAGGGAACTTACAAGCTTATGTACATGGCAAATTACCAGGAAATATAGGTACTGATATCTTTTGAGCAGCGGCAGCGGACTGAGATCAAAGGAAAGATTTACTAAGCGGAGACAGAGCCAACATCTGCCCACCCAACATCTCTCTCTGCAACAACCTCAGCTATATCAATCCCGCAACAGAAAAAAGGACCGGGCCTGGCGCAGCTCTTCGCACCCAGATGGGCCAAGACACCGATGGACCCAGGCATGCGACAGGTCGATGAGCGACGGGACCCCGTCTTCCGAAACGACGACGTTGTCTGCGCGCAGGTCGCCATGCGCAACGCCCCGTTGGTGCAGCGCGCGCAGGGCATCGTAAAGCGCAGTCCTAATCATGCCAAATAAAAACAACGCGTTAGTCAAACCCAAGCACATATCGGTTCCACTACATACCGCTGCGAGCCTCCTAGCTCATGCATCTGCGCCAGAGGCGCACCTCGGTGCGTGAGAACGAGTACGGTGAGCCCGCGGCCTGCGAAAAGACCGAACATGCGTGGGAGCCCGCGGCCCTGCAGCGATCGCAGGCGCGCGTATAGCGCCGCCTCATGTAGCAACATGCGCGCCTCGTCGGAGCCCGCCTGAAGCGCGACCTTTGCGACGACGCGCTCCGCAGCTGGGTGCGCTGTGCCGGCGAAGACGGGACCAACGATGCCCTGCTCGAGCTGCTGGGTGAAGGTGAACGCGGAGGCGGAGGCGGGGTACTCGGTGAGGATGGGGACGGGGACGGCATTTTGACGGGATCTCGGGCTGACGGGCATGTCGTCGAAAGCAGGGACAGGAATGGAAACACGTTTGAGGTAGTGCGTGGCGGGTGGGTTTCCCGGAAGGCTGAACGTCATTCGCACAAGAGAGTCATTCTATCCCCAGATAAGTCGCGAATCACTGAGGGGTAAATGACCACTCGCCTCGTTTGCACCATATACATCTTCCCTACAACGCTCGCCCCCGCGCCCTCCCAACACGAGGTCCAGGCCCATCGCATGCGTCGTTGACAAGTCCAGGCGAATCATCGCAGTAAAGGAGACATACAGTACGCGGACAACGACCGGGGCGATCGCACTTAACACTTCCCTGAGCCTTAAGTATAGGAGGATCGATCACTCGTTGAAAATCAGGACGGCGGTCACACTGCAAGTGCAACAATGCAATTGCCTCCAAACATTTAAATGTCAGATGAAAGTAAGAACAGGCTATAGCTACAAGAAACACCGTGCACCATGACATGCTCATTCGCCGGAGAGCAGGTCCGCAATCGAGTTGCCGCTGTACCCCTTGGGGGCCTTGATTGTCAGATCCGCTTGTTGCCTGTTTGCGAGCGGTGAGCGGGGAACCAAGGCGGAGGAGAATAGGACGTACAGCCGCATGCGGAGGAGAACCTTTCGGTTCGTCGACTGGATGTCGCGCCCGGCCTTGATGGCGCGCGCGAACAGCTCGGCGCGGTAGTCCGTCTGCTTTGCGTACAGAATCTGTGACAATTGTATTAGTGTTTTTGGACGCGAATGAGATTATTTGCTCATGCACGCACCTTGTTCTGGCTGTCGACACGGCCGTGAATGGACCCGGACTGTATGAGCGACACGACCTGCTCCTCGACCTCCTCGACCGTCCAACCGAACGCACCACTCATGCGGTCGAGTTTGATCGACGCGAACGGCTGGAAATACAGCACCACAGCCCAGTTGCGGATCATGTTCGTTAGCTCGACGACGTGCGGGGCGAGGTAGATGTCCAGCGCGTGGCGGGACTATGAAGACGTAAATCAGCGCTAACTAAAGGAGGACGACTAAAGAGCGCACGGAGTACCGGTTGAGCAGCTCGAGCACGGTCTTGAAGTTGCTGCTCAGGTACGCTTCGACTAGCTCGCGTACGTATGGCTCCTGCTCAACGTAAACACCAAAGGTCGAGTTCTCGAGGATCTGTGTCTTGAGAGACGAGCGGGGTAGGCTAGCGAGCGCACAGAGCACGCCATAGATGGCGATATCGCCTGGTGCGATGAGCTGTGTGTAATTAGAACTACTAAAATAAGATGGACGAGCAGCACATACCCTGCCCATCCACTCTCCAAGGTCCTTGGCGGGCCCAAGCTTGAGGAATGAGTAAGCGGCCTTTTGATAATTGCCAGACGCGAGACTGGAAAGGGCGGTGGCAAAGTCGAGCTTGGACTGCACGCGCTCGCGGTCCTCCGAGATGGCTTTGCGCTTATTTAGCAGCGGGGCGGCAGCGGGGGCGGTCGCGGGGTCGCCTTCCTTGGCTGTGTTTGCCGCCGCTGCCGAGGCCGCGTCGAGCGCCGCATCGGCTTTGAAAACGTATGTGGGCAGATGTGAGTAGTTTCGCTGTTCGATTAGCAGCTGCCAGGCGGTCAGCCAAGAAGGTAGTGGCTATAGGCAAAAAGAACACACCTCAAGCACAGAAAGACACATCTCGAGAACATGTTGGCTGGTCGTGCAGAACTCGCGCGATTTTGTGTAGTGTTTCAATGCTGTCGGATATTCGCCAACAGACCGGTAAAAGTCGCCGAGGTCGCGATGGCCCATCTACAGCAGCGTGGATATAAAGCGAAGCAGAATGACAACCCCTCGTACGCGGATGCTCTCTTTGATCATATTGTTCGAATAGGTCTTGAGCTCGACCTCGAGCTTGGAGCGTTCCGCCTGGTTCTTCGCCATCGTCTCGTCCGCCCATCTCGTGTCAAGCGATGCAAGGTCCATCGAGCTGGGCAGCGGCACATCCGTCGCGCCGCTGATCTGATCGTATGCAGACATTACTTGCTGGTACAACGATGGGTCGCGCGACTGGTGGATCTGTTGTACTGCAAGCTGGAACGCTTCCGCCGCAAGAGAAGGACATGTCGAAATAATGTGGATGAGACGGTCGACGGCGGTACGGCCTGTTAATGTGAGCAACGACGCGTACTCTTGGGCGCTTGTCGGTTACCTGTGTAATTTGAGATGTAACCGTCCAGGTCAAAAGGATGCAGGTCGTCTACAAGAATTAGTTGTGTTTTTCTGCTGTAGTGGGTTTGGGTGCTGCTCTGCCCATTGTCTTCAGGAATGTCGACGTCCATGAGGAGGGGAGGATATAGCTTGTTTGGTTTTGTTATCCTGAAACTTCTCCCTCTTGTCTTTCACCCTCATCATCTCTCTCGGAGCATTCATTGCTTTACACGGACTATACTTCAAGTTGGCAAAGGTACCCCCTCGCTATCAGGCTGGGATGTATCCGGATCTCCAACAGCGGTCTTGACTGGATAAGAAATAATTTCAATGGATCATTCACCTCAGCCGCAGGCTGCCATTGCACCATGCCTCAATCCATGCCTGCATTGAAGTCCTCGAGCGTTTTCTTCTTGGAACCTGTGGTTATATATTTTGGGCCAGCCTCTTCTCAAGTTCCAGCAACGCACATGAACCGATAGCTATAGCTTCCCTCTATAGGGTTCAAGGGAGCTAAATTACTGCCTGACAGTTGCCTGATTGTCACCTGAACTGATAGGAACTAATGCTGCCCTTGAGATTATCGTCTTTCCTAGGTTTTCACTTCTTCCAGAGCTGGTTCCTGTACAACTTATAAGCACAACACTTGCTCTGTCCATAGCCTGAACTCCTGTACCTCAATCCAAGTTAGATGAGGCAGCCTTCCTCCCTCTTCCTGTCTGCAGCACGCAATTCGGGCTTATTTACCCGGTCTGGCACATTATTTCAATCTATAATTGTCTCTGGATGGACGCGTCTTTGACTGCTGCACATTGCAGCCTGATTGTTTTCTTATGTATAGATTTCACATATATATGGTCTTTCCTCCCTGCAGTCTCTGTCTAGGTCTCCCTCTGGTTTTGCCCAACACCGCACGGCGATTCGTCTGTCTATGTCATGCTTCGTCGTGGTCCCTGAAACATAAGTCGGCTGAGCTGCCTTCTATACTCTCGCACGCAGTCCGAGCTTCGTCCCGGCCCGTCTAACTACGTTCTGCTCACCCAGTACAGTATTACCGATGTATTTTTAAGGTGCCACCCCTCGGGTCCTTCAAGTTTCGCCTCAGAATGCCGCTAGTTCGGTGTTGCGCTGCCACGAAAACGGAGAGATTAAATCGAAAAGCTCCCTTCGTGTGGACTGACGTGTCTGAATGATAGGTACGAGTGTTACGGAGATAGAACGTTGTAGACTCGAAATAAATCGAAAAACTATTTAAAACATAACCCTGTTTGGTTCCGTTTACCCCGGAATAAATTTCATTAGGGGAGCGGCAGGCACCTTTGGCGGGTCCCTTTACTCCTTGCCTTGTGCGACGATGAGCTCCAAGACCAGGAATACGAATACTGGCATCATTGGCCAGCTGCGTCGGATACCCACCCCCGTCGCCCTACTGGTCGGCGTCCTCTGTGGCCTTTTCTTTTCTCGTCTGCTACCCTGGGCCAATGTCTCATCGGCTGGGACGTGGAGAGGGCACACCATTGCCGCAAAGTCGCGCCAGCAGAGTCGGCAGCCCATCCAGCTTCCGACGCTAGAGCAGCGGCAGCGTATATTCCATCTGCTAACATCCCTTTCACCGCATTACACCAAGGAATGCACAAGGAATACTCAGCCCCTCTACCAAAAACAGGCCACTGAGCGCTATGCCTCGTTGATAGGCCACAAATCCCCGTCGCGCAGCTCATGGCTTGGTGGTTTTGGCATGGGCGGGAGTGTCGAGCCGGACTACCAAAATAACCGCAGAGATGTGGTGGCCTCCGAACACAAGTACTTTTTCGGAATCAATCTCTACAACTCGTTTGACATTATTCCGGACCTCTTCGCCACCCTCTTTCGTGTCGCCGCGGTCCTGGGATACCACAATGTATACGTGTCCATCTACGAGAACGGCTCGACGGACCAGACCAAGGCGCTTCTCCGCATATTCGACGCGCTCACGCGTAGCGTTGGCATGCGTATCACCATCCGCACCTCCACCCGCACGCGTGGCGCGTTCAACCACCGTATCGAGTACCTCGCCGAGGTGCGCAACGCCGCCTTTGTTCCGCTGCACGAGCTGCGCGACGCAGAGAACGAGTTCTTCGACACGATCGTATTCATGAACGACATCCTGCCCTGCGTCGATGACCTCCTCGAACTCATCTGGCAGTCGCGCAATAACAACGCCGGCATCACCTGTGCCGCAGATTACATGTACCACGAGGAGATCGGCGCGCCCGTCTTTTACGACAACTGGGTCGCGCGCGACATCAACGGCACCGCGCTCGAGAACGCTCCGTTCGAGTCCATCTTCCATCACTCCCCGTCCAACGATCGCTTTCAGAAGCATCTCCCAATTCAGGTCCAGAGCTGCTGGAACGGCATCGCCGTGCTCGACCCCGCGCCGTTCTACTCGCCCCCACATGTCCGTTTCCGCATGGCGCGCATCACCGACGGCGAGTGCAGCGCCAGCGAGTGCTCGCTCATCTGCAACGATTACTGGGACTCAGGTTACGGTCGCATCATGATGGTCCCGCGCGTCAAGCTTGCTTATGATCGGGTATGTGTGGCGTCCTCTACATTGTTGTCGTGCTAATACACGGACAGCGGGTGTTCGACATAATTCATCCGAACCGGCGCAATCTCACGGCAATCCGCGGGTACGTGCGCATGGGCGGCCTCCCAGACGACCCACGAACCGACCCACAAGACCGTTCTTGGTTTGGACCCCACGACCGTCTATTCACTGAGGAGGAGGGTGAGCCACTCGATTTTGTCCCAGGTCCGGAACACGGTACGTCCCACTTTCCTTCTGCATCACCTGGCATTGACCGTTGTGCTTGCAGTATGGTGTTGGGGCTGGGACGGCGCAGGTGACCTTGAGGGCCCCGATGTCGACCCCATCTGGGAGCGCATGTCGAATAAATCGACAAGCGCGGACGCCGTCGTTGTCAAGCACGACCGGAGTCTGCTCTGAGCCTTGTACGCTCGTTCGGGATAGCCCAACGGCTGTCCGTATCACCCCATCAGCATTGACATCTGGATTCGCATTGATTGCATGCATGCACACGACTTATCATATTTAATATCCCTTATTGCGTCTTCTTGGAACGGGACCCTGCTAGACTGTACTATGTGTACGAGACGGACCAATGCCGAAGCGAGGTCGAGGCTGCTGCAATTATTGGAGCGGCATGGAGAATTTATTGGGAATAAAAGTCTCTACTAGATATATCACCGCCAGGCGTCGCGTTGGTAAAGAGTTCTTGCTGCCAAAGCTCGGGCGCGGTGAAGCAGTCGAGGGTTGGGTGGAGGAATCCGCTTATGTCGAGCTCAGGGACGGTCCAGGGAAATGTTACATCCCCGAACTCGTCTGCAGCGCCTGGTGGTGCCAATGGCGCGAAGAAATCCACAGGCATTTGAGCCCATGCTGAGTTCGCCGCCTCATCGGGTGGCGTGCCAGCCACCTCAGCTGGAAAAAAGTTCCTCTCGTATGTGTTCGTGCTAGGGACCGCTGTCGCGTCCCGATTACCTTTGTTCGCCAGTCGGCGCGCTATCACAGGCTGAAGCCTGTCTTGAAACACGCTGTGCAGGATGTCCGCCGTCCGCATCGCACAGGTCCACGCTTGCCCCAGCTCACGCAAGTAACGGATACACTCCTCCACCTGCGCGAGTGCCGTGTTGAGGGACCCATGCGCGATGCGTTCGCTGGCCGTCGCCCGTAGCGCAAGAAGTAAAAAGACGGTTCCCGCACTAAAAATAGTCTGCAGCATCGTCACGGGCGCGAGACGCAGCGAGTAGAGGGAGGACCACGTCTCGGAAAGATCCAAAATGTTCTCTGCCGCGCGCTTGCATAACTTCGGGTTTGAAATGAGTATGGTGGGTATTGTGTAGACTGGAATGGTCTACCTTCACATGGTCGATTTGGCTGTCCGAATGTTGAATCGCTCCGGCACGGCGGTTAAAGAAGGGCCGATGTACGATGATGAAGCACCACCAATATTCACCGTGTAGCATAAGCCGCTGTGGTGTGGATTTGGCCCTGTTCGCAAGTGTGATGTCAAGGTGTGGCGGCAGGCGGCTTTTCCAGTTGTTGAGTTCAAGACTGTACAAAGTATAATAAGCACAATGTCTGGAATAACTATAACGGCTCACGCACTCGACTTTGGTGATACATTGGGAGACCTTGACAGTGTCCTGCTGGGCAGACCCGGTTCTGAAACAACAGTTGAGAGAGAGTGCAAGGGAGACTGAATATTCCACGCACATTATATCGAGGATCTTACGGGCTATCACGAAAAGCACCGAGGATTCGTGGAATATGAGGGTGAGATAATTGGGCTGCGGGGGAATATTCGCCGGCGCGTAATGCCACGGAACCTGATCGAGTTCCGAACTCACAAACGGCATTGGAATAGTTTGTCGATCCGAAGGCGGGCCACAGAAGTCGCGACCAAAATAGGATGCCCATAAGACGTCCTGGAGGATGTCTTAGGTCAGACTTGTCAGGTAAAGAATCAGAAATTACCATCGAGAACACGTTCCAATAGGTCCAGTTTCTGCCCACCATTTCTTCTTGGCTGAGGAGACCAGCCTTTACCCACGGCTTGGAATCCACACCGAAACCAACTGTAGTGCAAGTCAGTACCGGTCTCATGTAAAGGCTGATGCGTACGAGACACGTTGATTCGACTGCACATGCCTGTAAAACACCCTGTTAATACGCACACACACCCAGAGGAGAGAGGTACGTACCGAAAAGCATGTCTCCAACTATTCGATCGCCGATATCGGCATAGTATGTCCCCAAAAACGCGAGAGCATGCACCAAGCTGATGTTAGGTTGTCTGCATTCGGCATCGAGAGAACATCTAGCGGCATGAGCGAAATATCTCCGGGTTTTCGGGTCCCGCAGGCGGGGATCGTCGGAGAAGATGGCGGAAAGCGCAAGTAGGGCGTTATGAAGCATAGGAGAGTAGTAGGGTGTCCTCGGAGGTTTTTGGAATGAAGGAACACTCAAAGCACGATGCATGTCTCTGAGAAAAAGAGTAGGCACGATGCGAAAAGTCCAGAAGGTAAAAAACTTGAAAGATAGATCGAGGATTCTGAAGGTGCAGGTGAGAATACTTGTGGCGGGAAAAATAAAACACGCACTTATCGTGCTCTCTTCTTTCTAAAGATACCTCAGACGGTAAGTGCCTTGACCAATCGACATTCAGGTCGCAGTCAGTTGCGTCGACACCATCCACCAGCAATACGTATGTAGCATCTGGATAGGCGAGTTTTGAAGGGCACACTCGGAAAACCTCATTAGGAAGCTTGTTCCCAAAACGAAAGGGTGCAGTTATCCCGTGCAGCAAAAGGGCGTTGAAATTATCATCGAGCTGAAGTTTCTTGTGGATGAACTGAAGCCTGCACGACGAAGCTCGCTTACCTTGAGGCACTGCACCGGAACAGTGAGCTCTTGTGTGATGTCATCATCGGATTCGAGGAAATCGGCTTCAGAGTCTTCTTCCTGCTCTCCAGGCTGTTGTGGTCGAAATTGCAGGTGAGAGGAGACATCCTGACAAACACACTTTGCGAGAATCCCTTCGAGGAGATCGGAATAGGCCTGGAGAGAGTCCATACGTTTTCTGAGGGCCTCGAAATGTGCCTCCGTGCGCGGCTTCCTGGGAGCAGTATCCCGACCCCAGGAACACTATGATCAGTCTCAATCAAGGGTTTGAACGAGTATGCTTTGTAGGCTCACTTCGTCGTTCCTCCCAGAGGCTCCGCACGAACCGCATACTGGTTTGACGCCGTCGCATTTCGACTTTCTGAATTGGAATTGTTTAATGAGAATAGGAGGTACTACACCTATGCTCACTTGGCTCGACATATTATGCATGCCTGCGCCGCATACGGTCGACGAGCTTTCGGGTTCGCAGTCACTTCCCTTGGCATTAGCGATTCAATTCTTTCGATGATGGAGGTCAAAGCGAGACCACGAAATTTGCTGATTACATGATTCTCGCGGCGCTTGGTAAGCGTAAGTAAGCAATTCAGCTCGCCTATCAAAGCGTTCAAGGATATCGCTCGTGCCTTCGCTATGTACTACGCGTCTTGGGAAAAGTCGCCAACACGTCGAGACGGCTCAATGATAACTATCCTAGTAGTTCGGAAATATAAGTTACCTGAGATAGGAGGCAACGGCGCGACGCGTCAGTAACAAACACGTGAGCGATGTCACGGTATGACGTTTCGCGTTTTCATGACTGCCGTACTTATCATTGAGAAGCTTGAATGCAAGCGCAAAAAAGTTTTACATTATCTCACATACATTCAGCGTTGGCTGCATCCCAGTTCTCTATACATTATCTGCGGATAGTTAGCTCTCACAACCAAATCCCAAACCCACACAGGGCCGCTCATGCGGGCGAAACCGGCTTTGGGACAGGGTCCCGTCCTGCACGTTCGAGAGCACCCTCCGCAAGTTCGTACGCTGGCCGATAATGCCGCCCAGCGGGAGATATGGGGGTCGCAATGGCATTCTCATGCCGGGTGTGCGTGGTGGATATGTAGGCTGCGAGGACGCCGGTCGGCGACAGACTGGGCGTCTCTGGCTGGGGCACCGAGTGCGTCGACGAGAGCAGTGTCGAGAGCGCCGTGCCTGGCGTGAGGAGCGAAGGAGAAGTACTACTAGAGGAAGATTCCGGGATGTCTACCAGCAGTGCCGGGTTCGGGAATGTGTTGTACGTGGAGCCGAGGGAAGTATATCTGTGGGCAATGAGAAAACGTGACATGATGAGGGAAGAGAAAAAACGCACCCATAATCATACAGATCGCAATAAGGAACTTTGAGCTTTCGGAGAAAGTCCCAAACATCCGAATAATCCCAATTTATTATCGGATTGATACGTTCGAAACGCGGCCAGCCTGCATCGGTCATGTTGCGGTGCGACAACGTGGCTGGCAAATGTAAGAGAGGGCAGAAACGTGAATCCGAGTCAAACACACCTCCGTGAGGGTCCGAGCGACGTGTGCCTATGAGGATCGCGTCGATTTCGGGAAATTTATTCTTGTAAATCTCTAGCGCCTGCTTCATCCCCTCGGAACCCTTTGCCTTACCTACGGCCTTGGGTGCGAGCACCATGTAGTCGGAGCCAGTATTTGGTGCAGGTGTGAGCACGCTCTCAACCGGCTCCGACGGCGGCCGGCAGTGGAATAGATCTAGGTTGTATCTCTTTGCTGAGTCCTCGATAAAGGTTTCTAGTGTCGGAAATGGCGACGGAACAGCAATATAAAGCGCCGGAATGGGTTTTACAGGCTCGGAAGACGACAAACGCCTTGCAAGCGATCCCGCGTAGAGATGTAGGAGGACTGTGCCTGTTCCGAGGTCGGACGATCGAAGATGAGGATTGCCACAACTCGAGACTCACAATCTTTGCCGCCATTAAAGCTGATAGATACGTGTTCCTGCCTTGAGGGGTATGTTATCGGAGGTATAAAGAAATATTCTGTTCCCCACCTACCCATGCGTATCCAAAACCTGGTCAATCACGTCCAAAGCCTCCTTAACCAATGGTGCCAATGGGTCCTGTGAATTAGCGAGATCGTAGACCGTCTCAGCGACCTTCTTGCAGTCCATTGCAGAAGTATTCTTGGTACAAATTACCCGTGTCCGATGCCCAATGATTTGGGTGGATAGAAAAGCGAGAAATGGCTCGAGGAAGGCGGGAATATAGTAAATTCTGATCACGGGAACGGACTGAATCTCTTCCACTTACTTCTGAAGTTACTTCTGGATTTTTAAGGGTACTTGACATGGCCACTGTCGTCCTTGTTACTGGCGGTACTGGACTCGTAGGCAAGGCTCTGCAGCATGTTATCGAGTCTGAGCCCGTTGGCTCAAAATACGGGAAACTGCCTAATGAGACCTGGATATTCGCCAGCTCGGCAGATGGAGACCTCAGGTCTGATCTACTGGATTTCATACGCTTTGGGAACTAAGGAGGATCTGCTAGGGATCCCCAGGATACGCTCAAGTTGTACGAAAAGTACAAGCCAACACATGTCATCCATCTTGCCGCGCTTGGTATGTATTTCGTGCATTCGATCCCGCATCCTGACGGGACCATCATGTAGTCGGCGGATTGTTCAAGAACATGAAATACAAGGTATTTATACTGTAAACCACATGTAGCATCTCCCTAACTTTATTAACAGCTGACCTTCCTGCGGGACAATATCTTGATCAACGACAATGTCCTCCACGCGTCGTACACACAAAAAACCACCAAACTTATCTCATGTCTCTCCACCTGCGTCTTCCCTGACAAGGTCGAGTACCCCCTGGACGAGAACAAAATCCACAGTGGCCCACCACACGAGAGTAACTTTGGCTACGCACACGCGAAACGGATGGTTGACGTGCAGAACCAGTGAGTCGACCAAATCGCATCTCGTCTGTCCATCCTGACACCATCTAGCGCGTACAAGGAGGAGTTTGGCTGCAACTTCACCTCCGCGATCCCCACCAACATCTTTGGTCCCCATGATAACTAGTGCGCTCGTTTCTTCCTTTCCTCGTGTTATTACATCCTAATAACCCTTACAGCGATCTCGAGGACGCTCACGTCATCCCTGCCCTTGTGCACAAGTGCTATTTGGCCAAGAGTGAGTCTCCCAGCGCGATGTGCCGCCGATCCTCACTCCAATTGCAGAAAACGGCACCCCCTTCATTGTCAGCGGAACGGGAAAACCCCTCCGCCAATTCATTTTCTCGCAAGACCTCGCCAAGCTCTTCATATGGATGCTGCGCGAATACGACGACGTTGAGCCGATCATCCTTTCCGGTATGCTATCTCCCGTTCATTCCAGCCAGCCTGTTGACATTCGTGATATCCATAGTCGGCGAAGATGAAGAAGTAAGCATCAAGGAGGTGACCGATGCGATCGTCAAGGCTGTCGGTTTTGAGGGCCACTATTCCGTACGTCTGTCGGCGTTATCTCTTCCCCTTACTCAAGCTATTTTAGTTCGACACCACCCGCGCAGACGGCCAGTTCCGCAAACCCGCATCTAACAAGAAGCTGCTGGATCGCATCGGCGGGTTCCAGTTTACGCCGTTCGAGCAGGGTACGCATATCTGCTTTCCTATCGTACTTTGCTAAAGTCCCCTCTTTAGCGCTGGACATCAGCGTCAAGTGGTTCATTGAGAACTACGATACGGCAAGGACGGGTAACAAGAAGGCGTGAGCGATTCGTGTAGACATACTATCAGCAGAGATGGGGACCTTATAATGCAATACCTTTCAAAACAACTCGCGCCCTCCAGCTCAGTCAAACAACTTTGTTTTGACCTCGTAACTCGAGGTCTTCCAGTTCACATGTAATTTTATACTAAGTCCGAGAATTATTCCGTCTATAGAGTGAGTTCACCGATTAATTCTGATCCTCGACCATGCTCTTCGATGCCTTGAGGTCAGCCTCCACCATATCCTTCACCAGCGAGGGGAAATCCACTTTGCGCTTCCATCCCAGCACACGTTCGGCCTTGGCTGGGTTGCCCAGAAGGAGCCTATACGACGAGTAAGTGCGAGGAACGTGAAGCACAAGACATTACGCACTCGACCTCTGCCGGACGGAAATATTGTGCGTCGATCTTGACCACAACGTTGTTGGTCTTGACATCGACGGCCTGCTCGTCAATACCGCTGCCGGACCACCTAAAATAGTGTCCGATTAGCAAAATCCATGCCAGTCGCAGAACGAAAGGGAGCATACTTGAGCTGGATGCCAAGAGCGTTGAAAGACCGCTCAACAAACTCGCGGACAGGGTGGGTCTCGCCCGTCGCCAGGACAAAGTCGTCCGGCGTGGACTGTTGGAGCATGAGCCACATGCCCTCCACGTAGTCGCGTGCTAGAAGAACAGCGATCAGAATGGGCGGGAGAGATTTAGAGTAAATGCGGAAGTGCGTACCGTGTCCCCAGTCACGTTTGGCATCGATGTTCCCCAAGTACAGGCACTGCTGCTTTCCAAGCGAGATGTCGGCGGCGGCGCGGGTGATCTTCCTGGTGACGAATGTACGTCCTCGCCGCGGGCTCTCGTGGTTGAACAAGATACCATTGCACGCATACATCCCATATGCCTCGCGGTAGTTGACGACGATCCAGTACGCGTAGAGCTTCGCACAGCCATAGGGAGAGCGGGGGTAGAAGGGGGTGGTCTCGCTCTGGGGTGTCTCGACGACCTTTCCGTAGAGCTCCGAGGTCGAGGCCTGGTAGAAACGGACGTGCTTTTCGAGGCCACATGTGCGCACAGCGTCGAGGAGGCGCAGCGTGCCGAGGCCGTCAACATCGCCGGTGTACTCAGCCATCTCGAACGAAACCTTGACGTGCGACTGCGCGCCGAGGTTGTAAATCTCCGTGGGCTGCACCTGCGCGATGATGTACACGAGATTGGTGCTGTCGCTCAGATCGCCATAGTGCAGCTTGAATTTGCCCGGGCCTGGAATCGCGCGAAAACACGTAAGGAACGAACGGCGAACATGGAGAAGGATGCGCAAAGGATGACTTACGTTCGTGTTGATCTTCATACAGATGGTGCAGACGACCAGTATTGAAGCTGGATGAGCGACGGATAATCCCGTGCACCTGGTAGCCCTTCGAAAGCAAAAGCTCTGTACTTGGGTAAAGGTTAGATGAATCTGATGTTGGGCGATATCGCAGCGCGGTCCCAACTTACAGGTACGATCCATCTTGTCCAGTAATGCCTACGCGTTTCGTTAGAATGTGTACTCAGCGACTACGAAGACGCCTAACCTGAAATAAGGGCAACCTTGCGCTTGTTGTATTCTTCGGGCGAGGGCAGATTCTGAGGGGCAAAGGGAGTGGAGAATTCAGACATGGCGGTCGGGAGCAAGGTTGGGAAATGTCAAAACGCTTGCCGCGCTTTCCTTTTTAAGATGCAATGAATTCATTCCGCCAAAATTAAGGACCCGCGGACGCGAATCTGGTCCCTTTCTACGTTTTCTGCGTGGATTTAAATCGATACTTAATCCTAAAAATTTACTGCGCAGACGACACGCTTTCCGAGCGTTTTCCGCGGCAGGCGGTGAAAAAAAGATCACAATTGCTTCTTCTCATCACTGCAGCAACATTACAGCGCCTGCAGGCGCCGGCATAAGAGACCATGGTATATTGCACTTCATTACAGATTGGAGTCTCGTCCATCCATTCCAAGGACTGGCAACGAGAAAGGCACCTGACAGACTCGATGTAAGATGTGATTTTTTTGTGCGGCCCAAACGCGCTCGCAGTAGATGCATCCAAGTTCCGCCATGCTAAGTTCTATACGGTTTCATTCCGAATCAGTTTAATATTGTTTAAGATGTCTGTCTGTCGCCGCCACGCATTAACTGACCGGTTCTGCATGTCTACTGGTACTCTGTGCTCGTTGGGCAGCAAACTCGGTCATCAGACCAGTGGAGCTAGGCCATAGAGCAGTACGCATGCCAGAAATCCGAGGATTTTTGGAGGCAGGGCTCTAGCTGAGCTGGCATGGACAAACAGTTTTGAGCAGGGTCGGCGAGATAGAACTGTAAGGCTTGATGCGTGATGGCCGCCTGTGGTAGCGATATATTATGCATATTACTGTATGCCCCGTTTATTCAGATTGATCCGGAAAGAAAATCCAAAGATTTTGCAAAGATTGTTCAATTGGTTATGTTCGGTGGAGTGAAGAGGAAGAGTTCCAGAGGTATACACAGAGCATAGGTAGCCGGAAGCTTGAGAAATCATGAAGCCAGGTTTTCCGTGGCCACATTCCTTTGAATTCGGAGTCCCTTCAGAACTGAATCGACAAAAAAATTGTTGTATAGCTTGAGTTTGATATGAGAGTCTTTGGAACGCGACTCGACCCATGGGAGCAACATGGGAGAACGAAAGAAAGCTGGATGGCGGCGGTGTTTCCGTCGGATCAATACCCAAATAAGAGGACCCGGCGGACGGCATTTGTACTTAAACGACGACGATCACCAGCAGCCATGAAGAGAGCCTCCCCGGGAGATAATCCACAGGCGAAAAGAACCAAGGCTAGCCAGGCATGTCAGGTAGGTAGGTAGCATTACATGGCACGGTCCCGCTCAGGAACGCCCGTCTCCAGAACTGCCGCCGCCAAAAATCACGCTGTGAGCTCCTTGACGTCCGCAGCCAACCCGGAGCACCAGTGACCATTCGCTGCCACCGCTGCAAGGTTCTTGGAGTGGAGTGCTCGTTCGAGACCTCAGACCTCATACATTTCTTGCCAAAAGCTTCGCCAACCGCCTCATCACCCGCGGTCTCGTCACCTGGGGTGTCTGTAGCCGAAGAGCGCACTCCTCCGGAAATCTACGGCAGCCTGAATACCCTTGCCACAGTTGCCTCGTCTCGTTCTAATGCAGAGACAGAGCCTACTGTCAATCACATTCCGAGCCGTTATGGGATGCTTCCGGAGGACCTGGTCCCAACCGCAACAACTCCGATATGGGGGTGCGTAAGCCGTGTAGACTGGACGGCGACCCCGATGCTCGCAATCCAGGAGCTAGTCCGATGCCCGCGGACCGATTCTGGCTTCGAGACTCCCAGCGGTGGTCGCTTGGCGGATATCCTTAGTCCCCCAGAGATTTTTTCGCTGCTGGAGATGTTCGTCGCTTTATCTTTATATCGGGAACCACACTGACTGGAGTACACAGATTTGAGACACGGTATAGTCCTTGGCTGTGTGCCCAACCCGGGCCACTAGAATGCACCAATTCATTACTGGACATAGTGCGCTGCACCGTGGCCTCGCGACATTTGGCGCCCGCTGTGCGATCGTCGATTGCGCCTCGGCTCCAGAAACTCACAGAGGACGTCTTCATGCGAGAGATATTCAACCCACAGCCGTCGCTCGAGTCAATCCGGGCACTACTCATCCTCTCCGTGTGGGCGCCCATCTGCGGCACCGGCGCTGAGGCCCGCGACGGGAGGCTTCTCATCGCCTCAGCCGTCAGTATGGCGATGAACTTGAGTCTCCAGGGTGAATCAAAGCGTGCCATCGGACTGCGTGCTGAGAAGGACCCTTTGTCCCCGGAAAAGTTAGCAGAGCTCGATGAAGCCACCCATCGGTGGCATTTGGTACGTTTGTCCCCGATCCCATTCGCGTGATCCTGACTGTCGAATAGTGGATGTATCTTTCAGTGACCGAGTCGATGTATGTCCCTTTTCTTGTTCGTCGTATAATGACCTTTCTTACGTTTCAAGGTTATGCATCGGGACAGGGCGTGCGCCCGTCTCGCGCCCCTCACAGCTGGATCACGACATGACCAGTCTCGCATCGCTCCCCGACTTTTCATTGGCCGCTGTCCGCGACATCCGCCTCGGCATCAGTGCAAAGATGTTCGACATATGCGAAACCGCGCTGAAATTCCGTCTTAAGCGCGCCGATGACATGAGCGCCTTCTACCACAAACTGAACAGCTCGGTGTACACGATGGAAGGCCTCAGCAGGCTCATGACGCCCCTGGCAGTGATCACATCACACGATAGTTTCTACTCAGGAATGCTCCTCCTTCAGTATTACGCATGCAAATTGCTCATGATGCATCACGCGTTGCGCGAAACCCGCACCGTCCACGAGCGAGAGGCCCCTCTTACGCCCTGGTACAAAGTTGAAACCGAGGGCCGTTGTGTCTCCCTATTCTGGGGTCGAACCGCGCTCATCTGTGCTGAGGCGGTCCTCACCGCGTTCCTCGCGCCAACGGACCTCACCCTCATGAGTACCGCACCGGACAACCTCTACGTGATGGTCGGTTTCGCCGCGACTTGGATCTTCGTGTCGAACTTCTCGCTCTACCAGCTCAGCGGGAACAAGCTCGGCGGTGCGAGTGAACGCCTGCAGGCGATGACGATCTCGCGGCTGAACCAAATCGCACACTCGCCGGACCACGCGGCTGCGCGGTGCGGGCACATGCTGGGTGCCCTTCTGAGCGCGTGGGAGCGGCGTGCACCGCGAGGGCCCGACGCACCAGACTGCCATCAGTGTATCCTCGACATGCCCTACGAGTCTCCTGCACCGCTCTTCGCCGATGCGGACGACGTCGATTCGGCCTATCTGAACGCAGGGAACTATGACGCTAATGCAAATGCTGGGGCGAGCGGGAGCAACGCGGATCTGTTCATGGACGATGCGTTTTGGGCATCGTTTGTCGAGAACCTCAATTCGGATACGTTCATCGTGGCGAATTCTGCTAATCACTGCGTTGAGGCCCTTCGTAGTTAGGGCTCTGACTTCGCCATCCTATACTACTTGTTGTGATGTTCCACGCTTCACTACTTCTAGACTGTTCGTCATTGTCCCCATTGTCCCGTTCTTGCTGTATTGTAATTTGTATAGTCACTACTATCATCAGACTTATTTTGTAATATCCACTAACTGTCCCCAGATTCCAGCGGCTGCCATGTGTTGCCATGTGTTCAGCGCGTGGTTTCTCCGCAATTGGATACATATGTTTTCGCTTTGTTTTTGACGCTGACTTCTTGGATTCAACCCTTCAGCATACCCGCTTTCATTTTTCCATGTCATGCTCGTCGTACACACTCCACCCACTCCCTACTCTGGAACCCTGTATTTGCCAATGGGGTCTACAATTCAACTCCACATTAGGAACTTCCAAGCTCGTCGTTCGCCTGAAGAGGCCACGATGTTAATGTGCCGCCAGGTAATACGGAACGTTGCAGGCGTGAGGCTCTGGCAGTTGTGAAACGAAATGGAATGGATTTCCATCACGATGTATTCCCCTCCACCTCGGAAACGATGGCGCCGCCTCACGTCGCGTCTTTCAGTTGCCTCTTGGGTCGCATGCTTCCCCTTCTACGTCGCAGCGTGGGCCCCAATCCCCTCTAATGCTCGGCTGCACGACACTGCAGCCATTAAAACGGTGGCGTAGATATAAAACGCGTCCTGGGCTGCATGCGCGGACAACGCGTTTTGCGGACGCCATCCCGCGATCGTCGGCGACTGCTTTGCGTAATACTACAAAACCTCCTTTCAACTTTTATCTGGAGGCGTTTGTCTTTTCTGGAGGATGTCCCGGATTAATCCACGAGGTATCACTTTAGGGTGCACCTGTTGTGCACCGGTGAGGCGATTCGACTGCAGTCAATTGACCCCACTTGCGTGCTGCGCCCCTCCTCATCTGCCAGTGCTCAACATCCCGATCGAAGATGTGTAGTATTCTGCTCGGGAAATCACAGGCTGTCCGGGGACCGCGACTGCTCCTCGATATTTTATAACTAGCGTACGGGTACCCATCCCCAACCCCCCACCTCCACCTTCCTTAGCGCACGGAAAAATGGATGTACGTCGTGCCTTCTTCCGTCCGCGAACGCCGCCTGACATGGACATCGACCCGCAGCCAGCCCCCCGCGTCTTCGGCCTCGTCATTGGCATCGACAAATACAAATCTGGCGCGGTCTGGAACCTAGAGTCCTGCGTCGACGACGCGCAGCAGGTCCAGCGCTGGCTGCACAAAGACTTGAAGGTCCCCAAGGACCAGATCTGCTTGCTCCTCGACAAGCACGCGACGAAGGAACACATCGAGAAGAGCTTTCTCCGGCATCTAGTGCACAACGAGAAGATACAGCGCGGCGACGCGATCGTCGTCTACTTTGCAGGGCACGGGAGCACCATTCCCGCGCCCGATGGGTGGTTCCACCAAGGATCTGTCGCGGGCACGGCTGAGGTGCTATGCTCGTACGACTTTGCGCAGCGCGGTACCGTGGGAATATCGGACCGTGCGCTACAGTCCATGTTGGAGGAGCTTTCCAAGGCCAAGGGCGACAACATCGCCGTGATCCTAGACACATGTTTCGCGCCTCTGCAGTCGCCGTCGAATATCCGCGACCGCCGCCACACGCGCTGGACGCCGGCAGACAAGGTCGCCGCGCAGGACCTTCTTGCAGGTCTCTGGCCCGCGGCCCAGGCCCAGGCATACCCGCGAGGCGTTGGGTTCTACAACCCCGAGAACTCGGCATACACGCTCCTCGCTGCTTGCAGTCCGGGCGAAAAGGCGGTCGAGGGGAAAGACGGCGGGAAATTCACGTCCGCGTTTCTCAAGACCGCGCGCGAGACGCCGCTACACAGCGCCTCCTACGTCAGCCTTCTCCGTCACATCCGGCCCAAGATCGGGGAGGGCCAGCGACCCTTGTTTACGGGGAAGAAGGCGAAACGGCCGGTTTTCGACGCGGTGCCCTTCCTACCAGACCAGACTGCGTACTTCCAGACGGACGCGGTGCACGACCCGAAGATGCTGCGCATCGGGCTCGGCGCCGTGCACGGGGTCGTCCAAGGAACTGAGTTCTCTGTGCATGTGCACAACTACCGTGGGTCGTGCAACCCGTCGATCGCGAGTGTATCCGTCACGGACGTCTATCCGACATGGTCGTTTGGCTATCCCAGCCACGCCGTTCCTTCGGGCTGCTGGGCGCAAGTCAAGCGGTGGAACAATTGCGGAGGGTTCCGCATCAGGTCCAAAAGGTCGTTCTCCTTGCTGCGGCATCCGTCGAGAGCGTCGCTTCGGTCTATGGGGCGCTCGCTGTTCCACCGTTCGAAGTCTTAGCGTTGAATGGGTTGAGTAGCGAGTAGGCGTTCGTGATTATTGGCCCACGTATGCACATCTAAGTTATTGCAATGCATTCATTTAAGCTTCATGTTCTCGTACAAAAAGCAGTCGTACCGATAAATGACTGTCCACTTTGATGCCCTCAATTCTTCGGAAAGATTCACGACAGGTGAATCCGTGACAACTGAAATGCCAGTGCATTCCCGTCTCGATGGGCATTTTGAGCGCAAGGTTACGCTTCCCAAGAGTTATTTCAAGGATATTGTGACGATATAAAGGTAACAAGAACGATACGGGTCAGGTTGATCTAGCAGTCCATCAGCTCCCAGAGGCAGACGAGGGATCTTGCTTTGAACCTTCATGCGTCAGGATATCGGACGGGATATCCTGAGTTTAGGAAGGTACGCGGCGCAATCTTCCCGTCTGCCTTTGGGAGCCTACGGTCCAATTTCCAGCAGTCGTCCATCAGCTCGTCTGGTTCTGGAGCCTCTGAGTGGTGCGGCTCGCTCTTGGCGGCGGCTTGGGCGGCTTTATTTTGGCGTACGCATCGTCGTATGAATTCGTCCAGATTCTGGTTGGCCCGCGATTGACTGAGCAGATGGTCAGGAAACTATGCTGCAAAGTGTATGTGAGGCGCACTTTTCCCTGCGGTTCCGCTCCTTTATAATCAATTCCATGCGATGTCTGGCAGATATATTGTAGGTGTAAGTAGGAATGTACCGAGTATTTGACGTACTGGGCCCGATACTTGGCGCGAGACGCGCGCGCGGCGGGAGGCATAGTCTTGATAGCAGCGCGTCGTCTGGGTCCTGTTAATGATCCGAAATCGGTGCATGATAGTCACTCACCTGGCCATGCGCTCTCGACCCAGACGGCGTTTCTCCTCGAGCTTGCTTTGACTATTTATAGACGACTATGAGGAAAGAGAGCCAGCACAGGAACCCCACTCATGGTAGATCGTCCTGATCTGGGTTTCATCGAGTAGGTGAAGGACGTGAGTGTGCAGAATAGCTCGAAAGTGGTGTAGGGTGAGAAGGAAATAGTTGGTCGTCGGAGTCTGAATTCCCTCTCGGAGTTTGAATCGCAACTTGAATGTCTACTTCCACCACGGAAAGCCAGGAGGAGAGCAAGGCGGCTTCCTCAACGCCAGAGCCTTCATCTTCGACCGAGCCATCAGCCACGTCTGAGGTGCCCGAAACCGAGCCCACCGAATCTGTGGCTGAAACCGAAACCACACCCGTCGCTCAACAACCTACGGCTTGGCAAGCCATCTTTTCACCCCAATACAACGCATATTATTTCTACAATTCCGAGACACAGGAAACCACATGGACAAACCCTCTCCAACCCCCAGAGTCTGCGGAGGGCGCCGCGTCGACGTCTACTGCTGCACCGGAGGCTGAGACAAGCACCGCTGCACCGGGAACAGCAGCGCAACCCGAATCCTCTTCTACCCCCCAATACACCGCGCTCCAAAACGCCGCCATTGCGCAGGGAATCGACCCCGCCCTCGCGTATCTCGACCCTTCGCTCGCCGCGTCCACCTCCACGGCAGACCCGGCCGGACTCCCAAGTTTCCAGGCAAAGTTCAACGCGCGCACGGGCCAGTTTGCTGCGATGGACTCGCGCTCGCCAGCCCATCTGTCCGAGTATGAGCGCGCGAAGCGCATGAGCGAGGTTTTCTTCGACGTTGCTGCGTGGGAGCAGAATTTGGCCCAGGAACATGCCGCGGAGGCTGAAGCTGGGGAAAAGAGGCGCAAGCGGCCGAGCAAGAAGGACTTGGTGCGATTGCTTTTTGGTTGGCTCGTACCATTCAACTTATCTTCAAATTATACAGGAACGATTCAAGCAGCAGAAAAAGCTGAAGAAGATCGCCAAGACTGCTTGGTTGCGTACATAGCCCTTTGTATCGCACAGAGGAAACCATACATGTATTTTGGAATCATGACACACTTTCGGGAACTTGTATTCGGCTTTTGGAATTTGTTGTTGTTTCTGCAACTTCTGACAGGCGGCTGACACTCACAATTCCCTTTCACTCCTTCCCACTTCACTTGAGCTTACCGTGCTGGACACAACATCTCATATTATGCCTTCTCTTAGCAACAACATGTCTGAATCTACTGGCCAACGTACCGCTCTTGCCACGATCCAGCAAGAAGTCTCACGTCCGAAAGCGCCCGCAGCAAAGAAGGCAGGAACGTTCGGTCCTCTCTCTGTATGCGAGAATCGAAGAGTGCCTTCCCGTATGTTTCTGCCTATCTTGGCATGAGCGAGCTGCTGACATCGAAATTCAGGCGCACCCCGCCGTTCGTGTACAGTTATCGCCCCTGGAGGAGAACCTAATACGCGCGAGCTCTGGACCCTCCGCCCGCGTTTGCGCTCATCTCAGGCTCGCGTAGAACATTTTTCAAGGTCCAGAGCACGATCTGTGCGTGCGTCAAGCGTCGTCCCGACCAGCAACGCGACGCGTATCCCGTTGTCGCAGGCAGAAAGACCCTGTCGCTTACCGGTGGTTTCCACGCTCGGTCGTCCACTGCCGTCGGAATCAAGACGTCCATCGCTCACGGCACGCGCCCGTCGCTCCCCGTCGTCCTCGAAGTACCCTCCGATGAGCATCGACGCGTCAGCCACCAAGTACACCTTCGACTTCTCGCTGCCAATCGCGATCAAACCCGAGATGGTGACGATCACCACAGCAAGGGGAGACAAACTCAAGATTGTGGCCGATGCGTGGCATCTTGAAACCGACTGTGAGTTGAGCTTGCCGTTTTCAGAATGCCGCGGCTGACACAGTGAAGGTCATTTTGAGTGGGAGATCGCATTCCCTCCGAACGACATAGATGTCTCCGCCATCCGAGCCAAATTTGATGTGCAGGGTCGGCTGACGGTTAGCGCTGGGCGGCGTGTTTGTAATCCTTAGACATTTTGTTTTTGTCTTTGTTTTTTCTTCCATAATGGGATGCGTGGATGAGTACTGTTTGCTGCTGTTACACCTTCGGACCGAATGTTCCGACGCGCCGCACTGACCACCATGAACGTCCTGGTTTATTCTGGCCCAGAGGTAGTCCAGGCATCCTTAGACCACACACTATCGACCCTTAGATCTGTTCTTCTGCCGTTCTACTCTGTCCAACCGATCTCTCAGCAAGCGCTGGCATCCCACCCGTGGCAAGTAACTTGTGCGCTGCTTGTCTTCCCCGGATGCCGCGATATCTTTCTGTCCAAGGCAGCGCCGATAATAGACAGATATGTTCAAAGCGGGGGCGGATTCCTGGCCTTTGGATATGGCTCGCACTATTCCTCGCGGGGGCTGGATCAGGGAATTCTGAATGTCGCATCGACGAGTATTTCAAAGGACATGCTGCTGCGTTTCTTCGATAAAGAGTCGGGGAGCTCCGTATACCCCAGCTTTCATCCTGATGACACCCCACGCTCTGTCGCAATCCAGCCTACGGACGGCGAGCGGATCGACATCATGTTCCAAACCGGGACTCGCGAAGTCGTTGGGATCGACGGTGGAAAACCAAACGTCCGCGTTCTTGCCAGATATGTCGAGGATGACGTCGATGGCGCCGTGGCTGGGGCCATATACACCGTCGGTGAGGGGAGAATCCTCCTCTGGGCGTCCTCGCCAGAGTACCCGCTCGCGGAGGAGCCGGCTTCGTCCATCTCGATGGCCTCTTCATTGTCTCCACAAGCCATCGATCTCGCGGAGCAGCGAAGACTCGGATTGATGAAGAAGACGCTCCTTCTTCTCGGTTTGCAAGTTCCCGAAGAGGCCACGACAATCTGCAGGCCGCTTCCTCAGTTCCTTGCCTCGCACTTCATGAAACCGCACATCGGGACTGAGATAACTAATGCGATTGCTGCGCCGCATCCGGGCACGCAACTCACCGCTTTCGAGGACACAAATGACAAGTTTCGCTTCCATCTCCTTCCCGAGAGCCGGGCCCTCATCCGCGAGACACGGCTAGCCGCAACGACGCGCACTGACCCTTCGACGTGGCAGCCGAAGCACATAATAATTTGTCCCGAGAACCAGCTCCCCGGCCACGACGAAACACCGCTGTTTGATCTCGGCCTCTTCTTCAGCGCCTTGTCTGCAGCGCGCAAGAATGAAGGTGTGTCAGAGGATGTCGAGCCCTGGGGCATTGGGGACGCGTTGCTATACGGTGAAGCGGTGACAAGCACACAGACCATGCTGGATAAGTATGTGCCACGTTCTCCCCCAGGGTGCTCCGCATCTGACGCATTGGACAAAAAGAAATCCGCGCTTCATGGGCCTGCTTCCCACCCCCCTCGTGTCCCTTGCGTCCCACCAGCTGGCTGGCAGAGGTCGCGGGGCAAATGTCTGGCTCTCGCCCTCGGGCTGCCTGCAGTTTTCCCTTCTCCTGCGGCTCTCGTTGTCCAAATTCCCGGCCAGCAAACTCGTCTTTGTGCAGTACCTGTTTGCGCTGGCCGTCGTAGAGGCCTGTCGCGACGAGAGCGTTCTCGGAGCATGGGCCGCACCCGTGCGTTTGAAATGGCCAAATGACATCTACGCGGTACTCGGGGAGGAAAAGAAGAAGATTGGGGGCATCCTTGTGAACACCAGCTTTTCCGGCGGGAAGGTCGATATTGTGATCGGTGGCCGCTTTTGTTTCAATTTCATTCGAGTTGAATGACTGATACTCTCACAGGGTCTGGGCTGAACGTTCTCAATCCCCCGCCAATAACGTCGCTCTCGCAGCTGCTCCCGCTTGACGAGGAGCCGGAGCTGAGCATGGAGCGCACTGCCGCGGCAATCCTCGTCAAGTTCGAGGGGATGTGGTCTGTGTTTGTTGCGGGGAAGGGCTCTTTCGAGCCGTTTATGGATCTCTATCTTCAGCGGTGGATGCATTCGTCTGTGCCTCCCTTTTTCAGCCTACCCAGCGAAACTCATCCTCCTTTAGAGATCAACTCGTGACGCTCACGACTTCCGAGCCGCACCAGATGGTGCGCATTTCGGGAATCACTCCCGACCACGGCCTGTTGCGCACAATGCCAGAGAGAACGGGTTGGCACTCGGGCGGGTCGTCGGCCCCTGAGTTCATTGACCTACAGCCTGATGGCAATAGTTTTGACCTTATGGCGGGGATGATTAAAACGAAATCTTAGGGAGTTGAATCAAGTGTACTATGTATCAGTACTATGTATTGTCGCTAGCGCTATTTTGCTGTAGAACGCGTCTTTACGCGTGGACGCGCCGGACGCGTCGGGTCACAAATTTGTAACAATCACTGATGCCGCAGCGGCCCGCCTA
Source organism: Mycena crocata (assembly GCA_029281795.1). Taxonomy (NCBI): domain Eukaryota; kingdom Fungi; phylum Basidiomycota; class Agaricomycetes; order Agaricales; family Mycenaceae; genus Mycena; species Mycena crocata. The sequence continues at coordinate 362,303 of JARJCP010000043.1, read as the reverse complement.
CGTCAACGTCCACCAGTTGTCCACCACCACCACACACCGACGAACGATGAGCCAGACGCCCACTGCGAAGGAGCAGTTGAGCGCTCATTTCAATAAAAGCGCAACCGCTGTGCGCGCCTATGCGGACCAGTAAGTTCTTGCCTCACGAATAAACAGGGTCTTCTTCGGTCTCAGGTTGTGAATCCGTAGATTTGAGGAATCATATGCGCGCCCTGCTCTGAAAACTACGACAGCATTTTTTGATGAACATCCAATAGCTTCGGTGCGTCTCATTGGCGAAGGAACCTGATGCAATGTTGATCTTCTTCCAGACATTCATAGCGATATTCTCTGCTTTAGCCTTCATCCCTGTGATAACCTTCTTGTGAGTTGCATACCACTTTATCTGGAGAAGTTTTCACCAATCGTATCGCTCAGGGTACTATCTCTGTTCACCGTCATCTCCTTGTCGTTCCTCGCGCTCTGCTGTGCTTTCGTCGTATCCTCTGCTATCGTGCTATTTTTTTGTGAGTTTTCCGCTGCTGTGGTGCTTTTGAATAAAAGGTTTACTTGATAAACCTGTAGTATCTATCTTGGTGCTGAGTCTCGCAATAGCCTTCTTCGCGTCCGGGTTCTTCACCGTGCTCGCCATCTCCACCTATCTCGCGTACCGTTTTTTTACGCTCGTCCGTGCTGACGGGCGCGAGGGTGTATCCAGTTGGGCGGTCGAGACCAAGCGGCAGTTCGTCCAGTCCAAGAGGAGGGAAGCGAGTGACGGGTCTGTTGTTGTCGTCGACAAGAAGGAGCCGCCCGACTGGATTACGCAGTCGTCGTCCGCCTCGACGGTGAAGTCGGACGATTCGTTTGGGACAGATTCGGATGCGAAGCAAGAGGACTCCTGACCTGCTGTTGCCGTGTATTCTCCCGCTATTTTACTACTTATATGCGTCAGACAGGCGCTACCGGACGCGTTTACTTGAAACTAGAATTCGGCCACGCCTGATACGACCAATCGAGCTCGACTCTGTTCCCCCGACTCTCGTCGATGTACTATCCTATTCTACCTCTTGTTGTTGAGATCTCACGTGCATAATATATGGCCCATGATTCAGCGAAATAATCCGGAGAAGGTCCGTTTCAGCACTCCTTCCGAAGATAGGGCGTATGCTCGGTAACCTGTTTCAATTGCTGGTCTGCATACATTATAAAGCCCCTGTTAGATTTTGAGACCGCGGATCCTCAAACATAAATGACGTTGCTCAAATCCGTGTATCTTTCGGCTCTCAGTAGTTTTCTGTTGTACGGGGTATCTGCACAGACTGCGCCGCAATTTGGGCAGGTAAGGATCATCAAGTAAAATGCGGGCGAGGTTGCTGATCATAGAGTAGTGCGGCGGAATGGGCTGGACGGGTCCAACAACCTGCCCGGCAGGCTGGGCCTGCACCTTTTCCAATCCGTGGTACTCGCAGTGTTTGGTTGGAAGCGCTACCACCACCGTTTCCAGTTCCACAGCTGGAACGGGGTCGACCTCGAATACAGCGTCGTCCACGAGTACTGCCTCGGGTGGATCCGCAACACTCGTCCCCGGATGGTCTTTCATTCGCGCTGTGGTGAGCTTCCCATTTCATGGTCGAGGAGTATCGAGCTAAGCAGCAATGCAGGAAGATCCGAATTTCCATAAATATCTGCAGTCGCAGGTCCCCAATGTAGCCGACACCGTCGTCCTCGGCGATCATACGAGTGCCGCCCAGTTCCAGATCGTCAACGGCCAGCTTATCCAGAACGCCGCCGGAACCAAGCTCTACGCTGTGGTCACGCCGCCTGCGGACTCAACGGTCGTCAAGCTCGGACTGACGTGGTCTACCACGCCCGATACTCTTGGGACCTTTGTCTTCTCCGGTGATACTGTGGAGTGCGTGTTGGCGTATTTTCATTTCCCGGATGAGACTCTGAAGCTTGTTTCTTCAGGTGGAGCAGCCCGACGGTGAAGCGGGCGCAGACTAATGTTCGTCCTCTTCACTGTTTTCGAAGTTGGCCTAACGGAATTGTTTCAGGCTTGGCTCGTGTGTCCCAATGGAGCCATATTGACCCTTTGTAAGTGTACTTGAAAGTTCCGCGATGCTGCTTTCATATTGGATGCACAGATATCAACCTTGGACCGTACGCTTTCAACACGCCGGCAGGATGTGCGGATGAGACGATCCATGCGTACACTGGGGCCACCGCGGTGCCTTGATATGTCCCACGAGCATCCTACATAGTTCACAAGGGGGTTTACGGCTCTCTAGGTTATAATTTTCAATCATCTTTGAAGGAGAACATGTGAGGAGGGAGAAGCATTTTCCAACGATGTTGACCTTGTGTTAACCTGAGTCAACAACTTGAGCATTCTCTGAAGAGGCATTTGAAATCGGTCATGAAAGTACTTAGGATTGACCTAGCCTAACTTGATAGCCTAAGATCCAATTGCGCAGCGACACAGATGAGTTGTGATGCTTGAGAATTTTAGGATCGACTCGAACGTCAGGCTCCTACCCAACCGCTGTGCCGAGGTTCATAAGACAGAGTAGTAGTTTTTAAATCAAATCGGGAAAATGACTTATCGGGCTTTTCGGGGAAGAAGGGTGACGTGACATATGTGACCTAAGTTGGGATGAACCTCTCTACAACGGCTGGCACAAAACATATGTCAACAACATAGCCACAATTTAGCCGAAATACATCGGAAATTCAATGGATCTCTTCTTCAATGCTAATAAAATGTTTTGTACTGCTCAAGGAACTTCTCTGTAAGCATGGACCTCATAAATTAAATTTCAAGCCTCAGGACGGCCACTAAATAGTTCTGTGGGGTAGATTCACCCAAAACACCTGAATTTAAGGTTCTACATACCATTGAGAGGAGGAATATGTGTAAAACCCAACCTGATAGGTCCTAGATGGTGTTGACCAGCATTTCATAGCCTTACATATTTTATTTCTCTGTGATGATAGCATGAGCCGAATTTCTTTGGAATTCCTGAAATTGTGGCTATGTTGTTGACATATGTTTTGTGCCAGCCGTTGTAGAGAGGTTCATCCCAACTTAGGTCACATATGTCACGTCACCCTTCTTCCCCGAAAAGCCCGATAAGTCATTTTCCCGATTTGATTTAAAAACTACTACTCTGTCTTATGAACCTCGGCACAGCGGTTGGGTAGGAGCCTGCTCGAACGTGCGAATCAGATTATCAAAGTGCGGCAGGTACTGATACCGAGAAGGTGAAGGCGTCGGCACATAACACGAGCAAACATTCCTCGTTCCTTGTGCTTACCACCATGGCTGCTCTGGCTGCGTGCGTCTTTCGGCTTCATTCAACACAGGAACTCTTTCTAATGTCTCTATAGGTTGCTTCCCCAGCCTGTATATGCCCCCGTCCATGAGGATGAGTCCGAAATCACCCGCCCATCCGCACCTTCGCAGTCACTTATTCCTCGCGTCACCATTCCACCGTACGGCCAGCGGCGAGGATGGAGACCAAGCTCTCAGGAAGACTTTGGTGGGCCCCACTTTATTCGATGCCTCGGTACTTCTTTTAAATATTCCGTTCAGGTGACGGTGGTTCATATCCTGAATGTCACGTCGCCCAGTATCCGTTGGAATTAGGGAAAAAGAAGGTGCGCCTGCTATAAAATTCTATCTTTACTCCTCACTCACCGAACCCCAGGGCTCTTCCGGAAACACGCTTGCACTCACCGTCGACAGCGAAGGAAATGTTCGCTACGATGCCATTGCGCACCAAGGGCAGCGTGGTGACAAGATCATCCAATCCCAGTTCAAAGACCTTGTCCCCCTCCTACACCGAAAAGACCTCACCGACGAGGACCGCACGATGGAACGGCCTTCAGAGGATGAAGTGCAGGAAACTGCTGAGAAAACCCGACAGGCGCTTGAGAAGCTTGTCACGGGCAAAATCAAGGCCGCGCAACCAAAGCACGTCCCTGACAGCGTTGGGCATACAGCGTTCATCCGATACACACCGGGGCAGCAGAATGGCGATGCGGGCTTGAAGCAGCGGATAATCAAAATGTCGACGGTGGTGGAGGACCCGTTAGAACCTCCACGATTCAAACACAAGAAGATCCCGCGCGGTCCCCCCAGCCCGCCCCCACCGGTTCTGCGGAGTCCTCCTCGGAAAGCCACTGCCTCGGAACAAAAGGAGTGGATGATCCCGCCGTGCATCTCGAATTGGAAGAACAACAAGGGTTTTACCATCCCTCTCGATAAGCGGCTGGCAGCAGATGGGCGAGGTCTTCAAGATGTGGGTAGAGTATCCTTGGAAATATTATCGTGCGTTGACGAAACAACAGGTCCACATCAATGACAACTTTGCGAAATTCTCAGAAGCATTGTTCGTCGCGGACCGACACGCCCGTGAAGAGGTTCGACAACGTTCTCTCATGCAACAAAAGCTGGCGCAGAAGGAGAAGGCTTCCAAAGAAGAGAACTTGCGCATGATGGCGCAACGGGCCCGCGAAGAACGTGGAGGGCTCGCACCCAAGCCAACGGCGGCCAGCCAGGCTGTGCTCAAGTCTACGCTTGCGGATTACGGCAGCGACAGTGGCAGTGGTTCCGAGGACGATGAGGGCAGCGAAGAGGACGAGGAGGCGCGCAAGATCCGCGACGACATGCGCAAGGAGAAGCGGCGTGAACGCGAGCGCGAGATGCGCATGAACAACATGGGCACCGAGCAGCGTGCGAAGCAAATGGCGCGCCAACAGAACCGCGACATTTCCGAGAAGGTAGCGCTCGGTCTTGCGAAACCCACGCTCTCGAAAGAGTCGATGCTCGACTCCCGGCTGTTCAACCAGGAGTCGCTGTCGGGCAACTTTGCTGACGAGGACTCCTACAATCTGTACGACAAGCCGCTGTTCCATGGTTCGACTGCCGCTGCTGCCATATATAAGGCACGGGGCAATATTCCCGAGGGCAACGAGGATTCGTTCGGTGGTGGGACAGATGAGGGCATCGGGCGGGCACTGGATAATGACCGCTTTGGTCTTGGCCAAGCCCGAGTCGGGTTCGAGGGTGCGTCAGAGCAGGAGGTCCGGGAAGGTCCCGTCCAGTTCGAGAAGGACACAGGCGATGTGTTTGGGCTCAACCAATTCTTGGACGAGGCCAAGACGGGGAAGAAGCGGGGCTTGGATACTTCCGGGTGAGTTTTACCTTTTGATTCGCTGGATGTTGTCGCTAATGCTCTTCTGCAGTGGAGGTTCCCGGAAACGGCAACAGCTGGAAAAGGCGTCCGACCGGGAGTAGATTATGTTGCGCTCGTATTATTACCCTACCTATGTATCCTGTACCTTATCGAGCTAGTAGTCCAACGAACATCTGGCACCATGTATTCACATTACTTTCAGGGGAACGTTGTGCTAAAACGTAGACATCATTAGATTCCCCTGCAGCAGCCGTACGTTCCTTATAGGGACCACCGCGGTACAAAAATTCCTTCCTTCCTTCCTGGCAAAGCGAGAGAAAATTCGAGCTTTGTGCTTGCTTGCCGACAGCTTATTTCTTTCTTCCTTCTCTAGAACTTCAATGCGTTCGCGCGCATTGGCCTTCGCCGCCCTGGGACTCATATCCCCAGCCTTATCGCAGACTTGGTTGGAGTCTATTGCCAATCTACGTCATTTTCAGTCTGATTTTGGGCGGAATTATTGAAGGTGTAACAAGCACTACCTCCAGGGTCAACCCGAAGTTCCTCCTGGCGGACACTTTCCCATCCCAGAGCAATCTACAACGCCGCTGCTCGTCCTTCGATGCGCGCCTATCATTACACCGTATCTCGAGGTAGAGGACAATGAGGCTGGTATCCTCGTTGAGACATTCGTGACCTTTGCGCGATATAACGGGGCAGAGGCTCTTTCGGCACCTCTCTCTGAGGTTCTGGAGGTATCCATCAGCGTTAATGGGAGCATACTGGCGGCTGGCGTTGTTCCCTTCAATGGTACGGCGGAGCTGCACTTCCCACTAGCAAACCTGAGCAGCCAACCACGCAAGCAGCCGTTTATTATCGACTGCACCGCGTCGACCGCGTCCCAGCTATCCCCTGAAGCTCAGATCTTCAGTGCTACCACCACGCTTTCCTATTTACCGCGTCCGCTGGCCGGCTCTGTCACGAAACGAGATTCGCGTACTGGCGCACTCTTAGTTAAGCCGCTGAGTGAGGCCCTATTCCCCTTCGGATTCTACACCTCCTTCGACAATTATCTGGACACTGACCTTCGTCTTTTGGATGATCTAAAGGCCCAAGGGTATGTAGGTTCTCTGTGCACGTTTCGTGTCGTTTTACCACCGTGAAGCCAGGTTCACCACTGTGCATCCAGTCCCCACATTCGGCGACCTCAAAGCGCTTGGAAAGGTGTTAGATCGCATGGAAGAACTCGGACTGTACTTGGTGTACGATATGCGACAGTGTGTGACTTGCCTTCAACCGTGCTAAATCTCACAGATTGAATAGCACGTACAACAACCTAACGGCTCTCGCCGCGGAGGTTGATATGATCAAGCATCGACGAAATCTGCTACTGTGGTACACCGCCGATGAGCCCGACGGGACGAGCGAGCCGCTCAATGCGACGCGCCTCACCTACGACGCCATATACGCCCTCGATGGCTACCATCCGGTATCCATCGCGCTCAACTGTGCGGACTACGAATTTGCGGCATACACTGCCGGCGCAGACGTCGTCATGCCCGATACATACACGATCGCCAACGACCCGGCGTTCTCCGCCAAGTACAACACCTCGTGCACGGCGGACTTTGGATGCTGCGGGTGCGACGACTGCCACGGCGAGCTCGAGGATATCTCGCGTCGGCTGGACGACTTTGCTATGCGCCTCGACGTTTTGGGCCGGGCCCGAACAACAGCGGTTTGGACTGTGCCGCAGGCTTTTGGGGGCGAAGAGTGAGGGTTTATATGCTGTGGCATCATTGCTGACCTGGTTTTGGCAGGTTCTGGACGCGTCCTCCCACCGGACGAGAATTCGCGGTTCAGGTTATTCTGAGCCTCAACCACGGAGCACGCGGTATCATGCCGTGGATAGATCCAACTCCGCCAGATATTAAACGCGCGGCGTCCGAGCTCGCAATCGCCCTCAATTCGACGAAAGCTTTCTTTTTTAACCCGCGCGCCTCATTTACCCACATTTTGTCCCGCCGGGTCGATGTGGGCTTGTGGACGCAAGAAGCACAAACGCTAGTACTTGTAGTGAACCTGGACACCCATGACGCGGCTGTAGAGCTGCCTCTGTCGAACGCGCTAGAGTTGAGGGAGGTCCTGAGTTATGGCGTCGGGCAGCGCTTTGGCGTGAGTAGGAGCTCAATTGAGCTTGACCTGGAGGGTTTGGGGTGCGCCATTTTTGTAGCGTCCCCACTGAAGCCGATCCTTGTAGTTCAAGGAGATGAGCTGTAAAATGACATGTAATTGTAATTTTTTTCTGCAGTTATCGTCGTGCTTTTGGAACGACTCTCAACCAGTGAAAAGGCGCGTGAAATTCGCGTTGCGTGACAGTAAGACGTGTCGTACACGTGAGGTGACCGCACGCATCTTCAACCAAAACCGTGACACAAAAACCTTGCAGCGGTGGCTGCCAGCTTGGCCGGTCCGCCTTACATTTCGCACAGCGATTGTTTCTCAAAAAGTATACATACACAGAAATTTCGCTGTTTTGTCTAGGCCCGGGGGTCTCAAATATGTGCCGCAGTTAGTGGCTGACACGGCGGATGGTCTATAAAGGTAAGTTGCCGCGTTGCCTCTCTGTTCTTACCCTCATCTCGCCTACTGCACTCAGCCCCTCCCTCAACATGCCATTACTTCAAGTCTATCTCGACTCCAGTCTCAAGCACAGATTCTCTCATCTGGATGCTCTCAGCCCCGATCTATTTCGCCAAGCAACAAATAGCATCAGGCGCTCGAAGGACAATAACGATCTGCTTGAATTCATGGGCGATCGTGCTGTCAATCTTGTCTGTGCCCTTTTAGTGGACAGGGAAAAGGTTTGTCCCGACCAACAAATAGTAAGTGTATGCCATTTCTTCCGCGCACTACTCAACGCCACTAGTTTGTGGGCCGTAAAATCAGCAACAACGACACCCTCGGACGTCTCGCCTTTTGGCTCGAATTGGACAAATACGCGGCGCTCTCCTGGGAAGATGCCGACACAATTCAGTCCTGGTCCTGGCGCAGACTCGAAGCCCCGCCAAAAGTGCTTGCCGATCTCCTCGAGTCCTTCATCGGTGCTTACTGGCTTGAGCACGGATGGATGGCCCTCCTTTCTTGGCTGGAGCCGTTCTTCCAGCCCCTCGTCGGACTGGCTACCGAAGACTTTCTGCGATGCCACCGCAACACCCTCAAGGCTCCTTTCTACGTCTCCCACTGGTGGCGCCATCGGGACGGGGAATCAATCAGCCACAAGATTTACCAGAAACTGCATCAATATCTGGACAGCCTGGCTTCAATAGGCCGAGTCGCCGTCGGAGCAATACCTTTGTCCACAAAATTCATCTTCTCCACCGCCGGGGAGCTCGTGAACGACTTCGACCGGGTTGAGATTGCCCACCATGGATATGCAACACCTTCGTCGGCATATACCCCGAGAACAGACGCGCCACTGCAGGGGCGGCACATCTAGCTTCCGTAGGCCGTCCATCCTCTGTTCATACTCTTTCTATTGACTCCTTTCCCTCTTAGACGATTACGAGCCTCGTTATAAGCGACGTATCGTTAGCTTTCATTGCCTCGCTATACTCACTGTCATCCTACTTTGATGTCGAAGATGCAGACTTCAATTCGAGTCGACCCGTGCGATGGGCGCTCCCACTCGATCCCTCGTCCCATGCGCGGGAAACCACATACAGGATCAAGCTCTCTCTCGCATTCCACGCGACAGTGGGCTGGTTCTACTTTCGCGACCCGCAGGCAGCTCAAGACTGGGGAATGAGCTTAAGCATACCACATTCTGGTGCAGAATCCTTGGCAAGTATCGATCCCACTTGCAGCTATCAACCTGTTTACGTAGAGTTGTACTGTAGTAGAATTGAATATATTGTTTTTGAATGAACTTGAGCGCGACACACCTGTACAGCCACCCACGACGCCGACGACCTCGACACAACCTCGCCCGTTTGCGCTGATTTTTTGGGAGGATGTGAGATGGACCCCTACGAACGCGCTGGCCAAGTTTCAAAGCAAAAGTGGTGTCGCAGACTGGCATACGTTCCCCGAAAAGGCCGTTCCTCGCAAAGTCGTTCCACGCCAAAGTCGTTGCACGCCTTCCCCAAATCGTTGGTTATATATCCCTCGCCGCGCGGACGCCAAGTAAAATTCAACAAAACATCTTCTCTCCCACGGAGCGCGACGCGTCTGGTCACGCCCCGCGGGGGAGAATTTTCATTATCCAAGTCCGCAATGGCCGTTTCCCGGCTCTATTTCTAGGGTTACAAAGATGAGTAAACTACTGATTACTAACTGCTGGACGCCAGAGTCTTTCTAGGTACTGGACGTAAGTGTGTAAGTAAGTGTTCGTAAATTGAACCAAAGCTTATGATGTGGTTGAATATTTCAACAAGGCTTAGAACCTGGAGATTACTATGTAAGTAAGGCATACGTGGGTGAAAAGTGAAGGACTTGCCTGCTGGGTCCCTTACGCCCCGCTCGCGCGGAGATTTTTCGAAATTTGAGGTTGAGAAATCTGCTAGAATTGTAAGATGCGCCGAGTGTTTGCAACGCCTGCGGCAGGAATTTTTTGCGAAATCTAAAAGCCTAAAACAGATTGAAAAGTGCTTATGTGCGCGATAACATACCTGGAATGGACTCCGCCGCAGCGAAAATTTCGAGAATGATCGGGGTCGAGAACACATCAAACCGTAGGAAACTCTGCGGAGGAAGACTTGAGGTGGTCTCAGTGCCTGCGGCGGATTATGAAAAGGGATTTTGAAGGGGGAACTACCTCTGAAACACATCAAAATTCATGGGGAATGGGGGCGAAATTTGAAAATGCACCGTGCCAGAGATGTGGTTCGCGGGAAGTCCAAAAATCGAATTTTGATTGGACTCTTTGGTAGTTGGGAGATTTTGGCTGAGCAGCGGCTGTTTCGTTGAAAAGGCTGTTGAACCTCGGCAATGTTGCCGAACTTGTCATACAAAAGATGAGAACTTACTTGTTTATAGGCCTGTTTGCGAGAACGCGATATATCCTGTCGACGATTTTGGCGCCGCTGCACGGCGCCTCCAACCGCAAGAGGCACGGGGTGAGAGAGCTGCTGGTGGACCACTTAGCAACAGGGATGTGCCTATCGGCGGTTTTTTTCTAGAAAAAGAATACACTTTTGGCACGTCAAAATGCCAGCAAAAGTCGAAGTGAAAATGCAGCTCACTCAATTTTTTGGGTCGCTCGCGGGAACGCGATACATACAGTAATCGCTGTCGCCGCCGCTGCGCGGCGGCTCCGCCAAGAAGAGGACATGGTGGTGAGCATCAGGAGACATCATGTTGCACTAGTTGCGTGGGTTTGCCTGCCGGCGGCTTTTTTCGCTGAAAAAAAGTGCTGGAAGATGCGTAAAAATGGCATCAAACGGGTACTGAAAATGCGAGCTTACTTGGTTTTTTAGGCCACTGGCGGGAACGCGAAATATGGTGTAATCGATGTCGCCGCTGCGCGGCGGCTTTGTCAGCAGGGAACATGCCAGCAAGCAGCAGAACATGTTGTATTGCATTTCTGCGGGGGGTTGGCCTGCCGGCGGCTTTTTTTTGCAAAAAAAAGGCCCTTTGGTGCGTCAAAATGGCTTGAAAATCACATCCGGAATGTAGCTCACAGGGCCCTCGCGGGAACGCGATACATCGTGTTTTCGCAATTTTGAAGGTAAATAATGGGAGGTGGGATGGTGGTGGTACGGAAGGAAGAGTGGGGGGCTCCCAACGTTTCCATGGCCCTGGCCGATGTGCCAGACCGGCAAACATCTTGTGATGAATCTGCAATATCAGACAAATACTTTTACGCGAGAAATGGAGTTACCTGATCTTGCCTTCACGCGACGGTAGACTGAGTTGCGGAGACAAAACTAAAGCAGCTGGCACATGTTCTTGCAAGCACAACAGAGTGTTAAACTTGAAATTTGAGACTGCATACACATCTACAAAAAAACTGGTTGAAAAAATAATAATTCGAAAGAAAAAAAAGCCCCTCGCCAATCGGAATCTCAGGGATTTCGGGCGGTGCAACAAAATGACTGATTGATAAGATGCACCTTACCGTTTGCCAGGCGCACGTCGCAAGACTTGGCAAGCCTATTCTTCTCCTCCATTAATTTTTCAAAAGAAACACATGGACCTCACTAATGAGGGCAGTAATAAACTCTCTTGACAGTATAGCGGGGCACCGAATAGCAGGAATCGGAGATAGAAAAATGTCCAGCAGCGCGACGTGCAGTCGGTGACGCGTGCGAGCGTGCCGTGAATCTCGTGAATTTTTCGTGGCCCTTGATGCGGGCTTGATCTCCGCCAGAAAATGACACAATGGCTGGGCCGAACAACCGCCTCAAAGTACACAAATAAAGTGCCCAACATACCTGTAGGCTTCCACAAAAGTCTCTGCATTGCAGCACTTGAGAAACGCAGCAAACACATCGTGTTCGCAGTTACATAGAACAGGAACGGAGGGAGTTTTTTCCGTCGCTTAGAGGGTTAGACGTCGGCAAGCACTTGTTGGGTTGTCGAGATGGTGGAGGAAGAAAACGAACCACTTTGCACGTGATCAATGTTCGATTTCAACAGAAACAAATGCTAAACCATCCAAATCCGAGAAAGGAAAATCGCAACTCTTGCCTTTTGCCACCACCTCGATTTTTCGACTCGGTCAAGTCCCGTGACTCGCGCTTGGAGGGGCGTATTCGGACACTTTTACTGTGTAATTTGGGGTCAATCTGGGCCCGTCTGCGCGCCAGGGTCAACGGAACGCCGGCAAGTTGACTTTCACGCCTTTTCCAAAGAATGGGGTCCAGAAGCGCAGGGACAGATCCGAATCATGCGAAATCTTTTCCATCAAATGATATGGTAACGATGCAACGTTTAGGCGGTTTTGGAGCCATTCCAGTGTCAGGAACGCCGCATGAAATTCGGTGCGTTTGAGCACTATATCGCTTATTTTGCGGTACCCTGTGACCTATGGCCGGTTTGGTGTTACAAGAATTTTTGCCTCACTCGATCCCTGTCTTGCGTGCAAATTCCAGCTCACTACTGTTCCAGAAACGCTCAATTCTCGTTTATAAGAAAATGCAAGAACCGTATTTTCGAGCGCGTCAAAGCCACTATGCGGGGATTTTCAGTGTCCGAAGTTGATCGGATCCCTGAAATACACATGGGATTACGGCGCGTTACCTGCCGTCGCATGCGATAGCACCCTAATGAATATTTCACGCATGTTCAACTTTCGACCCTCCGCGTAATGCAGATCTCCGGAATCTGCTCCGTTTTCTTATCACATTATTTTTCACACGGCGTTCCTCTACCGCGAGGGTTTTTGCGCTGCGCCGCTCGGATGCGCGGCTTTACTGACCTTGTGAGTGGTTTGCCGCGACTTGGCGCGATCCCCCATGACAGATGCATAGGTCATCGGGAAACCATGAATGAGGTACCTGGCAACTATCCAAGCGGCCGCAGCAGCTCTAATTGGAGATCCTGGAGTTTATAAGACGGGGCTTTCGTTAACTCGCGCCAGTAACCCCCACTTTCTCCCGCCTTTTTTTGTCTCCACCTCGAATTTATGTCTCCTCGGATACCAATGCTTCATGGTGTGTTCAACTATTCATGAATACTATTTATCCTTTCCTTATACTCTTCCAGATCCTGTCTACTTCATTCACCGATGCATTGTTGCATGATGCATGCTTCGACTGAACCGGTATGTTTATATTGTCATACTCATACTTTCCCTATTTCTCTTACATCGTCATCTTAGCAACCTCGAACCAAGTCAAGAACCGACACGAGATCCTTGCGCATTCGATACACAATCTCTGTTCGACTTTCGTTGAACATTTCGTGGGAATTGCATCAGGTTTCTCGGATACCAGGTAAGTTCAATTAACTTTAAGTGAGCTATTCACTTACCTCTCGTTATACTTAGATCTCTCAAACACTGCATTTCCTACGACTTTCAGTACCCATCTGGTTTAATTCAACTTCGTTGGATTGCACGAAAGGTATGTGATTCAATTGCATTCGCGTGACTTCTCGTTCCTGGCTAACACACTTTTGAAATTCTTTTCAAGCATTATGGAGGGATCATTGCGTCGTTGTACCCTTTGAGATACTGGGGGCATGTTTGACGGTACGTGTTCAATTTGATTCCGATGTTGAACTCATGCTAAATATTTGTATTTCAGACTCGTTGCACCCTCCAGAGTATCGGATGCGCATTCCGCTATGTTGGATTGCTGTTCATCTCTTCAACGATGCTTCGGCATCATTGCAGTGGAATCGAGGTATGTGTTCAATTTTTTTTAAATTCCGATGTTGAACTTTTGCTAATTTTCACTTCTGCAGACTAGCTGTACGATGAATGCGGAGTTCCTCGCGTTATCTCATCGTTAGACCACAGTTTCACCAATTCAACGATGCTAAAGGCATCGCTCAGTCAATCCAACAGGTATGTCTTCAGTTTGCTTCCGATGTTGAACTAACACTTAATTCAAGCATTTCAGACTCATCACAGTTCCGCACTCACTGCATGCTTGCTCTATGCACTACTTTACCGACACGAAACCGCTCCATCAGCTGAACGATGTCCCGAAGGCATCAATATCGTCAAACTGTGGTACATATGTTTTCACTTTACTTTCCATGTTGAACTGTCACTTAATACTTGTTCGTCTTTCAGACCCACACGCAAGCTGGATGCTCACTTCTTTCGTAGCAAGTTACCTTTATATTACCGTTTGACACCCAGATGCCTTTGGCATCACTGTGTGTACTTCAATCGAAGTATGCTTCCAATTTGTTTCCCTCTTGAACTCGTGCTAACTTTGCGAAGTCCATCGATGTGTTTCTGTTCCAAACCCGATTCCCTCCTTCCGAGTCGGGAGATTTCCCTTCACTTGAGGCTTGTCCTCGCCAATGACATTCCAGCAAGTTTCCTCGCAAACGGCATCAAACTCGCTCGCTCGAGCTGCCCAGGCAAGTCGATTCAACTCAAATCACAATGGATTGCACACTAACGACTTTACAGGTTTTATCTACCATTCGGCGCGAATTCAACGCCGCTGCAGGATGTGGGACGCACGGAGTCTGCGTCGAGTACGCAACCTGGTGGAATCTCGGCGAAATCGCGTCTGCGCCGCATCTTCGCCGAATTCGCGTGCAACACCTGACCTGGACTCCGCGCTCGACGGACTCGGCGTATTTGACCCGAATGCAGCAAAAACGAGTCGTGCACCGACTCGACTCTGCGACGACGGGCCGGGTCTGCACCGACCGAGTCGCAACGCGCAGACTCTGCTTCGAATCACGTCCCGCGGAGTCTGCGCGGAGTCGCAACGTGCCAAGTCTTCGTCAAGTCGCAACCCACGGACCCCGCGTCGATTCGCAACGCGCCGCAGGCAAAAGAATGCCGTCCCGCGAACACGAAAGCTGCGCCAAATCGAGTCGCGCGGACTCTGCGCGAGTTGGAACGGACTGGTTGCCGAAAGAAACATGACGCCGGATCGCAAAGGCTCGTGGTACGCCGGGACGGACGTTTTCGGCAGGCTGCGCGGGACATGAGGGTGTACGGTGGAAAGAGGGCGGCATGGGCACGCACCTGATCGATTAGGCCGGCGCGACTCCAGTGCGCAGGCCATGCACGACAATCCCGTCGCGTGTCGACTCGAGTCCGGCGTCGGGATGTCGCTCGGTGCACTCGCTTGCCGCGGCATCGGGGCGACTCGACGTCCGCTTGAATTGGACTGGATGGGCGGGCGCGGATCGCGGAGTTCGGTGGATTTCGGGCGGGGCGCGTGGCGAAATGAAAACCCGAGCAAGTCGGCACCGACTCTCCCATGAACTCGACTCGCGCGCACTCGACGTGGCTTCAGGCCGGAGTTGGGTGGACGATAGGCGTGCTGTGGACGAGCCGGGAACGGGATGAGCGGGACGGTAGCGTGGGTGGGAGGACGTACACGGCGGCGCGAGTCATGCCGGTGGTTCTGGGTGCATCGGTTGTTGTGCTCGTGTAGCGGTCTTGTAGCAGTCGTGTACCGGTCCGTCTGCCATTTGGATGGATGTTTCTGGAGGTGTGGACCGGAGCGGCGTCCGTGCGCATGGCGCAGTGTGAGGATTTGAGTGCACACCCAACGTGCATGCCTAGTTAATAGTCACCTAGTTAATAGTCACCTGTGAATGGAGAAGGGCGTGGTCAACGTACCTTGAGTTTCGCTGCTCGTGGCGTGCACGTCGCTGTCGTTATTGTCGAGCTCGATCGGGTCCTTGCCCGCTGGTAGCCGCACACTCGCCGCGCGGCACGAATTCGCGTGCACAGAGGGTGTGCGGCTTGGTCGGCATACATGCATTGCGGATGTGTGGGCAAGTAGATTTTGTGAGCGTGAAGGACACAGAGAAGCGACACACTTTAGGGCGATCTATTGCTGGGGCAGGTGTATGGGCGCGCGAAACGGCTGCTGGAGGCGGGCGCAGGCGGGGGGAGGAGTGGGCAGAGCGGTAGAGATGCATGCGGGATACAAAGACGGGCAGGTGGGCACCGGAGACAGGGGGCAGACACGGGAGGACATGGGCCAGGATTTTGGTGAGCGGAGGGCAGGAGGCGCGCGAGTCGGAGGCGAGGGCGAGGCGGAGAAGCGTGGTCGCTGTTAAGACAGACAATGACATGATATCTTACACGTGAGGTGACCGCACGCATCTCCAACCAAAACCGTCGCACAAAACTCTGCAGCGGTGGCTGCCAGCTTGGCCGGTCCGCCTTACATTTTGCACAGCGATCAAAAAGTATACATACACAGAAATTTTCGCCGTTTTGTCTAGGCCCGGGGGTCTCAAATATGTGCCGCAGATAGTGGCTGACACGGCGGATGGTCTATAAAGGTAAGTTGCCGCGTTGCCTCTCTGTTCTTACCCTCATCTCGCCTACTGCACTCAGCTCCTCCCTCGACATGCCATTACTTCAAGTCTATCTCGACTCTAGTGTCAAGCACAGATCCTCTCATCACCTGCCGCTGGATGCTCTCAGTCCCGATCTATTTCGCCAGGCAACAAATAGCGTTAGGCGCTCGAAGGACAATAACGACCTGCTTGAATTCATGGGCGATCGTGCTGTCAATCTTGTCTGTGCCCTTTTAGTGGACAGGGAAAAGGTTTGTCCCGATCAACAAATAGTAAGTTTCCATACTATTTACCTTCCTTCCATACAATACACTCAACGCCACTAGTTTGTTGGCCGGAAAATCAGCAACAACGACACCCTCGGACGTCTCGCCTTTTGGCTCGAATTGGACAAATACGCGGCGCTCTCCTGGGAAGATGCCGACGCAATTCAGTCCTGGTCCTGGCGCAGACTCGAAGCCCCGCCAAAAGTGCTTGCCGATCTCCTCGAGTCCTTCGTCGGTGCTTACTGGCTTGAGCACGGATGGATGGCCCTCCTTTCTTGGCTGGAGCCGTTCTTCCAGCCCCTCGTCGGACTGGCTACCGAAGACTTTCTGCGATGCCACCGCAACACCCTCAAGGCTCCTTTCTACGTCTCCCACTGGTGGCGCCATCGGGACGGGGAATCAATCAGCCACAAGATTTACCAGAAACTGCATCAATATCTGGACAACCAACGCGCATCTCTGGCTTCAATAGGCCGAGTAGCCGTCGGAGCAATACCTTTGTCCACAAAATTCATCTTCTCCACCGCCGGGGAGCTCGTGAACGACTGCGACCGGGTTGAGATTGCCCACCATGGATATGCAACACCTTCGTCGGTATATACCCCGAGAACAGACGCGCCACTGCAGGGGCGGCACATCTAGCTTCCGTAGGCCGTCCATCCTCTGTTCATACTCTTTCTATTGACTCCTTTCCCTCTTAGACGATTACGAGCCTCGTTATAAGCGACGTATCGTTAGCTTTCATTGCCTCGCTATACTCACTGTCATCCTACTTTGATGTCGAAGATGCAGACTTCAATTCGAGTCGACCCGTGCGATGGGCGCTCCCACTCGATCCCTCGTCCCATGCGCGGGAAACCACATACAGGATCAAGCTCTCTCTCGCATTCCACGCGACAGTGGGCTGGTTCTACTTTCGCGACCCGCAGGCAGCTCAAGACTGGGGAATGAGCTTAAGCATACCACATTCTGGTGCAGAATCCTTGGCAAGTATCGATCCCACTTGCAGCTATCAACCTGTTTACGTAGAGTTGTACTGTAGTAGAATTGAATATATTGTTTTTGAATGAACTTGAGCGCGACACACCTGTACAGCCACCCACGACGCCGACGACCTCGACACAACCTCGCCCGTTTGCGCTGATTTTTTGGGAGGATGTGAGATGGACCCCTACGAACGCGCTGGCCAAGTTTCAAAGCAAAAGTGGTGTCGCAGACTGGCATACGTTCCCCGAAAAGGCCGTTCCTCGCAAAGTCGTTCCACGCCAAAGTCGTTGCACGCCTTCCCCAAATCGTTGGTTATATATCCCTCGCCGCGCGGACGCCAAGTAAAATTCAACAAAACATCTTCTCTCCCACGGAGCGCGACGCGTCTGGTCACGCCCCGCGGGGGAGAATTTTCATTATCCAAGTCCGCAATGGCCGTTTCCCGGCTCTATTTCTAGGGTTACAAAGATGAGTAAACTACTGATTACTAACTGCTGGACGCCAGAGTCTTTCTAGGTACTGGACGTAAGTGTGTAAGTAAGTGTTCGTAAATTGAACCAAAGCTTATGATGTGGTTGAATATTTCAACAAGGCTTAGAACCTGGAGATTACTATGTAAGTAAGGCATACGTGGGTGAAAAGTGAAGGACTTGCCTGCTGGGTCCCTTACGCCCCGCTCGCGCGGAGATTTTTCGAAATTTGAGGTTGAGAAATCTGCTAGAATTGTAAGATGCGCCGAGTGTTTGCAACGCCTGCGGCAGGAATTTTTTGCGAAATCTAAAAGCCTAAAACAGATTGAAAAGTGCTTATGTGCGCGATAACATACCTGGAATGGACTCCGCCGCAGCGAAAATTTCGAGAATGATCGGGGTCGAGAACACATCAAACCGTAGGAAACTCTGCGGAGGAAGACTTGAGGTGGTCTCAGTGCCTGCGGCGGATTATGAAAAGGGATTTTGAAGGGGGAACTACCTCTGAAACACATCAAAATTCATGGGGAATGGGGGCGAAATTTGAAAATGCACCGTGCCAGAGATGTGGTTCGCGGGAAGTCCAAAAATCGAATTTTGATTGGACTCTTTGGTAGTTGGGAGATTTTGGCTGAGCAGCGGCTGTTTCGTTGAAAAGGCTGTTGAACCTCGGCAATGTTGCCGAACTTGTCATACAAAAGATGAGAACTTACTTGTTTATAGGCCTGTTTGCGAGAACGCGATATATCCTGTCGACGATTTTGGCGCCGCTGCACGGCGCCTCCAACCGCAAGAGGCACGGGGTGAGAGAGCTGCTGGTGGACCACTTAGCAACAGGGATGTGCCTATCGGCGGTTTTTTTCTAGAAAAAGAATACACTTTTGGCACGTCAAAATGCCAGCAAAAGTCGAAGTGAAAATGCAGCTCACTCAATTTTTTGGGTCGCTCGCGGGAACGCGATACATACAGTAATCGCTGTCGCCGCCGCTGCGCGGCGGCTCCGCCAAGAAGAGGACATGGTGGTGAGCATCAGGAGACATCATGTTGCACTAGTTGCGTGGGTTTGCCTGCCGGCGGCTTTTTTCGCTGAAAAAAAGTGCTGGAAGATGCGTAAAAATGGCATCAAACGGGTACTGAAAATGCGAGCTTACTTGGTTTTTTAGGCCACTGGCGGGAACGCGAAATATGGTGTAATCGATGTCGCCGCTGCGCGGCGGCTTTGTCAGCAGGGAACATGCCAGCAAGCAGCAGAACATGTTGTATTGCATTTCTGCGGGGGGTTGGCCTGCCGGCGGCTTTTTTTTGCAAAAAAAAGGCCCTTTGGTGCGTCAAAATGGCTTGAAAATCACATCCGGAATGTAGCTCACAGGGCCCTCGCGGGAACGCGATACATCGTGTTTTCGCAATTTTGAAGGTAAATAATGGGAGGTGGGATGGTGGTGGTACGGAAGGAAGAGTGGGGGGCTCCCAACGTTTCCATGGCCCTGGCCGATGTGCCAGACCGGCAAACATCTTGTGATGAATCTGCAATATCAGACAAATACTTTTACGCGAGAAATGGAGTTACCTGATCTTGCCTTCACGCGACGGTAGACTGAGTTGCGGAGACAAAACTAAAGCAGCTGGCACATGTTCTTGCAAGCACAACAGAGTGTTAAACTTGAAATTTGAGACTGCATACACATCTACAAAAAAACTGGTTGAAAAAATAATAATTCGAAAGAAAAAAAAGCCCCTCGCCAATCGGAATCTCAGGGATTTCGGGCGGTGCAACAAAATGACTGATTGATAAGATGCACCTTACCGTTTGCCAGGCGCACGTCGCAAGACTTGGCAAGCCTATTCTTCTCCTCCATTAATTTTTCAAAAGAAACACATGGACCTCACTAATGAGGGCAGTAATAAACTCTCTTGACAGTATAGCGGGGCACCGAATAGCAGGAATCGGAGATAGAAAAATGTCCAGCAGCGCGACGTGCAGTCGGTGACGCGTGCGAGCGTGCCGTGAATCTCGTGAATTTTTCGTGGCCCTTGATGCGGGCTTGATCTCCGCCAGAAAATGACACAATGGCTGGGCCGAACAACCGCCTCAAAGTACACAAATAAAGTGCCCAACATACCTGTAGGCTTCCACAAAAGTCTCTGCATTGCAGCACTTGAGAAACGCAGCAAACACATCGTGTTCGCAGTTACATAGAACAGGAACGGAGGGAGTTTTTTCCGTCGCTTAGAGGGTTAGACGTCGGCAAGCACTTGTTGGGTTGTCGAGATGGTGGAGGAAGAAAACGAACCACTTTGCACGTGATCAATGTTCGATTTCAACAGAAACAAATGCTAAACCATCCAAATCCGAGAAAGGAAAATCGCAACTCTTGCCTTTTGCCACCACCTCGATTTTTCGACTCGGTCAAGTCCCGTGACTCGCGCTTGGAGGGGCGTATTCGGACACTTTTACTGTGTAATTTGGGGTCAATCTGGGCCCGTCTGCGCGCCAGGGTCAACGGAACGCCGGCAAGTTGACTTTCACGCCTTTTCCAAAGAATGGGGTCCAGAAGCGCAGGGACAGATCCGAATCATGCGAAATCTTTTCCATCAAATGATATGGTAACGATGCAACGTTTAGGCGGTTTTGGAGCCATTCCAGTGTCAGGAACGCCGCATGAAATTCGGTGCGTTTGAGCACTATATCGCTTATTTTGCGGTACCCTGTGACCTATGGCCGGTTTGGTGTTACAAGAATTTTTGCCTCACTCGATCCCTGTCTTGCGTGCAAATTCCAGCTCACTACTGTTCCAGAAACGCTCAATTCTCGTTTATAAGAAAATGCAAGAACCGTATTTTCGAGCGCGTCAAAGCCACTATGCGGGGATTTTCAGTGTCCGAAGTTGATCGGATCCCTGAAATACACATGGGATTACGGCGCGTTACCTGCCGTCGCATGCGATAGCACCCTAATGAATATTTCACGCATGTTCAACTTTCGACCCTCCGCGTAATGCAGATCTCCGGAATCTGCTCCGTTTTCTTATCACATTATTTTTCACACGGCGTTCCTCTACCGCGAGGGTTTTTGCGCTGCGCCGCTCGGATGCGCGGCTTTACTGACCTTGTGAGTGGTTTGCCGCGACTTGGCGCGATCCCCCATGACAGATGCATAGGTCATCGGGAAACCATGAATGAGGTACCTGGCAACTATCCAAGCGGCCGCAGCAGCTCTAATTGGAGATCCTGGAGTTTATAAGACGGGGCTTTCGTTAACTCGCGCCAGTAACCCCCACTTTCTCCCGCCTTTTTTTGTCTCCACCTCGAATTTATGTCTCCTCGGATACCAATGCTTCATGGTGTGTTCAACTATTCATGAATACTATTTATCCTTTCCTTATACTCTTCCAGATCCTGTCTACTTCATTCACCGATGCATTGTTGCATGATGCATGCTTCGACTGAACCGGTATGTTTATATTGTCATACTCATACTTTCCCTATTTCTCTTACATCGTCATCTTAGCAACCTCGAACCAAGTCAAGAACCGACACGAGATCCTTGCGCATTCGATACACAATCTCTGTTCGACTTTCGTTGAACATTTCGTGGGAATTGCATCAGGTTTCTCGGATACCAGGTAAGTTCAATTAACTTTAAGTGAGCTATTCACTTACCTCTCGTTATACTTAGATCTCTCAAACACTGCATTTCCTACGACTTTCAGTACCCATCTGGTTTAATTCAACTTCGTTGGATTGCACGAAAGGTATGTGATTCAATTGCATTCGCGTGACTTCTCGTTCCTGGCTAACACACTTTTGAAATTCTTTTCAAGCATTATGGAGGGATCATTGCGTCGTTGTACCCTTTGAGATACTGGGGGCATGTTTGACGGTACGTGTTCAATTTGATTCCGATGTTGAACTCATGCTAAATATTTGTATTTCAGACTCGTTGCACCCTCCAGAGTATCGGATGCGCATTCCGCTATGTTGGATTGCTGTTCATCTCTTCAACGATGCTTCGGCATCATTGCAGTGGAATCGAGGTATGTGTTCAATTTTTTTTTAAATTCCGATGTTGAACTTTTGCTAATTTTCACTTCTGCAGACTAGCTGTACGATGAATGCGGAGTTCCTCGCGTTATCTCATCGTTAGACCACAGTTTCACCAATTCAACGATGCTAAAGGCATCGCTCAGTCAATCCAACAGGTATGTCTTCAGTTTGCTTCCGATGTTGAACTAACACTTAATTCAAGCATTTCAGACTCATCACAGTTCCGCACTCACTGCATGCTTGCTCTATGCACTACTTTACCGACACGAAACCGCTCCATCAGCTGAACGATGTCCCGAAGGCATCAATATCGTCAAACTGTGGTACATATGTTTTCACTTTACTTTCCATGTTGAACTGTCACTTAATACTTGTTCGTCTTTCAGACCCACACGCAAGCTGGATGCTCACTTCTTTCGTAGCAAGTTACCTTTATATTACCGTTTGACACCCAGATGCCTTTGGCATCACTGTGTGTACTTCAATCGAAGTATGCTTCCAATTTGTTTCCCTCTTGAACTCGTGCTAACTTTGCGAAGTCCATCGATGTGTTTCTGTTCCAAACCCGATTCCCTCCTTCCGAGTCGGGAGATTTCCCTTCACTTGAGGCTTGTCCTCGCCAATGACATTCCAGCAAGTTTCCTCGCAAACGGCATCAAACTCGCTCGCTCGAGCTGCCCAGGCAAGTCGATTCAACTCAAATCACAATGGATTGCACACTAACGACTTTACAGGTTTTATCTACCATTCGGCGCGAATTCAACGCCGCTGCAGGATGTGGGACGCACGGAGTCTGCGTCGAGTACGCAACCTGGTGGAATCTCGGCGAAATCGCGTCTGCGCCGCATCTTCGCCGAATTCGCGTGCAACACCTGACCTGGACTCCGCGCTCGACGGACTCGGCGTATTTGACCCGAATGCAGCAAAAACGAGTCGTGCACCGACTCGACTCTGCGACGACGGGCCGGGTCTGCACCGACCGAGTCGCAACGCGCAGACTCTGCTTCGAATCACGTCCCGCGGAGTCTGCGCGGAGTCGCAACGTGCCAAGTCTTCGTCAAGTCGCAACCCACGGACCCCGCGTCGATTCGCAACGCGCCGCAGGCAAAAGAATGCCGTCCCGCGAACACGAAAGCTGCGCCAAATCGAGTCGCGCGGACTCTGCGCGAGTTGGAACGGACTGGTTGCCGAAAGAAACATGACGCCGGATCGCAAAGGCTCGTGGTACGCCGGGACGGACGTTTTCGGCAGGCTGCGCGGGACATGAGGGTGTACGGTGGAAAGAGGGCGGCATGGGCACGCACCTGATCGATTAGGCCGGCGCGACTCCAGTGCGCAGGCCATGCACGACAATCCCGTCGCGTGTCGACTCGAGTCCGGCGTCGGGATGTCGCTCGGTGCACTCGCTTGCCGCGGCATCGGGGCGACTCGACGTCCGCTTGAATTGGACTGGATGGGCGGGCGCGGATCGCGGAGTTCGGTGGATTTCGGGCGGGCGCGTGGCGAAATGAAAACCCGAGCAAGTCGGCACCGACTCTCCCATGAACTCGACTCGCGCGCACTCGACGTGGCTTCAGGCCGGAGTTGGGTGGACGATAGGCGTGCTGTGGACGAGCCGGGAACGGGATGAGCGGGACGGTAGCGTGGGTGGGAGGACGTACACGGCGGCGCGAGTCATGCCGGTGGTTCTGGGTGCATCGGTTGTTGTGCTCGTGTAGCGGTCTTGTAGCAGTCGTGTACCGGTCCGTCTGCCATTTGGATGGATGTTTCTGGAGGTGTGGACCGGAGCGGCGTCCGTGCGCATGGCGCAGTGTGAGGATTTGAGTGCACACCCAACGTGCATGCCTAGTTAATAGTCACCTAGTTAATAGTCACCTGTGAATGGAGAAGGGCGTGGTCAACGTACCTTGAGTTTCGCTGCTCGTGGCGTGCACGTCGCTGTCGTTATTGTCGAGCTCGATCGGGTCCTTGCCCGCTGGTAGCCGCACACTCGCCGCGCGGCACGAATTCGCGTGCACAGAGGGTGTGCGGCTTGGTCGGCATACATGCATTGCGGATGTGTGGGCAAGTAGATTTTGTGAGCGTGAAGGACACAGAGAAGCGACACACTTTAGGGCGATCTATTGCTGGGGCAGGTGTATGGGCGCGCGAAACGGCTGCTGGAGGCGGGCGCAGGCGGGGGGAGGAGTGGGCAGAGCGGTAGAGATGCATGCGGGATACAAAGACGGGCAGGTGGGCACCGGAGACAGGGGGCAGACACGGGAGGACATGGGCCAGGATTTTGGTGAGCGGAGGGCAGGAGGCGCGCGAGTCGGAGGCGAGGGCGAGGCGGAGAAGCGTGGTCGCTGTTAAGACAGACAATGACATGATATCTTACACGTGAGGTGACCGCACGCATCTCCAACCAAAACCGTCGCACAAAACTCTGCAGCGGTGGCTGCCAGCTTGGCCGGTCCGCCTTACATTTTGCACAGCGATCAAAAAGTATACATACACAGAAATTTTCGCCGTTTTGTCTAGGCCCGGGGGTCTCAAATATGTGCCGCAGATAGTGGCTGACACGGCGGATGGTCTATAAAGGTAAGTTGCCGCGTTGCCTCTCTGTTCTTACCCTCATCTCGCCTACTGCACTCAGCTCCTCCCTCGACATGCCATTACTTCAAGTCTATCTCGACTCTAGTGTCAAGCACAGATCCTCTCATCACCTGCCGCTGGATGCTCTCAGTCCCGATCTATTTCGCCAGGCAACAAATAGCGTTAGGCGCTCGAAGGACAATAACGACCTGCTTGAATTCATGGGCGATCGTGCTGTCAATCTTGTCTGTGCCCTTTTAGTGGACAGGGAAAAGGTTTGTCCCGATCAACAAATAGTAAGTTTCCATACTATTTACCTTCCTTCCATACAATACACTCAACGCCACTAGTTTGTTGGCCGGAAAATCAGCAACAACGACACCCTCGGACGTCTCGCCTTTTGGCTCGAATTGGACAAATACGCGGCGCTCTCCTGGGAAGATGCCGACGCAATTCAGTCCTGGTCCTGGCGCAGACTCGAAGCCCCGCCAAAAGTGCTTGCCGATCTCCTCGAGTCCTTCGTCGGTGCTTACTGGCTTGAGCACGGATGGATGGCCCTCCTTTCTTGGCTGGAGCCGTTCTTCCAGCCCCTCGTCGGACTGGCTACCGAAGACTTTCTGCGATGCCACCGCAACACCCTCAAGGCTCCTTTCTACGTCTCCCACTGGTGGCGCCATCGGGACGGGGAATCAATCAGCCACAAGATTTACCAGAAACTGCATCAATATCTGGACAACCAACGCGCATCTCTGGCTTCAATAGGCCGAGTAGCTGTCGGAGCAATACCTTTGTCCACAAAATTCATCTTCTCCACCGCCGGGGAGCTTGTCAACGACTGCGACCGGGTTGAGGTTGCCCACGACAATGGATATGCAACACCTTCGTCAGCATATACCCCGAGAACAGACGCGCTACTGCAGGGGCGGCACATCTAGCTTCCGTAGGCCGTCCATCATCTATTCATACTCTTTCTATTGACTCCTTTCCCTCTCAGACGATTACGAGCCTCGTTATAAGCGACGTATCGTTAGCTTTCATTGCCTCGCTATACTCACTGTCATCCTACTTTGATGTCGAAGATGCAGACTTCAATTCGAGTAGACCCGTGCGATGGGCGCTCCCACTCGATCCCTCGGCCCATGCGCGGGAAACCGCCTACAGGATCAAGCTCTCTCTCGCATTCCACGCGACGGTGGGCTGGTTCTACTTTCGCGACCCGCAGGCAGCCCAGGACTGGGGAATGAGCTTAAGCATACCACATTCTCGTCCAGAATTCTTGGCAAGTATCGATCCCACTTGCAGCTATCAACCTGTTTACGTAGAGTTGTACTGTAGTAGAATTGAATATATTGTTTTTGAATGAACTTGAGCGCGACGCACCTGTACAGCCACCCAGGACGCCGACAACCTCGACGGGACCTCGCCCGTTTGCGCTGATTTTTTTGGAGGATGTGAGATGGACCCGTACGAAGGCGCCAGTAAAATCTCAAAGCAAAAGTGGTGTCGCAGACTGACATACGTTCCCCGAAAAGGTCGTTCTCTGCAAAGTCGTTCCACGCCAAAGTCGTTGCACGCCTTCCCCAAATCGTTGGTTATATATTGCCTGCCGCGCGGACGCCAAGAAGAATTCAACAAACATCTTCTCACCCACGGAGCGCGACGCGTCCGGTCACGCCCTGCGGGGAGATTTTTTTATGTTACAAGTCCGAGATGGCCGTTTCCTGGCCCTAAACTGTGGTAAGTAAATTACTGACTACTGACTACTGGTCAGAAGAAATTTCGTAAGTGCTGGAGGTGGGAATCGGTGAGCTGGGAAGAAGTGGTTACAATACATCCTAATCCGTCCAAGATCCGCAATGTGGTGGAATCTTTCAACGAGTCCTTAATACCCATGGAGAAAATGAGTAAGGTGTATCCCGGCAAAGATTCAAAGAGCTTACTTGCTGGTTAGCTTACACCGCGCTCGCGCGGAGGTTCTTTGGAATTGCAATATCATCGTAATGTTTGCAGCATCTGCGGCAAGAAAATTTTGTGAAATCCAAACGCTAAAACAGACTGGAAAGTGTGTATGTGCGCGATAACGTACCTGGAATGCATTGCGCTGCGGCGAAATTTTCGAGAATGCTTGCGGTTGAAAACACGTCAAACAGTCAGAAACTCAGCGGAGGAAGACTTGGGGTGGTCTTGGCGCCTGCGGCAGATTTTTCGGGCATTTTTGAACCGGGAACTACCTCTGAAACGCATCAGACTCACGGGGAATGGGGGCGAAATTTAAAAACGCACCGTGGCAGAGATGTGGTTCGCGGGAAGTCCAAAAATCCAATTTTGAATTTTGGACTCTTTGGTAGTTGGGAGATGTTGGCTGAGCATTCGTTGAAAACGGCTGTTGAACCTCGGCAATGTTGCCGAACTTGTCATACAAAAGATGAGAACTTACTTGTTTATAGGCTCGTTTGCGGGAACGCGATATATCCTGTCGACGATGTTGGCGCCGTGCAGCGGCGCCGCCGACCTCAAGAGGCGTGGAGTGACTTGCTGGCGGACCCACTTAGCAACAGGGATGTGCCTACCAGCGGTTTTTCTCTGGAAAAAGAATACACTTTTAGCACGTCAAAATGCCATCAAAAGTCGAAGTGAAAATGCAGGCTCACTCAATTTATTGGGCGCTCGCGGGGAACGCGATACATATAGTAATTGCTGTCGCCGCCGCTGCGCGGCGGCTCCGCCAAGAAGAGGACATGGTGGTAAGCATCAGGAGACATCATGTTGCACTAGTTGCGTGGGTTTGCCTGCCGGCGGCTTTTTTCGCTGAAAAAAAGTGCTGGAAGATGCGGAAAAATGGCATCAAATGGGTACTGAAAATGCGAGCTTACTTGGTTTTTTAGGCCACTCGCGGGAACGCGAAATATGGTGTAATCGATGTCGTCGCCGCTGCGCGGCGGCTCCGACAGCGGGGAACACGCCAACAAGCAGCAGAACATGTTGTATTGCATTTCTGCGGGGGGTTGGCCTGCCGGCGGCTTTTTTTTGAAAAAAAAAGGCCCTTTGGTGCGTCAAAATGGCTTGAAAATCAGATCCGGAATGTAGCTCACAGGGCCCTCGCGGGAACGCGATACGTTGTGTTTTCGCAATTTTGAAGGTAAATAATGGGAGGTGGGATGGTGGTGGTACAGAAGGAAGAGTGGGGGGCTGCCAACGTTTCCATGGCCCCGGCGGACATGCCAGACCGGCAAACAACTTGTGATGAATCTGCAAATCAGACAAATATTCTTACGCGAGAAATGGAATTACCTGATTTTATTTTCACGCGCCGGAAGACTGAGTTGCGGAGACAAAACTATAGCAGCTGGGACATGTTCTTGCAAGCACAACAGGGTGTCAAACTTGAAATTTGAGACTGCATACGCATCTACAAAAGCTGGTTGAAAAAAACAACAACTTGAAAGAAAGAGCTTCAAGCCCCTCGCCAATCGGAATCTCAGGGATTTCAGGCGGTGCATCCAGATGACTGATTAATAAGATGCACCCTAACATTCGGCAGCCGCACGTCGCAAGACTTGGCAAGCCGCTTTTTCGTCTCCATTGATTTCTTGAAATGAGCACTTGGGCCTCACTAACGAGGGCAGCAATAGGCTCTCTTGAGAATATTGCGGGGCACTGAATAGCAGGAATCGGAGATAGAAAAACGGCCAGCAGCGCGACGTGCAGTGCGGTGACGCGTGCGAGCGTGCCGTGAATGTCGTGAATTTTTTGTGGCCCTTGATGCGGGCTTGATCTCCGCCAGGAAATGACACAATGGCTGGGCCGAACAACCGCCTCAAAGTACACAAGTAAAGTGCGCAACCCACCTGTATGTTTTCCACAAAACTCTGCGCCTTGCAGCACTTGCTGAACTTGAGAAACACGGCGAACGCGTCGTGTTCGCAGTCAGAACGGGAACGGACTCCGTTTTCCGTCGCTTAGAGGGTTAGACGTCGGCAAGCACTTGTTGGGCCAGTTGTTGGGTTGTCGAGATGGTGGAGGAACAAAACGAACCACTTTGCACGTGATGAATGTTGGTTTTCAACAGAAACAAACGCTAAACCATCCAAATCCGAGAAAGGAAAATCGCAGCTCTTGCCTTTTGCCACCACCTCGATTTTTCGACTCGGTCAAGTCCCGTGAATCTCACTTGGAGGGGCGTACTCGGACACTCTTACTGTGTAATTTGGCGTCAATCTGGGCCCGTCTGCGCGACAGGGTCAACGGAACGCCGGCAAGTTGACTTTCACGCCTTTTCCAAAGAATTGGGTCCAGAAGCGCAGGGACGGATCCGAATCATGCGAAATCCTTTCCATCAAATGATATGGTAACGACGCAACGTATAGGCGGTTTCAGAGCCATTCCGGTGTCAGGAACGCCGCATGAAATTCGGTGCGTTTGAGCACTATATCGCTTATTATATGGTACCCTGCTGACCTGTGGCCGGTTTGGTGTTACAGAAAATTTTGCTTTACTTCATTCTTTGGCTCTAGCGCAAATTACAGCGCACTACCGTGCCAGAAGCGCACAATCCTTGTTTTACGGGAAGAGCAAGAACTGTGTTTTCGAGCGTGTCAAAGCCGCTGGGCGGGGATTTTCAGTGTCCGAAGTTGATCGGATCTTTGCAACACACATGGGATTACGGTGCGTTACTTGCCGTCGCATGCGATAGCGCCCTAATGAATATTTCACGCATGTTCAACTTTCGACCCTCCGCGTAATGCAGATCTCCGGAATCTGCTCCGTTTTATTATCACATTATTTCTCACACGGCGTGCCTCTACCGCGAGGGTTCTCGCGCTGCGCCGCTCGGATGCGCGGAAATACTGCCCTGGTGAGTGCTTTACACGACTTGGCGCCATTTCCCATGACAGATACATAGGTCATCGAAACCCCAGGATACGGTGCCGAGAAACCATCCGAGCGGCCGCAGCAGCTCTATCCGGAGCTCCATGAGTTTATAAGACGGGGCTTTCATCAACTCGCGCCAGTAACCCCCACTTTCTCTGTCTCCACCTCGAATTTATGTCTCCTCAGATACCAAGGCTCCACGGTGTGTTCAACTATTCATGGATACTACTTATCCTTTCCTTATACTCTTTCAGGTCCATTCTATTTCATTCACCAATGCATTGTTGCAAGATACATGCTTTGACTGAACCGGTATGTTTATATTGTCATACTCATACTTTCCCTATTTCTCTTACACCGTCATCTTAGCAGCCTCGAATCAAGTCAAGAACCGACACGAGATCCTTGCGCATTCGATACACAATCTCTGTCCGAGTTTCGTTGAACATTTCATGGGAATTGCATCAAGTTTCTCCGATGACAGGTAAGTTCAATTAACTTCAGATGAGCTATTCACTTACCTCTCGTTATACTTAGATCTCTCAAACACTGCATTTCCTACGACTTTCGGTACCCATTCAACACCCAAAGCCGTTCAACAATGACCTCGCTTCATAATTCTCTGGTTCAATTCAACTTTGTTGGATTGCACGAAAGGTATGCAATACAATTACATTCGCGTGAATCCTCGTTCCTGGCTGACACATTTTTGAAATTCTTTTCAAGCATTATGGAGGGATCATTGCGTCGTTGTACCCTTTGAAATACTGGGGGCATGTTTGAGGGTACGTGTTCAATCTGATTCCGATGTTTAACTCAGGCTAAATTGTTGTATTTCAGACTCGTTGCACCCTCCGGAGAATTGGATGCCCTATTCTATCGTGTTGGACCACCGCTTCATCTCCTAAACGATGCCGAAGCCATCGTTGCAGCTGAATCGAGGTACGTGCTCAATGTTTTGATTCCGATGTTGAACTTTCCTAATTTTCACTTCTACAGACTAGTTGTACCTTGTTGAAGCAATAAA
The DNA here is from genome assembly GCA_029281795.1 of Mycena crocata. Lineage (NCBI taxonomy): Eukaryota > Fungi > Basidiomycota > Agaricomycetes > Agaricales > Mycenaceae > Mycena > Mycena crocata. The sequence goes on along the minus strand of JARJCP010000043.1, from coordinate 331,951 downwards.
TGCAGAGTTCCTCGCGTTATCTCATCGCCAGACTACCGCTATACCGACTTGAATCGTTCAGTCAACCCAACAGGTATGTGTTCAATTTGCTTCCGATGTTGAACTAACACTTGATTTTCGCTTTTCAGAACTCGTTGCAGCTCTGCACTCACTGGATGCTCGATCTGCGTTTGATTTATCGCTACGATACCGCTCCATCAGCTGAACGATGTCCCGAAGGCATCATTATCGTCAAACTGTGGTACATATGTTTTCACTTTACTTTCCATGTTGAACTATCACTTATTTTCGCGTTGCAGGCCTGTCACGGGTCCTGAAGAACCGGATGCGCGTTGCTTGGCATCTGCTTGCCGTTTGATTCCCTTTCAAACGATAGCTTGAAGGATGCCGGAGGCATTGTTGGAGTTTAATCAAAGGTATGCTATTATTTCACCCCATGTTGAACTATTGCTCATCCTCGCATTCCAGACTTGCTGCACATCCCTTGTCGCATGGTCTTTCAGGATTAAATCAACTCTACCAGTGCCCGTCCGTTGGCCAGTGCCCGTCCGTTGAACGCTGCCATGGCGCAGGCTCCGAATCCGATTTGAGTCTGCCCTCAACTCGATATGATCGCTCGCGACTTTCCAAAAAAATGGAGCTTCCGGGTAAGTCAAGTCAATTCAATTATATTGTATTGCACACTAACGACGTTACAGATTCTATGGTCTATTCGAATCAGCGCGAATTCAACGCCGCTGACTCCACCCACGTCCGTACGCGACTCGGAATCGTGACGCACGGAGTCTGCGCGGATTCTCTGACTTCGCAACTTCGCAGAATCTCCGCAAAAATCGCAATCTCCATGGAATTCGGAGCCATGCAAAGTCTCAGTGCACCGCACCGCTGCGCGGTCTCTCTTGCGCGCGCCCGGCTTCCGACGCGCCCCCGCAAAAAACAACAAGTGCTCTGCGACGCGCGGTGCACGGACTCCGCGTCGATTCGCAACCCGCCGTCCGCGCCAAATCACGTCCCGTGAATACGAAAGCTGCGCCAAATCGCGTCGCGCGGACTCTGCGCGAGTCGGAACGGACTGGGCGCCGAAGGAAACCCGATGCCGGATCGCAACGGACTCGTGTGATACGTGGGACGATGAAGCCGCGGGACGTGCGTCTTCGGCGGTCTGGGCTTAGCATGAGCGCGTGCGATGGAAAGGGGCGGGATGCGCACGTACCTGCGCGATTTGCCGGGCGCGACTCGATGCGCAGGACGTACACGACAACCCCGTCGCGTGTTGACTCGAGTCCGGCGTCCGGCGCGTAATGGAGGAGATGTCGCTCGGTGCACTCGCTTGCCGCGGCGTCGGCGCGACTCAACGGACGCTTGAGTTGGAAGGGACGGGCGGGCGCGGTTCAGCGGCGGCGGCGGCGCTGCGCACATAGAGATGCAAGCGCGAGTCTCCTGCGTGCCGCTGATTGACGCCGTGCCAAAAACCGGGAGATGGACGTGCTGGGCGTGAAGCAACCATTGGACCGGTCGCGGGTCGTGGAAGAACTGGGAAAGGGATGAGAGGGACGGCGGGAGAGCGCTGGGTGGGAGAACGTACATGGCGAGCGCGTGGGCTCGTCTCGGGCGCGGCCGGGGTGCATCCGGGTGGTGCCCACAATTCCTCGTGTTCACGCGGGGTGCGGGTCCTTGATTTGAGGTTCTTTTGAGGTTGTGTACTGGTCGTGTAGTAGTCGATCGCGCCTTTCGGGTGCATATTTCTGGGGGTGTGGATCGGGGCGGCGTTCCTGCGCATGGCGCAGTGCGAGTATTTGAGTGCACCTGCTCGAGTTCAATGTGCGCGGCATCCTGCCTCACTGCAGCGTGAGTTTTGTCAGTGGAGCAGGGTATGGTGTACGTACCTTAAGTTGCCCTGCTCGTGGTGTCTATGGACATTGCCGCCGTTGTCGTTGTGTTCGCCCGCTGCGCAAATGTAGCCGCACACTCGATGCGCGGCACGAAATCGCGGACGCAGAGGGTGTGCGGCTTGGTCGGCATACATGCATTCCGGATGTGTGGGCAACTAAGTTTTGTAAGCGGTGGAAAGACAAGAGAGGCGACGCACTTTAGGTCGATATATTGCTGGGGCAGGGGTATGGGCGTGCGAAACGGCGGGTGGAGACGGGCGGAGGCGGGGGAGGAGTGCGCAGAGCGGTAGAGACGTAAAATGTCAATTGGTGCGGGATGCAAAGACGGGCAGGTGGGCACAGGAGACAGGGAATCAGACGCGGGGGAACGTGGGCCAGGATTTTGGTGAGCGGAGGGCAGGAGGCGGGCGAGTCGGAGGCAAAGGGCGAGGCGGAGGAGCGTGGTCGCTGCCAGCAGTAAGACAATGACATCATGTCTAAGACGTGAGGTGACCACACGCATCTTCAACCAAAACCGTGACACAAAAACCTTGCAGCGGTGGCTGCCAGCTTGGCCGGTCCGCCTTACATTTTGCACAGCGATTGTTTCTCAAAAAGTATACATACACAGAATTTTCGCCGTTTTGCCTAGGCCCGGGGGTCTCAAATATGTGCCGCAGTTAGTGGCTGACACGGCGGATGTTCTACATAAAGGTAAGTTGCCGCGTTGCCTCTCTGTTCTTACCCTCATCTCGCCTACTGCACTCAGCCCCTCCCTCAACATGCCATTACTTCAAGTCTATCTCGACTCCAGTGTCAAGCACAGATCCTCTCATCACCTGCCGCTGGATGCTCTCAGCCCCGATCTATTTCGCCAGGCAACAAATAGCATCAGGCGCTCGAAGGACAATAACGACCTGCTTGAATTCATGGGTGATCGTGCTGTCAATCTTGTCTGTGCCCTTTTAGTGGACAGGGAAAAGGTTTGTCCCGACCAACAAATAGTAAGTGTATGCCATTTCTTCCGCGCACTACTCAACGCCATTAGTTTGTTGGCCGCAAAATCAGCAACAACGACACCCTCGGACGTCTCGCCTTTTGGCTCGAATTGGACAAATACGCGGCGCTCTCCTGGGAAGATGCCGACGCAATTCAGTCCTGGTCCTGTCGCAGACTCGAAGCCCCGCCAAAAGTGCTTGCCGATCTCCTCGAGTCCTTCATCGGTGCTTACTGGCTTGAGCACGGATGGATGGCCCTCCTTTCTTGGCTGGAGCCGTTCTTCCAGCCCCTCGTCGGACTGGCCACTGAAGACTTTCTGCGATGCCACCGCAACACCCTCAAGGCTCCTTTCTACGTCTCCCACTGGTGGCGCCATCGGGACGGGGAATCAATCAGCCACAAGATGTACCAGAAACTGCATCAATATCTGGACAACCAACGCGCATATCTGGCTTCAATAGGCCGAGTAGCTGTCGGAGCAATACCTTTGTCCACAAAATTCATCTTCTCCACCGCCGGGGAGCTCGTGAACGACTGCGACCGAGTTGAGATTGCCCACCATCTCCTCCGCCAATGGATATGCAACACCTTCGTCGGTATATACCCCGAGAACAGATGCGCTACTGCAGGGGCGGCACATCTAGCTTCCGTAGGCCGTCCATCATCTATTCATACTCTTTCTATTGACTCCTTTCCCTCTTAGACGATTACGAGCCTCGTTATAAGCGACGTATCGTTAGCTTTCATTGCCTCGCTATACTCACTGTCATCCTACTTTGATGTCGAAGATGCAGACTTCAATTCGAGTAGACCCGTGCGATGGGCGCTCCCACTCGATCCCTCAGCCCATGCGCGGGAAACCGCCTACAGGATCAAGCTCTCTCTCGCATTCCATGCGACAGTGGGCTGGTTCTACTTTCGCGACCCGCAGGCAGCTCAGGACTGGGGAATGAGGTTCTTCGAGCCAATCGTCACTGAAGCATACCACATTCTGGTGCAGAATCCTTGGCAAGTATCGATCCCGCTTGCATCGAAATGCCCCGCTTACGGGACCGCTTCCAGCTATCAACCTGTTTTACCCGAAGCTGCTCTGCCCAAAGCGCCGAAAAAGCCTCCAGCCCGCCAGCCCCTGGGAGCAGTGACCAACTTGCCTCGTCCTGTAAATCTACCACGACGATCTTATCCTTAATCTCATTTCTTGCTTCTCCCCTTGCGATCATCGATATCTCTGTACCCAAGTCTTTGTTCGGCCTACTAATACAACAGTTTGCTTTTACTGTACATTTATCTATCCACGAAAAGGGATATTCCATCCAGATAAATCGAGCGATAGATCAAAGGTAGTACATTGTGTTTTTGAGTTGAGGTCCCTGCACACCGTCGTGGTAGAGCCTGGTCGCCTCCCGCATGATGTTCTCCTCGTTGCCGCTGGAAGCAGTAGCACCAGAGTCGCTGTAGCCCTGCAGGAGCTTGTGGAGGTAGCAGCGGCCTCTCTCGCAAGCGAGATCGGCGTAGTATGCTGGAGAGGCGAGGGACACCGCCTTCGTCGCACGAGCTGCAACATAGCCATCAGGATCGGAGGAAATACATTCGGATGGAATGCTTACCAAACATGTAGCTGACCGAGTTCGTCAGCTGCTGGAGCAAATCGGCAGTGAAGCCGATTTCGTCGTGCACGACATAGTAGTGCGTGGGACGTGTGGTGCCCTGGAGCCCGCCATGAGCTGTACACTTGTTAGTTGACACTTCCTCCCACTTCCTCCGTGTCCATACCTTGCAAAAAGAAATCAAACTCGTAAACCGCCGTAACACCGCGATCGACGACAGTTCCGGCCTTGGGGTTGCCATCGTTGGCGGCATTCCCGGCCTCAGTGGGGTAGAAGCGCGTATGATGGCGCTTTCCACAAATCACAATTGTGAGTTTGGGATTGTATTGTGGGAATTGTTTGAATGCCGCCTTCATCGCGGGCATCTCCTCCGCAATGACAATAGGGAATTGTCCCTGGAAAACTGGTCAGTGAACGGAAATTTGTTTCCCTCAGATTCAGTCACCTCCGAGACACCATCTAGAACGTGCGTCAGACAGCAGCCAGAATCAACAGAAGAGAAATCTCACCTCTGAACACAAGGATGTGCTGAGGAAGGGTCTTGCTGGTGGCGAGGAACAGCTTCAGTCTCTCGACCATCATTCTCTCGAGATTCGTGACCATCTGCGCAACTTGAGATCGCAGAAAGAAGAGCGGCTTTCATTCACATACCTCCTTCTTCGTCTCCTGGATTTGCATGCTACACGGATATTGAGCAAAGTACTTGTCCACGCTCGCGACCACCGCAGCGATAGAAGGGGTGCCTTTAACGGATCCGGGGCCAGGGTGCGTCACATCTATACCAACCTGGTTTAGCTGTAAGCGCACGAGCGTTTTGTAACGAAGAAGACACTTACCAGCATGGTGGGCTTCGCGTCCAGCCACCGCATGCTCGCCGGGTCCAAGCCATGGCTGCATCAAGAGTCAGCACGGTAGCCGAACGGAATGCAGTCAAAACATACTTGATACCGCCCATCTTCATGTTGACTGATAGACGAAAGGATTCGTTAATTCTGTTCCATTTTACTCTCGAGGAATCGTACCTTTGAGCGCCACGTTTGCAAAATACTGCAATTGCCCTACAAATCGATATGAACAACAAGAAGGCGGATAAGCAGAAACACTGACCCTTCTCCTTGCGGATCTTACCAGAGTGAACACAGACCGTGGCCACGTCCAAGTAGCTGTCCGCGAGGTGCTTGATCCCCGCATATATGTGCTTGTCGCCGTTCGACAAAATGACAAGGACGAACTTGGGCTTCGGGTTCCCCCGGATGGTGCCGAACGCAGAACGGATGGCGCCAATGGCCTGGCCGCGCGTCGGATCGGCATAATTCTTCGGGGGCAGCGTCGCCACGGCGATGGACGGCTGGGCCTGTTTAACGTTCATCCCACTTGTCTCACACATCTTGACGAATCCCGAAATGGTCGTCCTAAGCTCCGGATCGTTTGCGTCGGCAAACTCGACCAGGCCGTTTCCGTCTTTGATTATCAAGACACCCCAGTCCTGCAGCGTACCCCCGCGCTGGAACTTGACGGCGCGCAAGTTCCAGCTGGCCCGGTCGTCGACCTCGGGGTTCCCTCTGCCGTACTTGATACCAGGCGACGGCAGTATTCTCCCAGGAACGACGGCCATCTCGCGCCCGATGCTGACTCCGAACGCTCCGAGTGGGGCGGCGCCTTGTGCGTATCCGAGCTCGTCGAGACCACGTCCAGCGATGGCCGCACCGTTGATGTTGGGCGGCTTGGCTGCGACGGTGATCATGTTAGCCGTGTGCTCGTCTGTCAGCTTGCCGCGGAAAGGCTGGTTCGGCAGGATCTCGCAAACTTCGGGCGGCAGGTAGTTGGACTTTTGCCCTCCGACGTCGACGAGAGGCATATCTGGGAACCTCAGCTTAATCTTGTACTCTGTTAACTACTGTGAGAAATTATGCCATAGAGGTAGGCAGAGAAACCGACTTCGGAAGAAGTAATCCTCAACCGAAATCTGGCCGCCGAACTCCGCGCAGTCGAACTTGTGTGCACGCGCCGAGAGGCGGAATACGCTCTTAACGGTCTTCTTATACCCAAGATGTGTAGTCTTGATGCGCACGCCCTTGACGAAGACGTTGACGCGGGCACCGAAACTCGACTGGCGGAAGTCTTCTATGGCGCGCGCCAAGTTTCCCGGGGTGTAGAACGCCGTGGTGCACACTGAAAGAGGTCATCATTACACTCGCACAATAGGAGAAGATGGCATACCGTTCACGTTGACCATCAGCTGCCTGTGGGACGGGCGAACCGAGGAGTAGAAACCACGCCATGCCTCAAGACCACCGCCGAGAGATGTGGGGCGTTCGGTGGCCGATGGGAAGAAGAAGCGGTTCCTCCCAACCATTACCCCGCCTGCAGGGCGATTGGGATGTGCAGCCAAGATGATATTCAACGATGATATGAGGGGCAAAATATCGTAGTTTCGATATTGAGGGTCTCCGCCGAGATACCTGGGCGGCAATCAGTTATCAGAACATAGAAAGGAAGGATTCTTACTTGGTCAGAGCCGTCAAATCGAGAGGTTGCGTGAACGTGACCGTCAAAGTGTACTCCTTGTATGCCCTGGAATCAGGCGCTGGGGGATCCTCGTCCTCGTCGTAGAAAGCGATGCGGATAGATAGCGGCTGGCGAAGCTTGTCTGCAGCAATAAGCTTCGCAGCATGATCATGAGCCACCCTTCCGCGCAGACCAAGCGCTGCCCAGGCCGGCGAAGCCTCAGCGAGCTGGAAAATGCGTTTCTTAACACGGCGCGACGCAGTCCCCGCCGTCGGCGAGATGGAAACATCGTATTCATAGATGGAGCGCGCAGGGATCCTCACTGGGAAGAAGTTCGCGCGCAGCTTGATCTCCCGGCCAGCAGTCCCAAAGTCGGGGCGGAGCGGAAGTTCGTTATCATGAATTCTGATGGACTTGAAAGTAGCCACCAGCGCCTTATCCGAATTATCCGATAGACGCGCGTCGATGGTAGCTGGAACATTGGCCTGGAAGACCCTGTACCTCTCGGTTGAGCGATAACCTGTGTAGTGAGACATGGACCTACCCGCCCGGCTCGCGTCCTCCGCCTCCCCTGCCTCGACCACCGCGGTCAAAGCCAGCCCCGCCTCGATCGAACCCACCACGCCCTCGGTCAAAGCCGCCACCGCGTCCCCTGTCGTATCCACCCCCACCACGTCCTCGGTCGAAACCACCGCCGCCTCGCCCACGGTCAGGACTGACGCCTCGCGGCGGGCCTCCACCTCGGGGTGGCCCAGAACCACGTCCCCTGTCACCTCTGTAGCTCATGGTTCAGATGTAAGCTGGCAAACCAGTGCCCGTGAAAGCACTGTGGAGGTCAGAAGCAAGCCAACCGAAATTGATTATTTCCCTTTTGGGCCACGAACCATCTGCTTAAGTAAGCGCTTAAGGCCCCGAAGGACGAATCGAGTCATACCCACCTGCTGAGGGCTGCAAGAAATCCGGAGAGACGCTCGAACGGCCGGTGCATGTTTGGGACGTGTTATGGATTACAATCCCCAGTATCACCGCCGCAGAAACGGAGATTAACTGAGTTCTCCAGACTCTGCAAAGTTTAACCGACAGCTCTGGTTCCGGGTGATTAGATTACATTTTTGGACCAAAAAAGACAATGATACCGCTGTATAAATGACCGATGCATAAAATACAGCCGCTAGATCGTTACTACTGCATCAACTACAAGACCTACTAAACGTACTCGAAATAATACAGGGATATGTCGTTTGCTGAGTCCGACTCAGTCCATGCTGACTCTACTCAGCAATTAATGGAAGGTGCTTTGACCGCCGGGCGCAGGCCGACTGGTCACGTCTCTCTCCGTTCTCTCGTCAAAGTCCGCAAACGGATTCTCCTTGTCGTCCACACCGTACCCAACAGCACCTTCGCCGCCGGTGTAACCAGGTGGTTTGGACTCTGGCGGAGCAAAGGGGGCGTCGCGGGTGGTAGGCGGCGCGCCCGGGGGGGGTGCGTAGGTTTGGCCGCCTGCGTAGGGAGCGCCGGCATAGGGCGCATTGTAGCCATATCCAAGATTGGGCACAGACGCATTGTAGGGTGGATTGTAGTGCTGGGGGTAGTGGACGAGGTGGACCTGATTAGACGGCGCGCGCATAGAGTTGATGACGCTGGTCGGGTCCAGAACTTGACGATAGTAACCCCAGGCAAGCATAGCGAAGGCGCAAGCCAGGACTGTACAGGAATGAGCCAAGAGTAAAAATGAACGTGCTTTACTAACATATGGTGATTAAGAGGGAGACAATGTCTTGCCAAGAGTTGCGGTCATACACACTCCGGCACCCTGAAAAGTCAATGGTCAGACTGAGAGCGGTATCTCGACATGGAGGTCTCACATTGAGCAGCGTCTTCGGGACCAATGATTTCGTGGCGGGAAGGTCCAAAAACACCAAATGGATAGACAGCGGTGGTACGACCATTGGTCAAGCTGTTGCACTCTTTGAGAATATCGGACTGAATTAATCTGTGAGCATCGATCACGACAAGATGCTCGACAATATACCTTGGCCGTGAAGTGAACGATGACTTGGAAGATCCCACCGCCAACGGTGATGCCGATTGCCGCGAGGGATAGCATTGCATAGATTCGGACCAAAGCCAAACGTTGCTGAGGGAAGAATTTAATACTTGTTTCTCTGAACGCGGAAAACACTCACTGATACAGCAGCTATCACGCCAATCGTCTACGGCCGGTGGTGAGTCTTGAGGCACGTGGAAAGCACCAGCCAACTTACCTCAATTACGAACATCGCCATATAGAGCGCTCCCAATACAATCGCAAAAGTGGCCAGCTTAGGCACGCCCTCTGTGTCAAGGTCAAAAATTGGAACCCATGAATAAGGCAAGTAGACATACCTTCCTTGTCGATATTGATGCTCCTGAAGAAACCAATCTAATGTGAACATGTCAGTGTGGCGACACAACTTGAGGATGATGTCGCATACGGCTCTATAATTGAAGAATTAGCAAAATCAGACACGTAATCAAGTGAGACACGCACGAGAGTAGCGACCAAAGCGCACTCAGAATTCCGACTGCAAGGCAATTATTCTGATATCCGGTGATACAATGTTAACCTCATACCGCCAATGATGACTGGCCGAAGATTTGTTCTGTACACCCGATTGAGGGCAAAGCGCGGTGCGCCTGTTCCATAGTTAGTTTGGTCGCGGAACCTTGCATGCGGTTCAAACTTGCCTATAAAGATAGTTAGTGTTAAGTGGGCCGCTTTCTGAATTGAGGAAACAGCCAAAAGATACCTTGCGGGGGAGGTGGTCTTGTATCCATTATAAAGGCGTTAAAGTTACAGAAGCAATAGGCTGAAGGGGAAGCTGAGGAGAGGGAAGAAAGGAAGTTATGAAGGCGGTGAATTTGGTTTTATTTGTCTGCTACTTCCGGTCTGATGGCTGTTTGTTTCCTCAGATTGTGCTTCTAAACAACCCTCCCAATTACAATGGGCAACTCGGCGTACTTTCCCTTGCTCTGGGCACATTTTACGACCTTTTGTGGGCCTTTGGCCCGCGTCGGGGCGCACATTAGGATGCCTTGACCGTGTACCCCGTGCTATGCGGTCGGAGTCTCGCGAAACGCCGCAGCAAGTCGCAAACCACCGCAGCAACACTGCCTTTTCTATCCCGCCCGCGGTCTCGCGAACGTCAGAGATGTTGGGGGGAATCCTAATTATCTCCTTAGTTGATGGTATCTTTAGTTGCCGTTCGCTGTTGGTTGCCGTTCGGGCCACGGCGATGGGTATCCAGGTCGCCCCAGGCAATGACCCCGGGGTTTTATGCTGGTTGTCGACGTGTCTCCCGCCTACCTTGTCTGTGCCCCAATATCATGCCCCGCCCGCCTCCACTCCAGCTCCAGTGTGAGTATAAATCGTCTGCCATTATTGTAGCTGTCCCAACTAACATGTCAAGTTGACAACATGTTTCCTGGAATAGGTACCTCAATTTAACATCAAGCCCTTTTGTTCTGGGGTTGACAATCTGGTAGTTCGGCCTCGATTGCAAGTAAAATCGCTACTGACCGGAGTCTATCAAAGCAATTGGCGAATGCTTCTGATATGCGGTGGGTTCCGCCTCAACTTTCTAGGAGGGTGGACGTTAATCCTCGAGTTCCAGTCACGACCATCAATGCGCTTCGATTCTTTGTCTCGTGAGTCGCTACACTGTTCATCGCATGCAGCAAATATTCATGAGCCCGCAGCGCTGTACGTCTGATCATCACCAGCTGGTATTTTGGTACTCACCCATCTCAGACCGGAGCTATGGACGACCGGCAGATTGACATTGCTCGTAGGTCTATACAAATCCATCTACCCCATCTAAATATACGCATCCAGAAAACAACCGCGCCCTCGCAAACGTTTCCAAGACGCTTGCTATAATATACACCATCACCTGCGGGATCGAAATGTTGGGCGCTTTCAGCGTATTCACGGTAGCAGTTTCCATTCATTCGACCCGAACAATTTCTCAGTCCCCAACAGCAACGGCGCACGCTGATCCGCGCCTACGCATATCTCGCGTTCCTCTCCGCCGCCCTCGTCACAGGGGCGGGCTTCATCACTACCATCGCGTACTTTGCGTTTGCGGACGACCTAGTGCGAGAATGCATCGCATTGGCCACCACTGGCCAGCTTGGCTCCAAATCCCTCTTCGTACGCGTTCCACTTCTGGCGCAGGTCCCATCCTGACTTCAATCCCAGCGGGGCGACCCTTGGCCAACAGCCGCCCTCTCTGCCGACGAAGCGCAGATACGTGAGTTTCGCTTTCCAAGCGTCATAACCAACTTACTCACTTGGTGTCTGCCCCAGAATGTCTCGAGACATGGAGCTCCGAGTCCACCTCCCAAGTCATCTATGCGGCCTTATTTTATTTCCTGCCGTCCGTCCTCTTCTGCTTCCTCGCCTATATATATTATTACCAGACTTCCGATCCCGCGCACCCCGCAAACTTCGCCGCGCGCGGGTCCGCCATGAGGCTTGAGGCACGTGGCAGCGGCGCGCCGTACGTCCCGCTCCAGGACGAAGGGTGCTCGGATACGAATAATAATGCGCGCCCTGTGCCGGTAAAACGGCGGGCAACAATCTCGCCGCGCTCGTACCATAGCCAGACCGCGCAGGGTGTCGCTCCAGTGTCTGTTACCAGCGGGTCCTCGTTGTCGCCTGGTCCGCCAAGTTTCAGCGTGGGAGGTATAGGAGATGCTCGCAGCTACCACGGTTTCCGTCTTTCCGCTGGCCCGGAGGACGAGACTGATACCTTCATATAGAGCATATAGATGAGTTGTATGATATTGTAATTACTTCCTGTCGAATAGCTGCATTGGTCTCCGGTGAAAAAATCTGGCGCATCAATATTTGATGCCCCTATCTTACTTCCTCCTGTCATGAACAACCACGAATTGACTCTTCCGCTGTCCACTTACTCGTTCCGTCTCCCCGTATTTGAGCGCAAGGACTCGGGATGGTTCCTCACCCACACAGACCCGCAGCTGGACTGGTTTGGGGACATGTACAGCGCGCTGTATGTTCGAGAAGAGCATCACAACATTCTGTCGTCACTTCTGGAGTTGACATATCGCGCCTTCGAGGCGAAGCAACCACAGACCGTTCCGCGCTACTTTCCTCTTCCTGTGAAGATGGGCAGTGACATCTCAAACCTGTCCGATGCCAAAGACATGAAAGTTGAGGAAACTGGGAATTCTGCGGTCCCCTTATCTCGAAAGGCTCTCCTTGTCTTCGAAAGCGGACCGTTTTCAGAACAACATCCACCTCCGAACCCATTCTCCCGACCCGAATATCAAGCTGCGGTGCTGAACAGAGCAGTGCATTCATACGGGAAGTCACTGGCAGAAAGCGTATTCCCATAATCTCGAAAAGGGAAGAATTCCCCATCAAAGTCCCGGTATCTCGTTGCCGTATGCACTCTTAACAAACGGCGGGATCGGGTATAAATGAAGCAATACTTGATACATCCACAAGTCACAAGTCCCAATCAAGAGTTTTCTCCGCCGCTTTTTCAGCCGACTTTAAGCTCTTTTTGGATTTTCCAGCCCCTGCTCTCCTTGCGCAAGGACTATGTCACTGTATCCCTCTCCGACCTGGATGATCCCACATACTGGAGGTGTTTGTGCCTTGATGTGGTTAGTTGGTCGATGAGGGGGGGGTTTTCTGGCGATCCTGCCGTCCGAGCGATTGGGTGCTGCGGGGTGGGCTTCGCGTTTTCGTCTTCTTCTCTCCTCCTTTCCTCCCGCAGGACTGTCTTACGTTCCGGGTGCGGGGACAGGGAAAGTACGGTTGGCGATGGCCAGCCAGTCGCTGAACGGAAATCAGTTACTTATAGACAGACGACAAGACATCGAGATGCTGACATCCCGCGAAGAAGGGGTGGGCCCTCATGGTGGCAACCTACACACTTATTAGCTGCGATCACCCCAATCAAAGATAAACGAACCGCCTCCATGAATGCCTTCGCGGCGGGGTCCATGTGCGGGTCCAAGTCCAGTTCGACGGGATCCGTGGGAAGATAGGTTTCCAGGTCGAAGAAGCAGGGAAACTGCGGCGACGGGTCAGTAAATGAACGCTATGGAATGCTCAACCACTGAAACTCACCTCGCCAGGAAACAACCAGTGGTAGATGGTGATCCCCATGGACCAATAGTCGACACCGTAGGAGTAGGTCTCCTCCCCAGTAACTTCGGGAGCCATAAAGCCCGGGGTTCCGACGCGGTCCGAGGTGAGATGTGGACTGTACCATAGAGGTGGGAAGTCGCCCGCTCCCTCGGCTTGCCGAGCTGTCCAATTGCCCCAGTTTGGTTGCCAGTAGGCGTAGGGTCCCGGGAAGTGCGCTGCCACACCGAAGTCCGTCACTTGAAGATGGCCGTCCTTGTCGAGGAGTAGTTGGCTGGCTTCGATGTCGCGATGGATGAACGCGCGGAGGTGAAGGGCATGGAGCGCGAGCTATCGAGTGGTGAGTATATGGCAGATGTAGAAAAACAACCTGCCAGCTCGGCGGCGTAGAATCCGACTTGCAGATGGCCAAGCCGGAGACCTACAAATGACCGTACGGCACAATCCTAAGCACAAAGCCTAAAGAAATCAGTCGATGGACTGTTTCCGTGGAGAACCATAGCCATCATAACGTTGGGGATCTTCCCAAACGCCGCGAAGAACAGGGAACGCGGGGTGGTCTTGCATTGCCCGGTGTGCGAGGATTTCCACAGATGTCCACTCGCGCCACCACTTGGTTTTCTTGATACGCTCGATGGCGAGGGCTCGACCTGCTCCGTCTTCAGCCTTGATAACACGGCCAAACGGTCCTCGTCCGAGAACAGCGATGAACTTGAACCGGAGAGGGTCAAGCTTGGGAGGCGCCGTGTAGCCAGTCGGTAACGCCACAAGGTATTGGACCCAGGCTTTGACGTTGGCGAGCCCATTGACATCCAGAAGTCGGCGGCGAGCGGTGCGATCCTTGTGTCCGTTAACGAGGGCAACCCATTTGGCTTTTGCGATTTTGCAGCTTTCTCCTCTGAAATTTTGATTTTTTTTATGAATTCCTTGCATGCTGCAACCTTGGCTGCAACCTTGGCTTCGAGGACGGCAAGGGTGAATGGCCCGGGGGAGGGCAAGTCGAAGACGCCAAAGCATTCAATACCGAGCTGTTTGAGGATCACGAGTACGATGACGCACAAACACGATACCAGGACAACGAGTCCGCTCAAGCAGAGAAGGCGAACGATGGAGGAGAGGCCGGGCGAGGGGATGGTACGAGAGAGCGCAGGGGTGGAGGTTGTGGACGGGGCGAGGCTTATCAGGCCAGGAGAGTACTTGTTCAAAGTTTCATACAATTGGAGCGCAAAGGCGTAGAACAGAAGGGAGAACATGGCGGTTAAGAACCAAGTTCAATGTGGCTGACAGAAAGTCCCTGCCCTCTTGAGAGCTGAGTGATCCGGCTTGGGGAACCTTCATTGGTAGCCTTGGAAAGAATCCAGGCCCGCTGGATAGACGCATCCCCCATTCGCGTCGTCGCCGTTTCGTGAGGGTTCTCAATCGGGAAATCGCATTTCCTAATGGGGAAAAATACAATCGGAAAAAATACAAAAAGGATCAAGCGACTTGCTGCTAGACTTGCAGCTGGCTGAAGGACTACACCCAAGGTAGCAGTACATGGAGTAGGTAGGCACCACACATGCATCTCTGGCCCATAAAACGTGCCGTCAAGAAAAACATATTCCACTGCTCAAAGGGTACGATGCACGCCGTTGCCAGGCATTGCACAAAAGTTCCGCGAATCGGAATTGATTCATCGGAATGGAAGGCAACCAATTCCTGGATCGTAGCATTCAGCGACATCTAGCATTGCAAGTGGGGAGGGCTTAATGTCAACCGCCAAACAAAGTCGTCGCAAAGTCGTTAGGCTCGTTTCTCAGGCATAGCATAGAATGTGAGGGATTATGTATGCATGACATGGACGGTACGGAGAGAAAAAAAGACCAGCGACCAGAAATCTACTCTGCGTCGACGACAACCGTTTGCAGACCCTGGACGAGGGTAAATATTGAGATGATATACAGAGTGTACACGACACACCTTGAATGAAGGGACCGAGACGTGTGAGGCGTAAGTGTACAGTTTCTCTTTTGCGTTCTCCTCGTCATTCCGCTTGCCTAATAAATTGGAAGACCAATGAGCATGAATTTCGGACCAACAAGATAAGGCGACGCACGCTCCAGCTTTACGCGCAGACGGTGAGGAACGCTCTTGATACCGCGGGCCCAAATCTCCTTGTTCAGCTCCGGGTCGATGCGGACGTCGGTGGTGCCCATCGTCTTCTGGGCAAAGTCGATGACGGACTTGACGGCCCACGGAGCACGCTTTTTGAAGGAGCGACCGTGCACGCGCTTGTGCATGTGGATGGTGTATTCCCGGGTGACAACATCCTGGAGCGCAGAGCGGGTCTTACCGCCGGTCTAAGCACAAAAAGTCAGTCGGCCTGCAAGATAATGATATCACAGGGGCGCAAGGACCTTTTTTTTGGGTGCGGGTGCCTGGGTACACAGTCAGAGCGAGCAGGACGATAGACACGGCGAAACTGACCATGTCTTGCGGGCGGTAGATGTCGATGAGCAAAACTGGATGGATGCTTAGCTAAGCATCAATGCTGCTGCTGCTGCTCAGTTCTGATACCATCACGTGCACTTTGTCACGTTATCCATCGGCACCGTCGGCTCGCCGATCATGATCTAATCAGGCACCATACAAGTCTGCAAACCCATTTGGCACTCCCTTTCTACCATCTCCCATTGTTTGCCTTCCATGAATCGACAATCTCTTCCAGCCCAAAATCAGAAACAATGCCGTTGCCCAGAATTACAGGGGTCACCGATTCGAAACCATTGTCCTCGTTCTCAGCGCCACGTTTTGAAATTCATTCTTGCGTCCACAAAAACAGATTCAAGTACTACTAGACTCAAGTCGGGTTCACTGACGGTCTGACCTCGGACCGAGCTTATATGCGTCGCTTCGACTTCGCTTGAAGATGGAGGCGTCGATGTGGAAGCATTATCCAAATCGGGACAATGGGTCAGTCAACAATGGGAGACGCGAATCAAGCACAAAGCCTGCGCGAGAACAAAGAAATGATCTTCACGGGTAGCCGAGAATCTGATCTGGTGAACGTATAAAGGAAGCAGGCCAAACCACCAATTCTCCAAGCAGCTCTTCCTTCGAGTTACTACCCCCACAGTCGTTGTCTTTTGCAACTCCCTTCGTCTTCTCTGTTGCAATCCGCACCCTCTTTACACTCACCCTACACCACAATGCGTTTCTCCACCGCCATCGCTGTCTTCTCCCTTTTCGCCGCCTCTGCAACTGCGAGCGTCACTCCTCTTCTCCGTCGCCAGTTTCCCAGTATGTTTTGATATTTTCTTTGTCAATCCAAGATCCTTACCAAATCTATTCTAGACTGTGCCTCGACTTGTCTTGCTAGCCCGAATCTCGGCGGATGCAAAGCCGGCGACAACACCTGTCTCTGCAACAACGACATCTTTGTCACGAGCACCTTCGACTGCATTCAGGCCGCCTGCAAAGGCCAGGAGCTCGCTGACGCCATCGCTGGCGCCGCATCCCTCTGCGCCGCTGTCCATGTGACCCTCGTCTCCGCTGCCGGGGCCGAATTCTCTGCAACCGCAAGTCTCGGGTCTAGCGCCAGTGCTGCCCAGACTTCTGCCCCGGCAGGCAGCGCTGCCCCTGCCTCTGACGCCGCCTCCCAGACTGGGTATGTTTCCATCCAGTCTGCTTAGTACTTCCACTAATAAATATACGCAGTGCCCCGCAAACGAGCACCGTCCCCAGCGGCGCCCTCTCCACCTCCGTGAACGTCGCCTTCCTCGGCCTCACCGCCATCGGCGCTTTCGCGCTCGCACTCTAAGCAGCCCCCTTTTGATACCCACCCGCGACATACAGAATCAAAAGGCAGCGGCACTCACCTCTCCCGCCGGCGAGTTCACCCACCCCACCTCACCTTCACCTTCACGCACCCACACTTCATCTTCACGCAACCCCACCTTTACGCCCCCCTTCTTCACGCACAATATCATCCCTTACGCTTACGCCTTAACACTTCACGTCCATACTTGTTTCCTACGCCGAGCCGTAGTGTTCTCCTGGTCCTGGTCTGCATCTCCATTTGCTTATCCATAATTCGCCACACTACATATTCGCTATCTATCTGCATGCGTCTGTACCTTATTGTGGTCCGTCACGGTCCTCTGCATTCCCCGCTATATTTTTAGTTAGACCCACGAATGAGAATGATGATTGCATTGAAAATAACTTGGAATGGGGGGAGGAATGAATCGAGGCTTGGACAAGCATGTTTGGATGCTTGGATGTTGATGTTACTTTTGCACGAGATTTCACGGGAGTTCGGAATGGATGGGAGAGCTAGCACACATCGCACATGGCGCTCTACCTTCTCTCCCTTCTCTCTTTCCCAGGAGGGGTTCGCGTATCCATTGTGGGCGCATTCTGATGCAGACATCTCGTTCGAATTTACCAAGTCTGATTCGCGACCATTCGCGCTCACATGCCATCCTCTACTCAGGCACGACATACGCATTCCCCTGCGCACTGCCCCGCTCGCGCTTCGCCGCGCCCTTGACCCTCGCCCATTCCTCGCTATCCTCTTTCGTCAACCCGAGCGCGATATTCAGCGCGCGCACCTGCACAGGCTTGATTGCGCACTTCTCACGGATCATCGCCTGGACGTTGGGCGGGAGCGTCAAGACGCGCTCGGCGGGCGGGCCGACAAGCTTCTGGAACAACACGCACCCGCAGATGCGGCAGAACTGCGTGGCGCCGAACTTCTTGCCGAGCGGGCTGAAATATTCCGCCAGCGCGTCGGGCGGGGTCACTTGTATGGGGACGCGACTGAGCGGGCGCGGGTACGTGTATATGCCGGCGTGCTGTGGCGCGTCAGCGTACTGGGTTTTGTTACGCGTGTGTGGATACGGACCCGGATACAAGTGCTGCAGTCGCACTCTGAGACCTGATTGTTCTCTACATCCTCGGGGCCAGTCGTCTCCAGCAGCCACGGGCTCTTCAGCGCAAACGTGACGGCGCCGCAGTGGCAGCTGCCAGGATAGATCTTTTCCCCCGCCTCCAACGGTTCCGCCGCCAGCTCTACCAGCCCAGGGAACACTGGCGGCGTGTACGGTTGCGTCTCTGCGGGACCCGGAGTCTCTTTGAGGTTCAGCGCCCACAAATCGACATCTCGGAACATGCGCGTGTTGAGCGCGAAGCCCTCGTCATCCGCAAGCCCCTTGCGTATAATCCCGAACGCCGTTCCGCACGTCCCACAGAACCGGTGCGCCCACTGCTTGCTGTTGAATGCGTAGTCGGTAAGAACACCCGCGCCGAGACCGTCGTTTCCTCCGCCTTTGGTGAATGTGACGGAGGATTTCTTCGGAAAGACGAAGAGATACCCTTTCTTTGTGCAGATTGAGCACCCACAGGACACGAGGGACGTGCTCTCCAACGGCGGAAGGACGACCGAAAATTTAATCGCTCCGCAGTGGCAATTTCCCTCGTATGTTTTCTTTTCAGAGTCGGCCATGGTGGTGGAAGTAGAGATAGTGGGTCTTGATAGTGTCTTGATTTCAGCAGTGTATATTTAACAGTTTAACAGCCATGTCGTGCTGTTGCAACAGGTTGCAACTCTATCATGTGGTGATCGGCAACGCTATTGGCTTGAAATTTATGATGGTCAGTAAAGACTGTGTGTCCTGTATAACCTGCCTGAACATTTAGAAACAGGCACTCCGAAGAGTCCGAAGCACTGATGCGCTCATTGCAGGAGAATGAGGAGGAAAGTCTTCCGGCCACGATGGCAGACCTCACAGACATCGTACTGCGCTACGGCACCACCCTCTTCTTATGACCTTTTTTGCTGATGCTTTCGGCTGTCTATCCGTGCTATCTAATTTCCGAAATCCAGCTTGCTGATTCAGTGACTATGTAGATGAATAAGCCTGTCTTGATCGCGACCCCCTGTTAACCCATGCCCCCGTGCATTCAAGTTCTTTCAAGCCTGAGGACGTCTCTAGCCAGACTCAAGAGATTTTTTATGACACTCAAAGAGGACATCTACAATGTCTCCAGGTTCGACTTTTCAAACTCCCAAAAACTCACCGTTCCTCCGTCCTCCATCTCCCCTTGTTCTTGTATCAGTCTTATGTGAGTCACATTCAGCAGGACTATAATAGGCAAGATACCGTAACTAGAGCCTGAGGATGTCAAGATGTACAGTTGCCGATAGTGTGTAAGCACGGCTGGCGATTGCGGCTCGGCCGAAATTCAACCAGTGCCGGATTTCAACCAAGTCCCAGTTACGCGGCGAAAGTCAATTTCAGAGCAGAAAAAAAAGACCCTCGTCACGCACCTTGGCAATAACTCCCCTTGGAGAAGGATAGCATCTGCTAGCCTGAGTCGACAGAGGAGTATAGAAATTCTGGCGACTTGAACTTTGCTGCAATGATCGCAAGTTGCAAGACTTATCTAGAAAAGGTGAGCAGAATACATTCCTGAAAATTTTCTTGTCGCATTGGGGGCCGTTCCACCTCAGAAGAGGCGGCAGGGTATAAATTTATGCATGGAAGCCGATAATCTTTCTTCCCAGTTTGTTCGTCCAACTTCGCGCCTGGAAGGGATGCAGCGATAAGCAGGATGCAGACATGTAGTGATTGGGAAACGGAAGAAAAGGGTAGGGTCGAGAGTTTATTGCCCGAGGTCCCGTTACTTCCTATAAAATAAAAAGAACTCAGTAGCAAAGCAAACAATATATTGAACAATTTCGCGCAAGCTTGGTAGACCCGAAAGTCGAAGCCCGGGCCCCACGTCAAGGAGCTGCGCTGGGCTGCGAACCCTCACCCGGGAACTACCTACGAAGAATAAAAGAGGTTTTGAGAAATGTAAATAAGCAAAATCCCCCCCGCAAAGCATGTACAGAAACAAGCGCTAGAAAAAATGAGATGAGCGAGCGAAACGCAAGAAGGGATGAAGATTAAAACCTACCTCAAAGGCGAAGCTCCCAAGCGGTTCGTCAGTTCAGGCGCAACGTGCCGATAAGCAGTCACCTCTAATTCCCGCAAGCGTTGTGAAGGCCCTCCCTGATCAATCAAGGCATCGAGCGCGCTCCGACTGGACCTGCTGCTCATCATGTGAAACGCAAAGCATCGCACGCTCCCAGCAAATATTCGGATCGGGTCGCCATATGCCTGGCCAGAAGCGATACAGGTCGCACTAGAGCGGAGGACATGAGCGAAGGTCGACATGAGATGAAGGTGACGACTCAGCCCCTCCACCGACGATGACGCGTCGAGGAGTTCAAGTGACTAACAATTTCGAACGCTGGAATAATTAAAACATAAACTTCGGGGTGTGAGGCAGGCGATATACATGTCGAGGTAGTGCCACGGGGTCGACGGAAGCTGGCGGTAGACAGAACTTTAATAAGAGGATATATAATGGAAGAAAGATGAGGACGCACTCAGAAGGCGAAGGTCCCAAGCGGGTCGTCAGTTCAGGCGCAACGTCCCAACAAGCAGTCACCTCCGATTCCCGCAAGCGTTGTGAAGGCCCTCCCTGATCGACCAAAGCACCCACCGCGCTCCCTACTGGACCTGCTGTTCATGACGCGAAACGCAAAGCATCGCACGCTCCCAGCAAATATTCGGATCGGGTCGCCATATACCCGGCCATCCTACAGTAGAAAGCAGTGGGGCTGGACCGAAGCTGTGACGGTGGGCTCGAGGGCCGGACAGGATCGAGCGGCGCTGGAAAGGGCATGAGTACAGTGAAAATTTGAGGACAGGAAGGGAGACGCACAGTGGGAGATGGGAGCGTCAGCTCGGTTGTGCGGAAGGGGAAATGAAAAGCAAATTCAAAGAAGGGAAGAAACACAACGCACTGAGAAGAGGGACGGTGGTGGTTTGGGAGAGAAATACTGTCACGATGTCAGCCACCTTGTCACATTCTATGCAGCTCGTTCGCGGAATCGGTCCGCATATTTTTGATTGTTTGAAAATGCGGATATTCTAAATTGTTCCGCGGGCATTTCCACATTATTGAGGAAGAGCAGGCGAAAGATTTGAAGACGAAGAGGAATTCGCAAGGATGACACTGGCTGCCATTGAATTGAAGAAATTCGGTTCTTTCCCAGTAAAATCGGGGCAAGTGGGTGAAATTAGGACAGTTTTTTATGAAAGGGAGATTTGAAGATAAAGAGAGACGCAAAAAAGTGGTAGAGTCAGACACGGAGACGCGTCGCGTCGCATCACAAGGGTCACGGTCGCGTTATGGGGGTGTATTTGGTCCTCCGGAGGTTGCCGGCTCGCCACTCCATACTTATCATAACCTCCCCTCGACGGCCGTCGACTTACAGGTATATACTTCCAGTACGCAAAAACTTTTTCAAGCTTCAGTGTCTCTCCCTCAAATCCATGCTCCCAAAGATGTGCTTTCAACAGTTCGGGCATCTCGGCGAAGTTCAAGTTGTACGACTTGCCTGGTACCGCAAGTAACCCACCGGACGTGCTCGCCACGGCTGTTGTGCATTGTAGGTAGAGTACTTACGAGCCTATGCATTCAAAGAAATGTGGCCCTGGTTCAAACTTGGCCCACTTCGACGGCGAAAGAATAACTATAACGTGTGTACATTGACAATGCTGGCGTAGTCAAATCCGTGCGCTTGCCGTGTGCATCAAAATCTATACAAGGATCTGTACAAACGGTATGTTGTACACGTTGCCATCGGTGTCGTTAAAGAAGCGTGAGGAGGGAAGGAGGAACCTCTCCGTCGTATACATCTCAAACTGGTCCAAAACTGCTGGTTCCCTCGTGGCCAGGTTTGTAGTGACCAGTGATTACCTCGTTGCCTGTGAGCCTCTGATTATACCTCATGCTCACAAACTGGCGAATCTGGCTGAAGTCGCGGCAGACGTGTGTACGGTCGCTGTCAAGATAATTTTTACCGACCTTCTCGAAACGTTGAGAAGGAAGAGGTGTCAAGTCTCCTTGGCACATAACTTGCTGGCGGATGTGGTCGATGCAATGTCCTGCCAAGGACAAATTTGAAACTCGTCAAGTAATGCAACTATGTACAAGATGCCAAGTTGAACACCGACCGTTATGGATGTCGCCATGAAGTTTTCCTTGATGATAGTGGCCAGGATAGAGCGACTTGCGAATGTGGTCCTACGAAGTGTTAGCATAGCGCAAGAATCCTATTGCAAGTAGGATTGAAGTTACCAAACAATGTAAAGTATGGAACAGATCTAGACTATGGGCAGGATAAGCCTCGATGGCGATGCCGTTGAATATGAAAACTCGCCTTGCCGCATAGCCTCCCCAGCCATCATTCCAATACTTTCTAAATCCATAGCCCCATGCCGCCCTTGCCTCGTCTGCCGATAGTAAGAAGAATCGCTCTATATAGGATAGGTTCAAAGCTGTGATACGAAGGTTGTTTGAAATATTACTTTTTGTCAATTCATTCCAAGCCTCATCGATCTCCTCGCTCGGCTTCCCAACATATGTAACCTCCCCAGGCATATCGTCAACATATTCCTCGCCATCCGATGCAAACTGGGGAGTTCCATGGTATTTGACCTTGTGGATCCGGATGTGAGATTTGGCGGCAGCTGAACAGATGGACAGTTAAATTTAGGTCCGATCCAGGTATTATACCAAGCAGACGCACCAAGTTTCAGCTCAAAACCTCTCTCGAAGCTTGAGGGAGAGCAGTAATCGATCTTGTGGAATTTCCAAGACGCAGAAAGCAAAACGAGGAGGATCAGGGAAAGAATCCAAGGGGCTTGTGGGCGAATCTTGGCCATTCGACTTTGTCGGAGTGCCGGACGGTCCGTATCCGAGTTCGGCCCCAGAGGCGCATCCTCAGGAATATACTTCGCCTCGACATCGCCAGCCTTCTCGGGGGAAAATGGAGTCATGGCACCCGTTATCTTGCGGGATGGAATGCAACATAGCGACTTGGGATGACGCTCGTATAAGTAAGCCCCGTCGAAGGGTGGGAAAAACTATCTGAAGAGTGGAAAAGAGAACACTACAGAACCGTAATAACCAGTAGGCCTCACTGATGCCCAGCAAAAAAAAATTGAATCCGAGAGCCGCCATTGGAAGTAATTCACAAACCAAAGGAGATGGTGCATAGTATCCCCCGATTAACACGATAACAACTAACCGACGAGGGCGTTCAAGAGAAGCCGGTCTTCTTTGAAAGATCATTAGCAACTACGGCGGCAAAAGAAAATTTGTGGTTCAACTTCGCTGATGGCTAAGATTGAACTGTAACATCCACTGTCGACAATTCGGCGTGTTCAGAGCAGGTATCACGAGCGATTTGCTGGGTGGTTGGCGATAGGCTGAAGAAAAGAATGACCATTCGAATGGAGGTAGTGAGGAAAGAGGTGATTTGATCATATCGGTTCTGCTCCTTCGGACCGACCCAAGACCGACCAGGACCGGAAGCTATCGGAAATTTACTCAAAGAATCAACATAACGAGGTGGGTCGCACATGAATACGGTAAATGGAATACCTGAAGGGAATGCTAGAAAAGCTGCCCCTCCCAAACCGAGGTGCGAGGTTCAAAGCACGTCAGGCTGTAGCGCCTGGCAAACAACGGCCCTTATTCGATCTGTATTCCAGCACGTTGAAGTCAGTTTGCTTCTATGTTTCGTTTTGACGGAGTGAAAAGTACAAGCTTCTTCGCATCCGATGATGGATCAGGCCGATCAGGCCAGTATCTCCGAATTGCAGAATCATTCAACTTGTAAGCATTGGCCGTTTACACTTTCAAATAATCAGAACGGTCGACCGAGAATCATAACCAAGACCTTGAATGTGAGCTGTTCTGCCTGTGTAACGGCCTAGCAGACTTTAGAAGCACCTATAATGCTGCCGATGCCACGCGGATAAATTCCTAGCGTAGTTGTGCGCGAGGAATATGAGCAAGAATCGAGAGCGATGGCAGACAAAAGGGACAGTGACCGGAAATCGCTTGTTCGAGTTCCTGCACTCAAAGTCAAGTGCGTCATAAGTAGGTTAAATTAAGTAGGTTAAATTTGAACTGGCCCCACAAGAGACTCCGAGAATGGTTGATAGAAGGTCCAATCGTCATACAATTTTACTGTACCGCTAAGTGTTACCCGATGAGGGCCAAAGATTGTGAAGAGGTCTTCGTAGCGACCCGGATGTCATACAATCGCGTCATTTATTCGCATATCCACCGGCGTGGAATCTCCGCAAAAAGGTCCCACTTGCTTGTTGTTTCCGTCCATCCGAGCAAATACAGACTCGACCCCACAGTGGCAAAAAACTCGAAATTTCGCCTTGTCGCGGCTATATGTTTGCCAATATCGAGAGGTTTGCAGTTTCCTGCTTGTTGAAGGGGTGAGTAGACATACAGCTCAGGCCATCGGGCGGAGTCGGCGTGAAAGGTGCACAAAACAGTAGATTTTGAGGGGGTCATGTTCTCTGGGAGAGCGCTGATGTCGTACCAGGAGACGTTCCCTGGAAAAGTACCGTTTCCGGCACCTCGCTCATGGAACGTCCGCAGATGAATGTCGAATACGATGAAGGAGCGCGATGATAAGTCAATCTACCAGCATTCCTAAATAAGCACAAAGGTGTGGCAGAAAAGAGAACGGTACTGACGTTGGACGAACCCGTAAGGCCAACTTCAGAATCGGTGAAGCCTGCAGCTAGCAAGATTTTTTTCGTGTCCCCATCGTGTATCACAGCGGAATCTGAGCAAAATCCTGCAGCGGGATAAACTGAACGGGTTCAATTAAGAATAGGGGAAGATTCACCGAGTGATTTCAGATGCCCCGGGTAAGGCACGTCGCAAACCTCCCAACTCCAGCGATAATTTCGCACAGTTGCAATACTGTATGAATCGACTGACTGTGCTTGCCCATCGACATAGGTTTTTCCGCCGAAGATGAAAAGCCTGTCGTCGACGATGAGAATATCAGACCACAAGCGCGCTGTTATCGCGCCGCCTGCGACTTCAACGGTCCACCATTTGGCATTGTCGATGTCAATGGCAATGAGTTCATTAGAAACCTCGCCGAGGTCGTCCTCATCCGTTCCGTTGATTTGACCACCAAATAGAAAAAGGAGCCTCTGGCCAGATGATTTCGCCTTGTAATACGCCATCGCTCCTGCGTATCGCGAAGGCAGCTGCCGCGGGCGTTCCGGAGTGCCGATTGGGTGCGGAAGATATTTGATAGACTTCTGCACTACGAAGTTAATCCATTGACGAGGTCTAGGAAACTGGTACGGACTGTTATGTTCGTCCACATCTTGTTTTTGAGATTGCAGCTATAAATCTCCGAGCCATATTTGGCAGTTTCGTCATACGTGTTGAAGAACACAACTTGGTTTTCATGATCAATGGCGTGGCTGGAGGGAATTTCATTGGGCGGCGCGTCGCCTTTCAGTTTTTTAACGGTCAACAAAGTAGCGCTCTCTGCTCGTTCTAATTTCACATGGGCAGCGTGCGCTTGTTCCTGTCTGGCGGAATGAGACGGTGAAGCTGCCGCAGCAGCTTTTGCCTTTGGAGTTAGGCCACGGACCATGTCCGACAAAGGCAACGAATTGGCAACGAAAGGATGCCACCCCCGGGCCAGAGGATGAAACAGGTTGGTCACAGTTACCGCCGGCTGTCGTCACAGTGTCACTTTCTTCCTTTCAGGACCTTTCGAATTGCTTTCGAAGGTGCTTGGTGGCTGCAGCTCCCCGGCAGCGAAATTGAGCTCATTTAAACTACTGCGAATCTTTTACCGCTCTGAATCGTTTAGTCTCTGGGTGCACCAACCTCAATGCAGTCAACGGTGCCGCGTCATCGCCTGCAGGATCTAGTCTCTCTAAGACAGACGCTGTAGTATCAACACTTGCTCGTGCCTCGCCTGATCATGATTCATGATGCAGTGACTGTGTATGCTGTATCTAGAGAGCTTCCGCATACTTAAGTGCTGTTCACGGATGGGGACGTCTTCTACCGTCTCAACCCCACAAACTCTGGTTACTCGTCTTTCTTTGCATTTCAGCCTGGATGCACGACATCCACAGGCATCTTGGTCCGTGGTTTCACGCACCGAGAGGTCAATTTGCCCACGCCCATCCCCAAAAATCGCTCAGACCACAATGCAACTTCGCGAAGCCCCTTGTGCACCGGAGAACCACCGGAGACTTCTAAACAGATGCTTCTTGCCACCACAGAACATTTTTTACAGCCCCAAAACACCATCGCAGTCGACTTCCTGCGCCGATTCGAAGCTTTATATAAAGTCGATGGACGTCGAAAGGCTTTCCAAAAAGTTTCCTCAATGCTGCTCTTTCTGCTGCTCTTTCTCTTCAAGTTCGCTCTTGGGTCTTTAGTAGTTTCTACAAGCCCAGCTCAACCTCGACCTCAGGTGCAACTAGGGAACACCGCCGTCATAGGGACGGCTATGTCAACATCACTGGAATTTTTCGGTGGTTCGTCACTCGATGCTGACCATCTGGACCACCCTTTTTCATCTGAGAACAGGTATCCCGTTCGCCGAGCCGCCGGTTGGACCCTTGCGGTTCAACAGAACCGTGCCCAAGATCTGGCTTCCACCAGGTGAATTTGACGCCAGGAATTTCGGAAGGTCTTGCTTGCAGCAGGTGGGCTGAAGGATCCTCTCCGCAATCTTATTTTTTCACCACATGCTTTGCAAGGGTTTATCTCCCGACGTCGTATCCGAAGATTGCCTGACGGTAAATATCGTCCGCCCTGCTGGATCGCTACCTAATGCTTCCTTGCCCGTGGTGAGCGCGATTGCATCCTCCTATCTGCACTACAAGGAAATACAGATGTTCTGGATGTAAGTTCATCCCGCTGCGACCCAATGAAGAAGCCCAACTTGAGAGTGAATTTAGATATGGAGGTGGTTTTATCCGCGGAGGGGCAGCACAATACGATGCGAGCGCCATTGTCGCCCAAAGTGTTGCCAGGGTCCGTCTGTCTCGTAAAAGCCAGCCTACAAATAATCAGTCTGACGGATCTTTTAGGGAACACCTATAATCTATGTATCCTTCGATTACCGCCTCGGCCCGCTCGGCTTCCCGCAAGGTTTAGAAGCCTTTGCACGAGGTTCCCTCAATCTCGGCCTTCGCGATCAACTAGCTTGCCTCGAATGGGTTCAGCTTTGCATTGGGGCTTTTGGCGGTGATCCTGCCAAGGTGCTTTTACATTTCTCCTCCTGTATTGTGGCGAAGCTGATACTATAGTATTTGCAGGTTACTCTGTTTGGACAGAGCGCTGGAGCTATCCTGTCGGCAGTTCTCTTCCTGGGCGGCATCGAGCACTTAGCAAGAGCAGCGGTACGTTTACTCTTCGTTGAGCGTTGTTGTTGTTGTCGTTACATCTCCTACAGATATTTGAATCTGGGTCTGCGGGTTCCGCCGGCGTATTTGGGGAGGACAGAGGAGAGACTGACTGGCAAAATTTTGTCAGCGCAGTCCCAGGTTGCAGTTCAGCCCAAAATACGTCGAGCACTGTAGCATGCCTGCAGGGCGTCGATGCGGCGGATATAATGACCGCCTGGTCCAATGCTACTTTCCACAGTAGATCACTCATCCCCTGGGCGCCATGCCTGGATGGACCGGGTGGATTCCTGCCCACCCTCCCATCGATAATGTTGCGAAATGGAAGTTTTTCTCGCCTCCCGTTCATTGCTGGAACAAATCAAGATGAAGGTGAGCGGTCCCTCAGCCGCAAGAAATAATGAACTCATTGCAACGAACGAAGGCACGATATTTACACCACCAAACCTTAATTTCTCCGAACAGTTAATTCAAGAGCTGATTGTGTTGGATTTTTCTCCGCCGTTCACGTCCTCTGTAGACCTACAATCCGCCGCCCATACCATCGTTCATATGTATCCCAGCGATCCCGTCCTTGGATCACCATATAACACGGGAAATGAGACGTTCGGGATGCCGACGCAGTACAAACGTGCCGCGGCGATAGGTAATGATCCAATTCTCAAACTTGAAGCCTTTTTAAAGATGCACCATAGAGGGAGATATAAGTTTTCAATCACCCAGACGCCTTTGGGCCCGGTTGGCTGCCGCACAAGGCGTGAAAGTATTCTGTTATCTCTTCACGCAACCTCAGATACCACCGCCTCTTGGAGTGTATCATGGCTCCGAGGTGCGCTTCGTATACGGCGGCATAAACCCTGGTTCAAACTCGTCGGACGCGAGTCTCAGCAAGGTTATGATGGACTATTGGGTAGCTCTCCCGCTTTTTTTTCTCTGCACGAGTCAAAGTTGACGCAGAACCTAGCTCTCTTTCGCAACATCGCTAGATCCAAACGACGGCCACGGAGTTTCGCGTTTGTTGCATTTTCTTCTGCTTTTGCTCTACGGTATCAATAACTTCAACCACCATTTGCAGGTCCTTTGTGGACATCTTATACCGCCGACGATCAGGTCTGCTGTCGCAGCGTCGTCGTGCTATCGACTGATTTTTCATTCCAGAATTTGATGCAATTGAACGGAGAGAACACCACTATGATTCCGGACGATTATAGGAAGGGTATGTGCGCCGCTACTGGTGTTGGTGGCCATACTGAGCAGTTTCGCAGATGAGATCGGGTATATGATGAGTATAGCCGACATCCTTCACCAATGAATACAACTCCTTCACATGTATATAACATTTCCTGGTCCAATACACACTTAAATGCCATCGTTTCTACTGGAACTGTTCCCGCGGAAACTAAGTGTAAACCACCAGTCCTTTGACAAGACTGGCGATGACCCTTCCCTGCTTCATCACCGCGAGGAGATGATCCTCCGGCCGGTCAAGCACAGTCACATCTTCGAGCGGGTTTGCATCGAGAATAAGCAGATCAGCATATGCGCCCGCGGATATAGTTCCTATGAGCGATGATTTTCCAGGCATTTGTGCTTTGCCATGAGTCAGCGTTTGTCAAAGCAACCTCAGTGAATGCAACATACCGGCGTTTGTAGTTGCGTGCTTCAAGATGACTTTGGAGGGGAGGACGCTAGCCCTGACCGCAAATTCTTCCGTTTGGAGAGCATGGAGCGATGTCAAGAGATCGGACCCGCTGGTTGACGATCAGCAGACCGATCAATGGAATTCTGTGTACTGACTAGCAGATGGTCACCCCAGCCTCGTGGGCGATTCGCAGAGCTTCGAGGCCCTTTTCCATCACTTGGGCGTTCTTGATCTTGCCATCGGGAGGAAGGAAGTCTTCGAATGGAGGCCGCACCATTATACCTGGGTTCATTATCAGTCAACTATAGGATACCGAGGAGGATCAAGGACAAACCATAACAGGAAAGTGTGGGTGTCAACTGATTTCTAGTATCAGCGATTTCACTGGAACAAAGTCGAGCACATATACATAAATCCCTTTCGATGCCATCCTGCACAAGTTGTGATTGAAATGCAACCATAAAGCTGAGTACGCACAATTTTGCGGTGGCGGAATCGATGAGATTGCCATGCTCGATACCGGTTACACCGTTGTCTATCGCGTGGCGAATTGCATCCACCGTATATGCATGAGCGGTGGCTGTCATGTGGGTATTGGTGAACTCAATGGGCAATTGCAAAACAACAAACATCACCTACTCATTTTGTTACCCATCTGCTTGCAGGTCGTGGTAATAGCTCGGATTTCTTCGGCAGTGTATTGAACCGTTTCGATCGCGTCGGTTTCCGATGCAACCCCGCCGCCAACCATGATTTTGATAACTGGTGTGTCAAAGACATCAATCGATGAGGCAGGAAAGTTTCAAAGCTTACAATCGGCCCCCGCCTTGAGCTCTTCCCGAGTCGCCTTGAGAACTTGGGGAACACCATCGGCGACGCGGCCTAGACCCGAAGAATGACCACCGCAGCATCCGGTGGTCGAGCCGCCGGAAAGCCCGGGCCCTACATCGCCGTGACCGCCTTAATTTTTTTCAACTCAGACGGATCTTCGAGCGACCATCGTGTACAAACCTGTTTGGGAAAGGGCCTTTCCGCACTGGATGAGCCGGGGACCCTGGATTAATCCCTCCTCAATTGCCAGTGCAATCCGTTTCGAGGCGCCACCTGTGTCGCGAACAGTGGTGAAACCTCTCAAAAGCATTTCTAATCGCACATGTATTCAACTATGACCACATCGGGAGAAGGCAAAAACCTTTTAAAACATACGCAGTGCGCAAGTTTATATCTTGTTCTGAAATTTGTGTAAAATCACCCATATTCTGCATTCTATCGGTGAGCGTCAGCGAAGTTATTATGAGGTGACACACCTTGACTCCCGGAACCGCGGTTACATGGACATGGCAGTCAATCAGACCACTACAGAGGATCGTTTGTATCTAAGAACGAATGAAACGGGAAAGAAGCGTACGGGGACACGTAGGCTCCATTCAGATCAACTATCTTGATATCGCCCCCATCGTCTTTGTGTCCTTCCTGGGCCGATGGTTCTACACATACGATGACACCTTTTTTTATAGTTATTGTCTGCTTTCCATCGAGGATGGAACCGGTTGACGGCTGCACGACGAGTGCGTTGACCAGAATGAGGTCATCTGGTGGTGGCATAATCCATGGCTTGATTGCGAGCTTCGGAAGGCTAAACGGGATTGAGGATGGGTTTTGAACGCTACATTGTAGGCTCACAGGCTCGGTCGAGTCTCCGTTGGTGCCCCAGGGTACAACTGCATTATCAGTGTGAGAGGTGGGAACGGTTGTTGACAAAACCAACAAGTTTCCGGATCATGCGGGCCGTTCATAGATGCCGAATGCTGCCTTCCCAACAACTTCTCAATCTTCCACTATCCAGCTATTTTATTACCGGATCGGAATGCTTCTCCGACGTCTTTCGTCCACGAAACCCAGATGATATCCGAGTCCCTCTGCCTTCCCGCAGGACCTGACAAAGATTTTTTTTCTGCTGTTTTGGCTCTGTGGTATGTACTACACAAATGCATTTGATATGTATCCGAAGTAGAACTTTTCGCAACTTCTCATGAGACACCATATACTACTGGTTCGCAAATCTCGAAACGCTGTTATAGTGAGGCCGATACCGTCCAGAGCTAAACCGAATGAGGCGTATATAGTGATAACATTCATGTAATAGCGATTCGACAAAATTGAAACTACTTTCAAAGAACGTACGATTCAATCTACTTGAGTCGAGGTGGTGGACAAGGAACGAATGTGGCAATATTCTGAAAAGAATAACACAGAAGAGTAGAGGAGGGGGTGTAGAGGAGTCCACAGCAATGGAAAGTCTTCAGGAGTGCCGAGACTATTCAAAACAAATTAAACAGCACTGCCAGTCCAGTTCGACTTGGTGTCTGAGGAGTGAGATCTAGGTTCTGGTTCGGTAAGAGACTGCTCCCGGATATCGCGCTCGACGACGGTCTTTACCTGACCCCGATGAGTATATGCATGTGCTGAAGCAGAAATAGGAACTGACGTTGACCTCAACCGCGTTCACAGCGCGGGAATCGTGCACGGGTCTGGTAAGCGCGAACGAGCTGAAAGCCGCCGAGGTTTCAGTGAGTGCCTTGCGCAAATCATCGCGCCCCAACAACGTCACCAAAACCGTGATCGTGTACACACGGCAGATTGAGAACTGGGGGATGAGACTGCTCGTCCACACTAGATGAGAAACTAAATTTTCAATCGTGACGGGAGGCTCACTGAAATGCGGTCATGGGCAGGGCGAAGTACTGCGAAATGAGATGGGGTATGCTAGACAATGCCTCGCAAAAACGCACCAGTATGAGGTTGACGATCGCTGTGAAAGCGGTTATGGCGCTCGTCTCGATGGAGAGCCGGATGATCTTTGTGACAACGGCGCGTGTGCGATTGAAGGACGACGAGTTTCGCAAGAGTTCGACAGAAAGAATCGCCGCAATTGCAGCGTCCGTCACGGCGGTCTATGAAGGGGGTATCTAAATAAAAAAAACGCAGAACACGGTCGACGTACCGCGATCAGCCAAAACGAGATCGGGATGGGGATCAAAGCAAGTTTGCTGAAGAGCTTGACTTTGAAGAACGAGACCGAGACCCTGGGGGTAGATTAGTGTTCGAATAGCGGCATCCCGATGCTCTTCCTTACGCCAGACCAGAACCGAAAGACAGACACAATACTGTGTCGACCAACATGAGTAAAGTCAACGAATAATAGTTTTGCACATGCTCACAGAATGCCAGGAACACCAAAACGGGCCGCGACTTATGAGTAACATGCCAGCAGCGGTCAATAAAGAAGGCTTGTGAGAGACAGCCGATGAGCGCCTGCTAATCATTCAGACTTTTAAGAGGCTATTATGGTCGGGATACACACCGTGACTCCAGGCTCACTCCACATTGTCCAGGTCTGGTGATCGAAGAACTCATACTGGCCGAAGTGGGTCGACAGGGTACGATAGATAACATGGCTGTAAGCCGAGTCTAGTCCACAGAATGAAAATCGGAGTTGACTCTGCCTTACCAGTCTAGAACAAATTCGAAAGTATTCAGGAAGAGAAGCAACCAGACAAAATATCTGGACCAGCGTTTCAGAATGATTCATGAGACACACATATTGGACTGACCGATAGCCGGGCGAGTCCCTGGTGTTGAACTCTTCGAAGTAGCGGGCACCTTGGTGAAGGATAATTCCGAAGAGGAGCGACTGAACCAGGATACCGATAACCATGGGACCGATGGTGCTTGAAATAACCGACTGAGGAGGGGTGGAGGTCGTGCTCGCCATGGGAGAATGAAGTTAGGACGGAAGATGAGATGGAGGAGATGGAGGTTAGAGCAGACAGAAATCTTTCTTCTGATTTTTTCAGAACTAATAATGCGACACGGTGTGAAAAATGGAAGACCTCATCAATCAGGGCCAACACTTTAGGGTTCAAAAATTTAGCGTTCAGAGCTAATTTCTGATCTGATTGAAGGTAATTTTGAAACCAGATGTTGGCCCTAACAGGCAGTCGCCTAGCGAAAAGTCCAGCATGGGGCCCATTGTGCGTCGATATGCTTTGGGTTGAAAAAAAAGTCAACATGCCGAGATGCCGATATTTGGCCGCGCAAGCAAGGTGCAACAAGACCAATCACATCGAACTTTCCTGAAGCGGCAAATTAACTTCTTTGTGGGAAGACCCTCTCAGTGCTCATTCTCCGTACTAGAATGGATAGCTGAGTTCCTGTGCACTAGTCTTGTACCAAAATGCTGCTAGTGTCGCGGAACAACACTTACCCGCCGCTCGGGGCTTTCCATTTCCTTGCCTTCCATCCCTGTCCATCGAAACAACGACGATTGGCTGGAGACGGGAGAAGATTTATTCTGAGATGTATCTGACTAGGGCTGTTACTTCCGCGGAGGCTTGGTATCGGCTGCGGACCCTTGGAGACGACCTATCAAAGATTACCTCTAAGTCCTGCCAATTTCG
The DNA here is from genome assembly GCA_029281795.1 of Mycena crocata. Lineage (NCBI taxonomy): Eukaryota > Fungi > Basidiomycota > Agaricomycetes > Agaricales > Mycenaceae > Mycena > Mycena crocata. The sequence continues at coordinate 298,398 of JARJCP010000043.1, read as the reverse complement.
GAGGCTGACCGAGGTCCGGCAATAAAATGGCATTCAAAACAAGCTCAAGACAGCCAAAAAAAAATCCGGAATATTCGGGCATGTCCCTCGCTTCAGAGGCAGATGACTGATGTGGTGTAAGAATCGTCCTGAATGGGGCTGGATTTCACCGACAAAGCTCACGCACACCCGCTAAAAGGCGCTCTGCTTCCCGATAACATGTTTTTCTCCCCCGATATGCAGTCACTCCTTACTCTTGTATCGCCTATTGCTATCCTCATTCTTGTGGTTATGCTATGTCTGCGGTTCATGTTCAACCGGTCCAAGAAACCGCTGAATGTGTCGTTTCCACCCGGTCCGAAACCGAGTGTCATCCCATTCGTCGGGAACATCGCCGACATGCCCAGTTCTCAAGGTATGATCATTTTCCAACCTTCGAACCATCGAGGCCAGCTCTTTAAACCTCCGCACAGAATGGAAGACGTTTTACGAATGGGGTCTGGTCCACGGTGAGTCGACTTTTCCGCGCCAATCTTCAACGCCAAATAGGCGGATAGGGCCACTCGTGATGGTAGAGGTTATGGGCCAGAAGATCTGCATCATCAACTCATACGGCGTGGCCAACGATCTGTTGAACGACCGGAGTCTCATATACAGTGATCGCCCAGCCATGCCAATGGTCAACGACCTGTGCGTTTCTTATTTCGTTTATGTGTTTTCTCCTCGTTGATTTTTTCCAGCATGGACTGGGTTCGTTTCGTTACTGAACCCAAAACTTCCTGGCTTACATACTGTTTGAAAGAAATTCAACATGGGTCTGCAACCATGTACGTCCCCTTTCGCATCATTGGCGGACTTTTTTTTTTCATCGATACATATTCGCCAGTTGGTCCTGTTTACAAGAAACACCGGAAAGCGTTTCAGCATGGATTTAATCGTCGAGAGTCAAATGGCTATCAGCCTATCCAGACGGTGTGTAACCACCGATAATTCCAAATTTATAGCCTCCTCATGTTGAAAAGCGCGAAAATATCATCCTGCTTGAGAAGCTACTGGTCGAGCCCGACAAATATGATTCCCATCTCAGAACGTGAGTGGCTCTCAATAATCATTCTGAGGTTTCGTTGATCAAGTGCATAGAACAACTGGTGCTATCATTATGATGATCGGCGTACGGCTCTTTTTATCACGCTGAACAACCACAGCTATAACATTTTGCTGCAGTTGGGTTACCCAATCACCGAGAATGACGAGTTCGTCCGCATCGCCGAAGGTTTATTTTTTGTTCAAATATCTCTCAACTTATTCGCTAATCTCTGATGACAATGCAGCCGCACAACTGGCTATGGTATCTGCGGCCCGACCTGGTGCATTCCTAGTCGATCTCATCCCTATCCTCAAATATATCCCTGAATGGTTTCCTGGCGCTTCGTTCAAAAAAGTTGGACGCGAAGGTTGGGAGCTCTCGCAATCTCTCCAGAAGAAGCCGTTCGCATGGGCAGTCAAACAATTCGAAGAAGGAAACGCGCTCCCCAGTTTCTTTAAAGAGCTCATGGAGAACAAGCAAATTGCCAGCGATGACCCCGTAGAGGCGGAGCATATCATTCGATGTGCTACTGCCGTGATGTACGCCAGTGAGTTTTGATTCAAGTTCGACTTCTACTATTGCAGCACATTGTCGAACTTACTTTCAGCGGGAGCGGATACTATCCTTGCGTCGAACTTGACTTTCCTTCTGGCAATGTTGCATGCACCTCACGTCCAGAAGGTTTGCGTCTTTTATGTTTGGTATACGAGTTGCCTATCGTTAATTCCCTTTCGTAGATTGCGCAAGAAGAGCTCGATCGCGTCGTAGGCACCGATCGACTACCCACATTCGCGGATCAAGAGGCTTTGCCATACATAAACGCTGTCGTCAAAGAGTCGCTCCGCTGGGAGTTGGTGATCCCTCTCGGTGTTCCTCACCGTGCCATGGAGGACGACGTGCGCCGACTCAAATTGTTGCCAAAGTTAGCTTCTGTCTAACACTGTTCTTAGGTGTATAATGGATACTTCATCCCGGCTGGAACAACCATCATTGCCAACCAGTGGGGAATTGTAAGTTCCAATAAAACGCTGGCTGGTTTTTCGTTGAACTTGTGATAATAGGCGCATGACGCGAAAATATTTTCTGATCCGTTTTCTTTCCTCCCCGAGCGCTATTTGGATAAGAATTCCCAGCTCCCCGATCCCAGCACCATCGCTTTTGGATGGGGAAGAAGGTAAACTTCTCTGAATCGCCATTATTCCAGGCTGCTGAGCATTTACAACTTAGAATCTGCCCAGGTCGTTTCTTAGCGGAAAATTCCCTTTGGTTGCATGTTGCCACAATTCTGGCGTGCTTCAACATATCTCCGACCGTCGGAGCGGACGGGAAGAAAATAGTGCCTCCCAGGAAATACACGTCTGGCATGGTAAATAGTTGCGGTGTTATTCCTTTCCCAAGCTGACCACTTGGTTAGGCGAGTCGTCCACTACCGTTCCCGTGTTCCCTTACTCCCAGAAGCGAAGCTGCGGTTGAAATTATCAAGAATAGTGCCGCATCCTTGCCCGAGGCTTACTATTCATCTTAACTCGTTGTGAACTGGATCGTACTTCCGAGACCTCTGTCTTTCACAACATGCTTTTAATATACAATGTTTTCCTTCTTACAATGTAGCGATATACAGAGGTAAATCAGGAAGCCTGAGCAGAAGGAGGCGCCGACTCAGATGACTCTTTAACGGAACCCCGCGTCCTGTGGATCCACGGGAGTGAATTTTTTTCCGGACCGGGAAGCGCTGGGGATGGCTGCGCGACCGATACGGGATTATGCAGCAAAGAACCAAGCAGTGAACTTGGAGGCCGGCTGATTTTCGCAGTGGACATCGCTGGGGAATTGGGGCTTTCGGGTACGGGTGCAAGTGTGGTCAAGAGACCGTGCGAAGCCAGCGATGGACGGCCCCGCCGGAGTCGCCTCATGAAGCCCTTAGCGCTGATGACAGGTTGTGGGTCGATATGTTGAGGTTCGCCTGGCAGAGGGATAGAAAACATAGCCGGCGAAGCGGAGGTTGGCGGCAAATACGATCGAGAGGGAGAGTTAGGCGCGACTGGGACACTGCCCCAAGTGTCCACATCGTAATGAGCGTCGGTGTCTATCCCGCCCGCAGCGACATCTGGCGCCGATAGATGTTCCAAGGGCTGGATTGACACAGGACGCGTGAACCCAGCGCTTTCCCTCCGCGGCCGTCGTCTGACAACAGGGGAATACGCATCGGCAAGCCCGTCATCTTCCTGAAGTAAAGGCGGCGATATCCACGACGCCGAGACTTTCCTAGATTTTTTGAAACGACGACAAGCGAAAAACGTGAGCAAGACGCCCAGAAGAAGGGCAAAAGTGGCACCAAGTGCCACTCCAGCGATACCGGCAGTGTTGTGGGCGAATCTGAGACAAAGATTGGCTCAACAAGTTCCATGATACGTAACGTTAACTTACGTTCTGGAGAGGGAGCCTGACGTCGCGAGAACGGGCGAAGAGACAGTTGTTCCAGTCGTTGTGACACTTTCCACTGGGAAGAATAGACTGAAAGATAGTGTGGCCGAAGGACTTTCGACGCCAGTATAGCCACCGGCCGCTGAGCCTAACGAGTTTGTTGGTACGTCAGAACCCAACGATGCGGTTCGTATTTTACTGGGGAAGGAAATATTCGCTCAGTGAGGTCACTAAACAGCGCAAAAATCACTCACTCAGAGGATACGGATACGGATGAGGATTCGTCGGGAAGCGATGAAACGAGAAAGGTCCCTGTGACAGACCCTGGCCAAAAGATAGTCGTGGCACTGGTGGGCGGAGTTGTCTCTGTTTTTGTTGTCGACACAGAGTTGGGGCTTGACGGAGTGGGTATTTCTGGCGATGAGGCGGCATCCGTTCCTGAGGGTGAGGTACCAGCCGAGACTTCCACCACTGTACCATAAATCGGCACCCGCCGAATGGTTGTCGAAGCGGAATCTGGCAACGATCCAGATACCGGCAAGTTTGTGACATGAGTTATCACTGCGTCCGATTGGGTTTGTGTGTCACTTGACGGAGATGGGATATCCAGCGATGAGCTGCCTTCCGTCTCTGAGGATACAAACGATGTGGTAAAATCTGCTACCGGACCATAAACCGGCGCCACAAAAATTGCTGTCGAGGCGGAAGTCGGTAATGAGGCTGGCAAATTTGCAGCATGGGTTATCACTGTATACGACGTGGACGCGGAATTCGACGATGATGGAAGGTTCGAGTATTGTGGTACGCTAGAGGGCTTGGTACTCGACAGGAGGGTTTCCTCGGAGCAAGGCGAGTTTTGAGCCGATGTCGAAGTAGCATCTAGTACTGACCCTCTGCTGTGGAGTTGAATCAGGACTCCAAGTAACAGGAAGAACAGTATGGCGCACATGTCGACCCTTCGCCATCTTATGGAATCCCAAATCTCCTTCCTGCTTAACAGAGAGCCAGAGACGTTCGTCGGGTGGGATGCCTTTTCAGACATCGACGGTCTCTGGGACGACTTGTCGTCGACGAGGGGTGAAAGTCAAGACGGAGAGCCACATCTCGACGCCACGCCGAGGTGACTTGAAAAACATAAATTTCCGGGGTAAAACCGTCCGTAGGAGAGCTCGGATAGGTTACACCTGGTTACACAATGTGGCGATAAGTCAAACAGCACACTGCCAGAAGCGCAACTGATCAATCCGATCAGATGAACAACAGCTAGCAACGTGGTTTCCATGTGCGGCGGTTCGGCAAACAGTTGTGTACTCCGAGCTACTCCGAGCTACTCCTCATGATCATGAGGCGTTCAGAGGCGTTCGGCCTCAAGTATCGGAAAGCGGCAATGTTGAGCGGCGAAACCCAGGGGCCAGACTCCAAAATGCCGAGGCACCAATCATTTGATGTTGATTCTCTTCAACAGTGAGAGCACTCGTCGTGTTCAATTAATATTTGTGTGTAACTGGTCGGCATTGGATTGGCACTTTATACAGTGACGATCGGTAGGTTTTTTTTTCATTGTACTGGGTACCGTGACGGGAAAATGCGAAAAAGAAATCGAAAAAGGAAGGAGATGGAGAAATTCAGCGCCATTGAGGGAACATGCTTTTCCATTGATGTACAGCTTTTTTTTACTACGAAATGAACCTTGTGCATCATTCTGAGCCACGACTCCGCTCGCGCGGCGAAGCGTGGGCTGAATATGCAAGCATTCGATGTTTGTACCTCAATCGAAATTTCGGCAGGCAAAAACGATGCAGAACATACCAGAATAGTCCGAGATATGTCTCTTTGTGTGGAGGGATTGTGACGTTGGATGACTTTGTACACAAGCAATTTGCCTCGCGTGAATTCGCGAGTTGAGTGCCGTGGTGAGCTGTACTGGCTGGTATTGCTGCGTGATGGCCGAAACGAGAAGCATAAGTGTACAGCTACTCTGGATTTTTCCAACCTGCGCATCCAGAAATTTTGTTGGCCCCTCTTAACTATACCTTTCGGCATTCAGAACATGTCTTGCATTCGGCTGTAATAGATCACGACGCCGTGAAAGCCATTCTACACAGTTCTCAACCAAGAAAACTTACATACCTTTTGGCACCTGTATGTCTTCCGAGCTCGTGTGGAGTGTTCCTCCAAGCAGAATCTGCGAGTCCAATTAACAGACTTTTAAGCGTTCATTTTCACCGCTTGGACTGTTTAATTTATGAAAGATTTGTCTTTGAGGCTTATAGAATCCTTGCCGCAACTTCAGAGGCAACAGTATGTGGCCGTGTTGCATTGATTTTCGAGTTGCTGCGACTCCGACTTTGCGAGGCTGGCCCTTTCAGCGAAGGTTTGTAGTTATGCACCTGAGAAAGCGGGATTCAAGCATATTTCCGAGCTGGGTGCTTCGATGCGAGCTTGAGATGTCCGAGAGCGCGGTCACAGATGATGGGCAGGAGCTGGAGCAGGAATTGAGGAAGAAAAACAGAAGAAGAGAGACAGATAGCCAAAATCCACATGCCCCAGATCAATGCTATCTGGCACTCTGTGGTCTCGTTACAGTTACGGGTTTGGGAGGTATTTCAACAATCTAAAGACACAGATACTCTTCGATGCCTGTCTGGAATCTGCCTCATTATTTTTGTGATTTAAGGACGGTGCAAACTGTGTCCATCGGCGAATGTGCCAGATAGCAGTGGCAGTGCTGCTATCTGGCAGAGTGTCATTTTCTTTGCAACATGACTATGGAACCTCCTTTGAAAAATCTAAAGCGGCTAATATAACTAAATGGATGCCTAATTTATCATACATTATTTTCAGGATTTGTGGAGGGCTCCAACTAGCACAATGGGTGAATGTGCCAGATAGCAGCACTGCCACTGCCAGATAGCAACCCAGCTGATCGGAACATCAACCGATCGGTACGAGAAAATGGATTATTGTCAAATATATGGCAACAGGGACTGGACTAGGTTCGGATCAAGCCCGCCGATCATTGCTTGTTGATGCGACCAGCGTTTGGTGCAAACAACCGGAGGGGCTTGGGCCAAGATGCTCAAAATGGAGGGGACGTTTGTCGCGCTCTACTACTCGACAATGACACCGATCGATATGCCTTTGCTGATAAAAGTTGCTTATTGGAAGCAAACGTAGACTTTGCTCTCTTCAAAATTATAAAATCTGACGAGATGACGTTCCTGAGAAGCACTGAAGTTGTTGTTTTTTCAAAATTTTGTATTCCACTTTTTCCTTGGTTTCAATGGGTGCAGTGTCGATATAAAACAACCTGAATACCTGGCATCCTCCGGAATAGCCAAATGAATTGATCTATAGCAATGTCTCAATATTCACTGTGTAGCTGGGAGTGCAGAAAAAAGAAATACCAAAAGTGATGGCCGACTTTGCTCAACATCCCTCAGTCACGGTGTGACAGTTCAAGGCAGAGTCCACCCCAGGCAGAGTCACATCGTGACCTTCTGATCAAGCGCGAAACAGCGTCATTGAAAGGTATTAAGGAGCAGGGTAAAAATTCTGAAGGGACAGAAACATAGTGAAATACCTTCCTCACTGCGCTGTGGCTTTAGCCGTTCAAAAAATACCTTGCAAGATCATCAATATCACTAACCTCACTAAACAATGATGGCAGTCAAAATGGCCTAAAATATAACAACCACGAGTGGGAATATTGAGAGCGCTAGAGCACTGTAAACCCATGCATATTAGCTAGCACTTCACTCAAGCATATGTTTGTGCCGAGTGATATGAGGTCAGAAAATGTGCTTGAACATCCCGGCTATTTTGATCACTTTGTTCCAAGCCTCTCTCCGAGATTGTCCAGCTCGCCGGACCGGAGACAGGCTTGCTCCGAACCTAGGACTGGACAGCTTGGTTTTCCAGCTTCTGCCGTGATGGATCTGTGATCCGAGACCTGGTATCGCCGTTTGGGGACTAGGGACCCCAGAAATGCATTGTGAAATGGCTGTGGGGAACGGCACGTGATTACATAAGCAGCCATATGGGGAATGGTCCAACTATCGTCGTCCCGTTTCACTTGGTTGGATCCAGTTCTCGATGAGCTACCAATATGTAGCCTACTGATACAGTGAATTTGCACCCCCCTACCACCCTGCAACATACTGACCCCCTCTCAAGCATAAGTACCTGTGGCTACTGATTCACACGGTCCCACTACTCCCAAACGAATGCCGAGACTGTATCACTTTGAGCGTACGACAGTGCTGGCGACTTTGATTTAATTTTTGGGACGTCCCCCGAGGAGGATTAAGTTCAAAGTATGTTCTTAACTTTCACACATACATTTATATTAGGACCACCGGCCCGACTTTCGATGGTGGAACTCTCACCATCATCTAGTCTGAACGGCCTCTTCTCCATCATTTGCCTGACCACCATATCTCAAAGCATAAGCTCTAGTCCTTCAGTCCTTCACTCTACTAGTATTTCCCAAAATACTCTGGCCATTCACCTGGAATACAGAGCCGACTGATATCTTCAGGACTGGTGAATAACCGATCATAACTGAGACCTACCCAACATTTTTCCCTCTTTCCGCCCTGCAGTTCTCAAGAGATCGCGTTCAAACGAACATGTTCTCAAAAAAACTGCTTAGAAATCATATTCTCGCCAAAGGTATAAAGCCAGGGTGACCCTCCAGCAGAACCTTCTGCTTTTCCCCACCTCACACACACATCTACCTCCTACTTGGATTTTATCTCATATCATCATGCTCTTCTCATTAACTTTCGCATCTGCCGTGCTCATGATGTTCCCAGCATCATCACGCTTCCTCAGTATGTTTAATTGCTCTGACATCGTTGGAAGTGTGCTAATTTATCTCTCGCAGACCCAAAGATGGTACGCTCATGGGCCGGGCGTCGTCAAATCCTTGCGCCGCAGATTCCTACCGCTACAACAGCACTACTTGAATGTTCTGCCTTGTTGGGAATGCTTGCAACGGCAAGTCTGGCCGCGTGCAGCCCTGCGACAGTGGTCACTACCAGCCCAGTATGTCTCTTATTATCCACTTTCCATTCATGACTTAGGCAGTCCGTGCAGACATGAACTCAACCACTTGCCTTGGAACGCTCTCCAGCCAGTTTCAGGATGCCAAGGGTGCGACAACATTCAAACTGTGCCCACCAGGATGCCATGTATGTCCCATCCCACCTTGCCTTGCCGCCGTACTAATATGTTCGCCGCAGACCCCACCCAAGCCTTCTGTTACGGTGCCCCCAGGGGCTGTTTCCAAAACTTGTACGTGAACCCTTCGCTTTTCTTTCTTTCATGCTTATTTCTCCTAGTAGACCCGGACAAGCGACAGTCTGCGGGACCTGCTGTGGCTGGGTGGCGCCGCTCCAGAATGGCAACAATGACCCCGTGGACTGTATCAGCCTAACACCAAACACCTGGCCCTCCGACGATGGATGTATCTCCAAGGCGACCTCCTGTGTTCATGCGGCCACCTGTGTGCAGCTCGCTGACAGAACCTGCTGTGAGTTTTATTTTCTGCTTTGATATTCAATTTGATGTGCACCCTTCAGCTGCTGAGACGATCCGGGAATAATTGGATTGTCGTTGTGGACCCATTGTATTTCGTCCCATGTATTCTGAGGGGTTCACTTCTTTCTCATTTTTATTTGGCTTAGGTTTTTGGTTCCTTTTGCGGAGTGTTCGATTCCGATCACTGCTAGTTTTGCTTGTGAGTCAAATTAGTCTCGGAAAAGCCCATACTCTCATGACATCCCAATTTGGGAACCCTGTCATGAGAGTCTGGGTCTATCTCAGGATAATAGCCGTACCATTGCGCTATCAAAATTTGATGGATATTTCCCACGACTGTTTCAGAGAGTTTGGGTGTCTGCTGGCCTTTTTTGCTAAAGGTTGGTGGGAATATACTTTCTGCCAGACAATTAAGCATATTCTCGCTCTTCTAAATTATTTTAACGACCCCCTCCCAATGGATGCCTTTTACACCGATTCCGTTGCTGTGGCAGTGCCGCCGGTAACTTGAAGATGGCGAATAATTGTGCCTGGCCTTGCACATCGCATGTGTAATCTACCAAACTGTGTGGAACATACCATTGACATATAAAATAGACTTTCTAGCCAGGCTTCAAAGGATAGTGGGTCAAAATCCTGAGTTTTAGGGTATATGAGCCCGTGGGAAATATCCATCAAATTTTGATAGCGCAATGGTACGGCTATTATCCTGAGATAGACCCAGACTCTCATGACAGGGTTCCCAAATTGGGATGTCATGAGAGTATGGGCTTTTCCGAGACTAGAGTCAAATGGGAGTTCTGCAACCACCTTCCAGTCTTCCTCAAGATTTTGTCTGCACTTGCGCAATTAAACACTCCATTCAGACTCAACTTTCCCTCAAGATTTGTGCCTGCCCAGTCCGCAAATGGTTCTTATTGAGATTTTGAACCACATCCTCGGGGATCTCGGGCGAGACATACCTTGGACATTTTTTTTTTCAATTTCTACGATGACCATGTACGTCCGATATCGAGGGAAATAAAATTGAGATGATATAGGAGGACACTGTTAGCAATACATTCAAAGCAGCTCTATAGTACAAAGGAGAGATGGAGCAAGATCTAAGTATGAGATGAAGAGCAAAAGATATGGAATCTATATGATGAAGCACTCGGGCGGATGTATGAAGCACTGTGGCCGGTGGAGCATGGTATGGTACGGTGTGCGAGATCCAGCAAGTAAATGGGAAAGAGATCTGCAAGAGAAGAGACGGCAATCCATGCGCTGAGATGGAGAAAGAGAGGACGGAAACCAGGCGTGCAGACAGGCCCAGGCTACTAGAATTTGAAACCAATCACGATGATTGATGTGATTGTAAACCCATCCTTGCGTCCCGCGCACATTCTCTGCATCAAGAATCGCCTTTGTTGTCGTATAATGTGTGTTCGTATTGCAGTGTGTGGCTGAGTCTGGTATTGTTGCCTTGTCATTGTCATCGTCACCAATTCAAATACCTACCTCAGCAGCCCCACTTGCCTGAACGAGAGGAGCACGTTACTCCTCTGATCCAGGCGAGCACGGAGCAGCGGGAGTGTCCCCCTGCCCCTCCGCGCCAGCCGTCAGCTCCCACAGCGCCCGACTCAAATTCAAACGCGTCTGCGGCAGTTGAGTTTGAGTCGGGTGCCGTGGAAGTCGGCTAGAATAGATTGAGCAAGTAGAGTTGAACTGACATTGATTTGGAGATGTAACTGATTGGAATTTGACGTTTCTACCAAGGTAAACAAATACAATGCATAAAATTGAACTTACGGGAGGTGTTTTCAACTGGAAATTGAGTTATCAGCGTGCCAGGACTTGTAATTGAAGTATTGACGTCTCATAGACTTCTTGTAATTGAAACATTGCCGTGTTTTCGACTTGAGTTGAAATCGTGAAATGAACGTGAACACTGTTATTGAAACCACCTCGGAGACTCAAGGGTTGAAATTTGAGTTCACAGAAAAAATATATATAATTGAAACAGATGCAAAAGGAGATGCAAAACAGACGCAAAAGTTCATATGGAGCGGCCAATGAGACATTCATGGGGAAAATTGTGTTCAAGTCAGAGGTAAGGACTTGGAGCCCTGCTGACCAGAATGTAAAATAAATTTGAAGTCGACGAGGCGATGCTCGGAGTAGAAAGGCTGCAGTCCAGAAACTGGAAGAAATTTTAGGGCGGTACTCCGCAGTCTGTGCTGTTGCTGCATGCTCGAAGGGAAATTTATGTGAGTTGGGGGTGAATATCAATGTATAAGCAGGCATGAGGAAGGACAACTTACCTTCTACCCATAAGTTCGCTCGGCGGAGCATCAAAAATCGAATAAATTGCATACATAGGAAGGGCAGCGTTGGCTGAAAAAATGATAGATGGGATGAGAGTTGAACATTCAACATCAACTAACCTGGGTCAGATCCCCCTGCTTGGTAGAAGTCCAAATATTGAACAAAATTTTCTGGGCGGCGCTTTGTGCTGCTGCCCGATGTGGTGTTGAATCCACTCGACCTTGAGAATGGAAAAGTTTGAATTAATTTACGGTGTCGGCGCTGCACCGCCGCCAGGATCACAATCAGCGGAGTCCTAGAATATAAATGTATGGGTGGATGCGAAAGTTAAGAACATACTTTGAGCTTATTCCTCCTCGGGGGACGTCCCAAAAATTAAATCAAAGTCGCCAATGCTGTCGTACGCTCAAAGTGATACAGTCTCGGCATTCGTTTGGGAGTAGTGGGACCGTGTGAATCAGTAGCCACAGGTACTTATGCTTGAGAGGGGGTCAGTATGTTGCAGGGTGGTAGGGGGGGGGTGCAAATTCACCTTATCAGTAGGCTACATATTGGTAGCTCATCGAGAACTGGATCCAACCAAGTGAAACGGGACGACGATAGTTGGACCATTCCCCATATGGCTGCTTATGTAATCACGTGCCGTTCCCCACAGCCATTTCACAATGCATTTCTGGGGTCCCTAGTCCCCAAACGGCGATACCAGGTCTCGGATCACAGATCCATCACGGCAGAAGCTGGAAAACCAAGCTGTCCAGTCCCTGTTGCCATACAAATAAAGTATTCTCGCTCAGAAAGCATTTTGAACCGTGGGACACCGGATGATGCCGACTGATCGACACGACGGCAAATGTCGGCTGACCTTGGCTAATTCAACCTGAAGCTGTGAAAGCAGAATATTCAGTGAGAAGATGTACATCGCTGGGTCGATTCTGGTGGCAACGGCAATGAGAACTACCACTGTGTTTATTGCAGTGTTGTGTTGCGACTTCCAGTTCACAGTGGGGAGTTAGAAGCAAAAAATCACTGACCGAGAATGATTGAAGGGTGGGGTTATCGCAACCCAATCGAGAAGTAAAAGAATGACATACAAGATCCGCCTCCGCTTCGCTGAAACGGTGACTCTCGGGTACGCGTGAATGATCTAATAGAAAAGCTAATGCAAGCTGCTGGAAAACCAACACACAAAACACCAACTAAACCACTAACCAACCAACAACTACTCCTCTTTAATGTGAGAGAACCGGGGTGTTCGGGGGTGCGGATCAAGTATTAGATCCCAGAACAGAGAATAGATCCCTCAAAATGTCTGATTCGGTCTTTTTGGTCTTATCCCGATAACGAGTTTAATCGAAAACTTGGCTTGTAGGCCGAGTAAACACAATGTTATTGCGGTAAGGGACGGGTTTGTATAATATAACGATCTAGTGACCGGCAAAAGTGGGTTTTATAGGTTTATAGGTCGAGGTTTGAGGTGCCTCTGAAGACTACTGTTAATTCGTCTTATGAATCCCGTAACTGAGAGTTTGAGGTGCTCTCGAGACTACTGTTACTTCGTCTTATTAACCGAAAATCCAATTCACACAGTCAAGTCAATCCAATCAAGTTTATTCCACAAGAGGGTGAGGGACAAGCACTTCCTAACTTTAAAGCTGCCTCCCCTACAACCAATGGCAAAATGAGATACTGGCCGGATCAGGGCGCAGCTAACTAGCTTAAAACTACTCTACTCTGGTCCTTATATACACCTACAATACTGCTTACACGAACGCAATTGGTCTACCAAAACTAAGCAATGAATAAGCAGATCTGTATCAAGCGTCCTATTGGCTGAGGCATGGGCCATTGACTCATTTCCTTCCACAAATATCAATCTCGCATGTGGAGATGCTCGGAGTCTTGATCTCTGAACGAGCTCGAATCTTCTTCGCCTGGTACACGGTCAAGTACCCTTATCGGGATAAGCCACTTATTCGAATCGTGTTGTTGCTGGCTTTCGAATGAACCTAAAGAGGGCATACCAAACTAAGGTTGATATTTCTGATATGTCACGAGGTTATCCGAGTGATCGGGTCCCACGCGGAAGAGTGACTCGGCATAATTGCCTTATGGAGTCTCGGATCCGGAATATCCGACAAGTCCGTCATTGCCTGTTCTAGACCAGCACGGTCACATGATCTGTCGCGTCGCGTCTCCAGTTGGCACTTAGGCCCACAAAAGTCAAAGTGGTGGATTTAGACCATCCTCGGTACGCCTGCATGCGTTATTTTATATCTCCTTGATCCTAGTCTAGCAAACAGCTCATCCGTATGAGATTTCGGGTACTGTTATGATTTTAAGTCTTATCCCGATAAGCATTATATTAGCCCCAAGTGTGGAGGTACCGCCATAATGAGTCCTGGACTTGACCCATGCTATGCAACTAGAAGCTACTCATTCGGAGCTCATGATAGCTTCTCTGAGATTGCGTGGACGCCAATGAAACAAAGCAAAATTGCAAAATTCCATGCGTGCAGATTTACACGGCTTATCATCGCTCCGGCAGATATGAATCAAGAATCACATAAGGTTCAACTTAAAAAACGGAATCGCATCTATCACCATCAATATAGATAATGCATGTGTATGCAGCGAAACATCACACTGAATACATAGAAAATTCACGATACGAAGAGAAGATGGTGGGATTATGACAATTATTCAGTCAACGCACCAAGCGAAGGTGGAGCAGAACTCTGAAATTTTTAATCCGACGGTGAAGGAGATTGCGATTGGCCATTAAATGCGGTCGCGACTGCCACGCCAGCTACACGCTATCATTGGTAGGTAGATAGAGAGATAACTGGAAATGGGAGTTTAGGATGAATGATCAACATGCTGAGGTGCGACATGAATGAAATACAAAGCATAAACCCACTGGCATACCGGGTCCATGGACATTTCCCCGCTGCACGAAGAGCAATTCGTTAGAAGAACAGACCCCAGACTAAAAATGCAAGTTCAACCTATAATGATGAAGCGGCTGAAGAAAGTGGACTACGGTGTGAAGCAGACTCACATTTTCAAATCGGCATACTGTGGTTTCTCTCCCGACATACAGAATAATCTGATCAGTGGCGCGTTCCACGGCCAAGTTAATTGACCTGTGAAATAGGTGGCTTCAAATGCAGTATGGATTCAAGAGGAAAACATACCATCACTAATGCCTAATCATACAACCAGTCTTGGTGAAACGGGCGGCTCGCAGTTCTTGCTTGAAGGTGAGTAAGCACATACGGAACGTGGCCCCACTTAGGATTAAAGGATGAGATAAATCAAAAACAAAAACAACATGAAGGGGAGAAACAGTGGGTTGAATGGCAGCGGAGATTTTCAGTAAGGTAGGAGCTGTTTGCGCAAGCCGGTCGTTGGAAGGGGTTTGCCAGTGAAAGTTCCCGTCTTCGGGTCTTCCACCGAAAATAGCGCACTGAACTTGCGAAGTTTGCGCCGAGGAAGCTGCATATTCGGAGGTGGTAGTGCGAAAGGTTTGTGAGGAGGATTTCATTTGACGGGGAGTTGAACCGATATGAGACACAGAGCTTGATTGGTGTTTGAAACGATTGAGCCCCAGGTTCCAACTTCTTGAGAGGCAAAACGAGGAGTGCAGAGAAAAGCCGGGGGGATGATGTGGGGGGAAAGAAGGGAGGCGACTGCGCAATTCAAAGGCTCGGTATAAATGAAGGAGGCAACGCTGCGGCGAATGATTGTCGGATCCATGCCCTGTCCGTAGTTGGTGGAAGAGTTGAGAGGGCCGGATTCGGTTGAAACTGCGGTGCGAAGCGCAGCAGACGTCTGTTGCGTAGCCAGTCATGGATTCGATTTCGAGACGAGGAGAGTATAGGCAGTGCAAAAAAGGTCAACTGACCGAGTATGTATGGGGTTACACACAGAGGTTAAGCAGAGGGAGGGTAATGGAGAAAAGCTAGATGGGGCTCCGAGCACAGCTTGAGGGCCATTTCTTTAAAGAACGGATAATACTAGGTACGTAGCTCTACGTAGATACCGTTGTGTGTGCCGGCAGTTGAATGTCGTAACACAAGATTGGACGGTACACAACGTAACGGCTTCCTGGATCGACGCTGAGTAACCGGAGATACATGTACATTTAATATGTTATTTGAACTTATTTCTCAGCTGCCAGGAACGAGTTCGAACTGAGAGTGATTTACGGCCATCGGATTTGCGGGAAGGCCGTTCGGAATTTTTGCGATATCATTGGCCTCTGCCTCTGTTGGTGGGAAAGGGATCCAGTTGTGTAGGTGGGGGACTCACTGGATCCGTCGGCTGGGAAAAACTCGGAGGAGTGCAGCCTAATGCAGAGAAGCTGAATATCGAGGAACCCCATTTGTTTTGGGATCTCGGCTGCAATAATCGGCGAAGTGTCCCATACCATTAGTCGGTAATGAGAACAGAACATATCGACATATTCACTGGGCTGACAGTCGGTTCGGTTTCGACTCACGTTTGAAGTCAGTTCAATTAAGCTTCTTTTCCAGCATTGGTGTTCCGACACGCGACACTCTGGTGGCCGACACGAACCTCAGAGAACTGAACGGATATACAAACGCCTTCTGGAGGGCTTCTTCAACGAGTAATGGCCATCGCAGATCCGTGAGGTCGTAGGGGCCAAGGATTTGCATGGCATGGTTACCCACATAGATAATTTCCGTCGATCTGCAGACTGAAAGACAGACAGACAGACAGACACACAGATAGTGATATCAACCTAAAGTCGCTGGTCGTCAGAGGCACCCTGCTAATCTTGACGTATCCTTTGGCCAGCTGGTAAAATGTTTCCATTATCGGGCGCTCGACTCTTGGCTAGACTGTTGGGTTGAGCGGCTTTGAGCGGTGAGGTGTCGAGCATCGCATGATCATTGATATCGACGAGACGCAACTGTGAGGCAATCCTATCGAAAGTGAATGAGTGTCATGTGCATGTATTGGGTGCAATGATCTAATCTGTCGATGATTGCATTGTCTAAGTCGGGGCTTGCCATCGGAGTGGAAGGATTCTCGGAAGAATGTCAGTCACTGTAAACCAGAGGTTCAAAAGAGGTTCCTGTTTGAGGAATCCGGACGCTCGCCCGGGTTGCAGAAACAACTTTCTCGACGCTCATGCTGTAGCCAAGGTCAGCTGGAAACGGGATTCTGCGTGGCAGGAATGAGTCGGTTCCAGTGGTTGATTAAGTGGGTGTTGTTGTTGTTTGTTTGAATCGGAGGTCATAGGCTTCCCGACTCTTCTCCCCGAATAATTATGGGCAAAAAATCCAAGGCGCGTAAACCGGCTTCGCAAGAGCAGGGACCCGATACCCAACTCTCCGACACTCTCTCCCCACCCGTTTTCTTTCCTTTCGCTACCTACACCTCAATCGTGGGCGTCCACACCACGCTTCTCGCCTTCTCGACACTCTTTCTCCCGCGCACGACCGATGTCTTCGAGTTTCTCAGACCGGAGGTCGACCCCAGCCAGCTGACTTCCAAGGACCGTCCACAGCATCCGTTTCTCGACGCGTTGACGCTCAGCCCAGCGTCGACGCTGGCGTGTATATGTGCTGGCGCGGCGGTGCTGCAGGCCTGGTGGGGCGGCTGGGTACGCGAGTGGTGGATCGAATCGCTGTTGCACGGTGCTGGTATCGAGCGCCGGATCGACAAGCAGCGCGTCGATGAGCATAAATTCGCTGTATGCACACATCTCGCTCTTACACCGCAATCATAATATTAATTCATCCCTTCACAGAAGCTGCGAAGCGCGTGGCTCGCGACTGGCGCTGTGTCCGTGCTCTTCCACGCCATTATCTTGCTTTTTGGAGCTCCGCTAACGAGGTATGTGTGTCCTTCGTCGCGAAATTTATGTATTCATTCGACCGCAGTCACATTTGGCAGACATATCTACTCGCCCTTCTTCTCTCCATTCTCACCATCTTTCCCCCGGCTTATACGCTAGGCTCACCGCTCTTTACCTCTGACACGACGACCCACTTCACCTGGGTTCGCATGTTCGCTGAATTCTCGTACGTCCACTGGTTCCTCATCCAATCTTTATTTACGCGTC
This sequence comes from Mycena crocata, assembly GCA_029281795.1. Classification (NCBI taxonomy): domain Eukaryota; kingdom Fungi; phylum Basidiomycota; class Agaricomycetes; order Agaricales; family Mycenaceae; genus Mycena; species Mycena crocata. The sequence goes on along the minus strand of JARJCP010000043.1, from coordinate 280,963 downwards.
ATCACAGGATTCGCACGCCAGTCGAGCGCGCCATGCTCTACCCCGCCGTCGGTACTATCCTTGGATGCTGGCTCGGCGTGATCCCGATCGCGCTAGACTGGGACCGACCGTGGCAGGTCGAGTATTCGCCTCTTTATACCATAATCTACCTGACATCATACCAAGGCGTGGCCGCTGACCCCCGCGCTGGGTGCGGTCCTGGGCTACATCTTCGCGTCCATGGCGGCCCTCACCGCCAGCGCCATCCGCTATTTTGCTGACGAGCGCATCCGCTCGCTCGAGGCTGCAAAAATAAAAACCAGCTAGAGCGGTTCTGGTATTACAATATCTAATTCTATACAGCAGGTCTATCTCTATCGCTCTAGGACGGCTTGCCAACGACGCGTAGGTCGCCGATGGATTGCGTGACAAAGTCGGGAACGGTGCTCGACGCGTTGGGGCCCGTGATCTCCGCCTCCGTGGTGATGCCTGTAGGACGCGTTCGTTCAGCGACGCGTCAAATACTAGCATACAAGTCCCGCACCGGTAAGAACGAGGAGTGTAGCCAGTCCACCGTTCTGCCCGAATAGGATGTCGGTGTTTAGTCTATCACCAACCATTATCGTGCGCTTGGGATCAAAGTCGACTCTGTGACGCCTCAGCAAATTGTCGAAAAAAGATAGATGGGGTACTCACTTTGCTTTGATGCAGTCGAGCATCGTGCTGGCGGGCTTCCCAATGCTCACCGGGTCCTTCCCGAGTGCGTAGCGCAACGGGGCGCTGATGGCCCCTGCACCTGGTAAGAGCCCGTCCCCGGCCGGGTATGTGCTATCCTCGTTGGTCGCGAGAAACGCACAGCCTGGGTTCCGGGTAAGATACTGGAACGCTTTAGACATCTTCGTGTAGTTGATGTTGGTATCCAGCCCGCACACCACTGCCGCGACATCAGGGTCCAGGGTAAAATTGGCCAGAGAGAAGGGCTCCAGCGTGCAATCAGCTGGGTCCTGTAGTAGTTGGTTGTCAGTTCCGAGCCGATAGGAAGGCACTAACCATTCCACCGAGAAAGGTCACGCCCTCTTCCCGCAGCTCCTCCTCCATACCCTTCATGCCGATCACATAGACCTTCTTGTCCTTGGGCAGCTTCATCACAGAGGAAATGTAGACAGCCGCGGCGTATGCTGACCCGTAGATTTCGTCCTTGCGATGGTCCGGGTGTTACCATGATCTGATTCGACGGCTTCTGCGACACTCACAACGTGCGCCTCGACCCCAAGCTGGTCAAATTTCCCCTTGTAGCTTTTCCTGGATTTTGTGGCGTTGTTGGTGACGAAGAGGACCTTCTTCTCTGCGCCACATGTCAATTGAGGCGCGCCTGCTGGTGAACAGACATACTTCGACTCCGCAGGAGGTCCAATACCTCTACTGCGCCGTCGATGAGGCGATCCCCGTGCCAGAGAACTCCGTCACAGTCGAACATCCAGGTGTCATACTTGTCCAGCAAGGATTCGTAGTCGCCGACGGAGGACAGGCGCGCACTCATGGCTGCAGCAAGGATATAGGCTGATGTAAGCAGCGGTTCCGAAGCCGGTTTCGGCATCCCAGGCTTGTGTTCAACATCTTCTGTATCCCACCAGAACCCACTACGGTGACTTGTTATCGAACTGCTTGCGATGATGATAGTGCCTGCCAGCGCGCGTCACCACCCTCTTTTTCACCATCAACTCGAGGCAGCTCGCGGCCGTTTTCGCCAGCGATACCGGTCTTACTTCCTCAAAACACAAAAGTAAACACCGTTCCAGCATACCGGAGTCTTAACCCGATATCACCGCTGGCAGACTACAAAGTGTCTTCGAAAGACTAGGACAAGACAATCACTGTTCGGAATTGTTTCACCGGAGAACTACTCTCCGCAGAACCTCAATGTGCGGTCGGTAATTCAAGACACTGGCTTGCGATCATCGCGAACTCTTCAATTGTTGTACTGGATATTTAAAAATACTCGACTCCTTCAATCAAGCCTCCTTCGTTCTCCCGTTCACACGCGTCTCCTAGCGGCTTTCGCCTCTTCTCAGGCCGCCTCGCCGCAACTTGATAAGATTCGCGATTCTGTTTCGCTTTGGCCGGCGGACCTGCCGGTGGCGCGTTCCACTGCCACTCATACAGCGCGTCCAGGGCCATCGTCTTCAGTGCCAGTTGCCACGCAACCTCGTCTTTCACGATTTTCTCAATGGCATTCATCTGCTGCTCCATTTTCTCGAGCGCCGGGAACATCGACGCCGCCACCATGCGCCGCACCTGCGGCGACATCTGCTCCATAAACCCTTTCTCCTTTTCCAGAAACTTCGTGGGGTACTGTGCTTGTCGAGCCCGCATGGAAGCGGCCTGTAGCGTCCCATAGTTCGGAAGATCTGGCGATCGCGTTTCAGGCCGCCAGCGCGCTACCTCCAGCTGCTCGTTAGAGAGGCAGACCGCATCGAATCCAGTCAGGGCGCTTAACTCGGCCAGCTGCAAAATTCTAAGAAGGGTAAACATGCCGGCACGCCTCACTTACCTGTCGGAAATCGCGGCCCACTAATTTCGTGCGGATTTCATGCAGGGCGAAGTATGTCTGGGTGGCTTGGATGATCTCGATTCCGGGGTGCATAGCAAGGTCCTGATAGATGGCGTTCCGTTCCCGTTCATGGCAAAGCAGCAGCTGTTCCCGACTCGGTAAGTGCGGTCCCTCTAATTGTGGACGCGCCTACTCACCGGACCCACAATAGTAGTGGCGCCCGCTTCTGCGCAAACTGCCGCGTGAATCAGGCCGGCGACGAGTATCAGGTTGGTGCGAATGTCATGCTCGCTTTCGAGCTCCTGAGCTGCAGCTACGCCGTCCTCGGTGGCAGGGATCTGCTCTCCATTCTAAATATCAATATGTGTTCGGAATTGAAGAAGCACGGACGGACACTTATGACCAGGTCCTTTTTATGCACCCCTCGCAGGCGAAATAGCCCCACCAAGCGTCTGGCGCTCCTGACCATCTCCGCAGCGTCGTCGTTCCACCGCGGGTCCACGAATATGAACTGCGGGCCTCCATTCCGAAAGTCCATGGCCACGCCCAGCTCCAACACCTGCAATTAATCAGCCTGGCCCAGCGGGAGAAGGAAGCTAATCTGGGACCACGCACGAGTCGTTCCATCGCCCTCAGTATCAAGTTGTCGTCCACATATCTGCTCTTACTGCACAATGCTTTGGCAAATGAATTCTCACAAGGACAATTGATGCCACTCACTGTTCCTCTACGGCGCGTCTGGCGGCTACCCACACATGGAACTGCACGTCGTCGTTCTCCTTCACCTCCACACCTGCAAGCAGATTCGCAGGCGTTAGCGCCGTCCCACCCAAATCATGCACGGACACCGCTGCATTCCGAAATCAATCATTCCATCCAAGCTAGACCCGAGGGGCATAAGACCAATTTGTGCTTACTTGGAAAATCAAGCGTGTCGCCAATGACGGCCGTGTTCGCAGCGGCGAGCGCGCGCCGGACCGTATGGGGCTCGCGCCTGCGCGAGGGCCTGACCTTATCTCTGCGGGCACTTCCGCGGGGGGAGGCATTATTTTCCTTGTCTTCCTCGTCGCGGAGTGAGCGCGCGCCGCGCCCCACGGTCGAGTGGCCCCCGCTCCCGGTGGCAGTTGGATATGTCGGAGAAGCTCGGGGATACATCGGTGATGCGCTGTGTATAATTAGCAGTATTCTTAGCTTGCAACGCAGTCCGGGCGGGCTGCTGCAGAACAGGAGAAATTGAGATCAGAAGGAGGAAGAAGATGGATGGAAGGATGGATGGATGTCAGGCAGCGTGTGCAGCGTTGCCAGTGGCATGGAACAAAGAACCCATATGCGCCACAATGCTCGCACAATGGCCATTATTGGTGCGACGCGCTGAAAAGGCGATTCCCTACGAGTTCTTTGTGCGGGTCCACATATGTACGCGTATGACGCGCTGAACTAGGTACTTCATAATCGGCGATCGAAATCGAGAACCTGCCGGCATGAGTGTCTCGTAAAATAGCGTAAGATCGGCATACTGAATCTCGGACGACAATTGAAAGGCTGCCAACGGCTTCTATCAGCATAACAAGCTTCTCATCTAGTACGGAGGGGTCCGTGTGTGGTAGGTACGTTCATAAATGAATATTAATCCGAGGAGAGGAGGCGGACGTAGACAAAGCAGGGTGAAAGCGAGTGCGATGACGGACGGAGCGACGGCGATACATACATATTCAGACGCGTAGATGGGGTCTACCGAAAACGTAAAGTACCTCCAAGGGCGAGTCTACCGATGTAATGGGGCTCGTTCAGAGGAATACGAGTGCCAATTATCCATAGCATGATCGGGCATCGTCTGCGAGAAGGGCGGGAGGGTGTAGTGGCCGTGGTTCGAGTGCGACGACGCATGGTGATTGGACCCGTGGTGATTCGCCTGGAAAACGCGTCGACGGTCAGCGATCGCGCGCGCGCCGCACAAATGACTCAAGACTCACAGCGTAGCTTTCTTCTTCTTTGACGTTCACATACTGGCCGCTAGGGGTCTGCGAGTAGCTTGAGAGACCGTGCGTGGTCGAGAGCGGGGGTCGGTGGCTGACGGGCGAGTTGGACGAGTGCATTTGGGCGGGCTAAACGGCGGAGAAGGTCACTAGGATCCAAAGTAGGTCTCGCAGCATGTGCCTATGAGAGAAAAACACTCGCCGAAAACGGAGGACTCGACGTCGAGCTGGATCCCGACGGGGTATTAGGTATTTGGAACGGCGGCCCATTCAGACTGAACATGTTGGAGCTGGGACCCGAGTGACCGGCGCTGGTATGACTGGGGTTGGCAGACTGCGTCGACACATAGTGCAATGCTGACTGTGACTGTGACTGAGGAATGGTTAACGGCGGTGGTCGCGAGAGGGCGTCGTTATGGGAGGAACCGGGAGGACTCTGCAAACCGTTCAGAAGGCGAAATTGCAGCCCAGATTGCTAATGGCGCGGCTCACAATACCAGGATACACGTCGTCCAGACTGTCCATTTTTCTTCGCTTGTAGTCCCGATCGCACGGGCGCGAGTCGTTGAACGAGGTCAGCGAATTGCGGCGGCCAATGTCCAAGGGAAGCGGCCTGCCGCCCGAGTCGGAGAGCATACGGTGGAGCTCATCGTTTTCTTTGAGAAGACGAGCATTTTCTTGCTCGAGTTCGCGAATTTTTGCGAGTGGAGGCGGGAGAGCCGCAACCTGCTCTGGAGTGAAACCGAGCGCGGTCTGGAGCTTTGTCACGGTCTGCTCGAGCTGGTGGAGAATGTCAAAAAAGAAGGTGCTCGCCGCCGCCGTCGACGCGCACCTGCTCGATGTACGCTTTTCTTTTTGCGCGATGCCTCGCTTGGGCCTTGGCGTTACGGCTGCGCTCAGGGCGCTCTGAATGTGCCGTATGACCGCTTACAGACGACATCAGGTGTAACGTAAGTTGAGGAGAGGCAGTGGGATCAAGAGTGAAGAATTGTCGTCGGCGTATTATAAGTAGGAGTCGAGGAGGGCGGGGGGAAGAATTGTCTTGTTGCTTTATGTTGTCGCTTCGATCAGGCGACAAACCCTGTGAAACTGGCAAATACCAAGCGTTCGGTCCATTTGGATCTACTTTTCGTGCCCGGCCAAACCATCACAGAAACTTGCCCGCATTTGATGAGGGGGTTCTAGATTTCATCTAAGCTAGATTGAGGCCTGACTGCCTTTTCTCTCCCCCCATATCCCTACGATAATTCGACGATAATCGTCGCATCGGCAGCAACGGCGGTTGCTTCGCGTCCATCACCTGCAAAAAGCGGAAGAATCACTGCAAATGATCACCGCTCATGGACCCCCGGACACTACCCTTAGTTTGGACAACCTCAAGTTTTTTTTTCGAAGAGGCTTAGGTATTATTTTACAAACTGTGTACGTTTTCACAACGATCCGGTCGCAGATGTCTGTAGCGTGCATATCGATGCGCTGCACAACCTGCCGGCCTCAGCAGTAATACTACTTGCAGCAACACGACCTCCTCTTCCTCTTCCTCCGCAACACATCTCTTCCAGAAGTATTCGGGGTCTTTGTTTTTTCCGCCAGCCATGTACAAAACATTGATCGGGCATTGACAAGATGTCTTCACTCGTCGAAACGCCACTAGCCCTTTGGGATTGTCGGGAAGTCCAGGCACAGTCGCAACTCTCCTCCACAGCACCGCAAAATTCCGGGGACCACCGAGGCCCCATGGAACCAGCAAGCCAGCAGCGGGCCGTCCTATGTCCACTCACCCTCCTGCTACCTAATTATCACCTGTCTCCTGCCTGGCGAAATCCACATGTTTTCGACAGCCCGACCCGGACCCACAGTTCCAGGAATTACGTGAAACAAACCGCCAGAAGCGCCCGCCGTCCAGTGCCGCGGAGTGCGAAATCCGAATTCACCGCCGGCAAGTACTTAAACGAGGTGGAAGAATATCTCCGGAAATCGAAAACGGAAGCAAATTTTGGAATACGTAAACGTAACGTCCGTCCTTTTCGGGGTGGCGACTTGCCCATCTGGGCCAAATATACTTTCGAATTCACGCAGCTTTCCACCAGAAAAATTATATCGGCGCCAGCCTGATATTCGTCCAAAGGCTACTTAATTTCCTCGCACGTCGGCCACGCGGTCGGAGAGTGGCTAGCCTTTGTTTTTCTGACAGACTAAACACCGTTAATGCGCGTCCGTCCGCCCGTCTCCGAATCAAAATGCCTGACAACGCTCTCTTCGCTCTGCTTGATCGATGAATACTCTGGGAGACAGACAGGAGGGCCCGAAGGCATTCAAAAGTAGCTGATATAATTTACCATTCGGTTCTGGTTGCATCAAGCCATTCTGAGCGGCCGGGCTGGTCGCACTGCAAGTCTGACCTGGCCTGTTCGGCACGGAGAGCGCATGCCCAGGAAGCAGCGCGCGTCTCCGATCGATGCGGTGTCGACCCAAGACACTGCGTCCAGCGGGGTGCCTGTCGATGGCCAGCATATGCTTTCACTTGCCAGGAAATGGGTAAACAGCCTACAAATGGCCACAGTAAGCCCACCAGACGCGTCTTGAGGACCGCGGCCAAATTTTGCTTGACAGCCAGAGTTGCCGGCCCCACAAAAAGCCTTCATCGGAGCATCGTGGCGCTTCAGCCGCATTCCATATTCAATTCCGCAGGCGAGACATGCGCCGGCAATCGACGTATTCACTCAAAAAATGACGAGGTGTTGACGAGCTTTTTGTTCAGTTACCGCTATCCCCGTGTGCAGGAGCACAAGGGGCTAACCCAAAAGGTGGCTTATATCGCCAAAGTATCCTGTGGAAGATTCGAAAGGATGGATTTAATCAGTTCTCCCCACATGCACACAAGCCTTCGCCCGTCTTCCTCCTGATATTGATAAGTATAAGGTAGGTGCACACCAACAGCCTGATCTCCGCATATCAGATTTGCTGTATGAGCGCCTTTAATGAGGGATGCGAGGGATGCGAGGAGGAGAGAAAGATCAGCGGGCGCAATCCAGAGAAGAAAAATCAGCAGCCGCTCAGCCCTCATCAACAACATGACCTTGGCAACAACCACGCCCGATATCAAACTCTAGATCGCACTAGCCAGTCAGGTTCGGCCACTACGCCGTCGCTGTGGTCCTTCCTGTCAGTCCTCGTCGGAGATGACCTGCCGATTTTTCCTGCGCCGGCCTAGGGCCCCCATCGTTTCCTCTTCCGAGTTCCCCGCCTCGGCTTGAGCCGCGGGCAACCCGTCAGGAATATCCTGGTCCATCTCAGAGGATCTAGACATTATTTCTGGTGACGGTGGTCCCGCCTCTGAGTTTTTTGGCTTGAAGCGGGGCTTCGGCTTGGGTCGCGGGCGTGCGCGCGCCGCTGGAGTGGATTCCTCTGGCGGGGGATCGACGGGATGGGACCCAAACACATCGGCTTCACTGCCCGCGTCACCGTCCTCCGCCGCCGAGTCGCTTTTGCGCTTCTTTTTGCGTTTACTCGTGCCCTCCCCCTGCGGCGCCTCCTTCTTTCGGCGTTTCTTGGTCCCGGTCGGCTTCATGGTCGCGATTTTACCCGTCTCTGCCGCCGCAAGCGTTGCCCTGTCGCGCATCTCCTTTTCCTTGGCGAGGAACGCGTCAATATCACCGTATTCCTCGTCGCTGTCCTCAATAAACTGCGCCGACTTGAACTCCTGCTGCTTGGGCTTGGGCTTGGGGGCGCGCTCCTTCTCCTTCTTCTTGCGTTTCTTCGGCGCGTCGCTATCAGAATTCCCCGCCCCGTCGCTCGGTTCCTCATCGGAGTCTGGTGAGGGCGAGCGCGCGCGGCGCGTCTGACGCGTCTTCTTCGTCAACAGCTCGCTCGCCTTCTTGCCCTCGAGGTTAATTGGCGTGGCTAGAAACTGGCGGATAACTTTCAGTGTGCGCTGCAGATCGGCTGGCGGGACGTCCGCGCCGAGGAACCACTCCAGCTCCGACAGGTCCGGGTCTGCGGCATTAATTAGAGTCAGCATTACAGTATGAGCGCGTAGAGTTGCAGTGAATAAACACGGACCTTCATCCATAAGTGTAAACTTTGCTAGTCGGAGTAAAAGCTTGAACTGTGGGTTCCGTGTAGCGGCCTCCGCCTCCTCGTCTGTGCCGTATGGAACAACTGTCCGCGGGCGCGTCAGAGAATAAACTAACCCGCGAAAAAGACTCACGGAAATCGACCATCTTTTCGCGCATCTCGGGTGACGGTGTCTCAAGCTTTTGTGCCATCCGCTTCGCAAGTACTTCATCGTCATCCACATCCTCCTCTAGGGGCACCTCGGGCTTGGCTGCCTCTAGCTCGCTCGCGATCTTCTCCCACTGCTTGATCACCGTCTCAATGATCTACATCCGTCCCCAAGGGTTAGTACGGGCGGTCAGGGGATAAGGGATTTTCACGCACGTCCTGGACCCACTCGACCAGCACGATCTTCCCCGCATCGACAAGAGCCGCAATCACGATCCCCAGTTGCTCGCTCCACGAATACCCGCGCTTGACCTGTACCTCTCCCGCACCGGGTTTCTCCGCGCGCGGTGCCCGCACACCCTTCTCCGGCGGCTCCCAGCTTGAGAACGCCTTCCAGTGCCCCCTATTCTTCGGGAAGAAAGCCTGAACAAGCAGTCAGTGTGTAAAAGGGGAGCGCAAACAGAAGGAAAACGAAACGTAAATCGCCTACAAGCGACGGCGACGGCACGAAAGACCCGAAGCACAGGACGAAGAGGACGGAAGCGGACTTACCTCCACGGCCAGAAACGGCTCCTCCTCGAGGGCTTTGAAGAAGCGACGCAGCACAAAATTTACGAGCTGGACGAGATCGCGGTGGGGCTGGTCTCGAGGGAACGTCTTCTCGGCGGCCAAAATGCTCTGGAAAAGGTATAATGTGGATACCTACGCGCGCAACTTAAGTTAGCGATGAGCCAGTGAGGACTCGAAAAGAAGAAGGGGCACATTGAAGAAGAGCCCCTCGGCTTTGGCGCGCACGGCGACTCGGTGAAGGAGGCTCACGACGCGCCGCAGAGCATCACTCTCGAGCTCTTTGAATCGTGCAAGCTGCAGGAGCAATGCGCGCGTAATCTCAGCGCTCGCGAATTTCTGATGGATGTACGTTAGCCATCACGTATAACGAGAGGGGCAACAAAAAAGACATACCATCTCGAACGCGTCCAGCGAGAACGTTGTCTCTCGCGCCTCCTGCTTCTTCCGTCGTTCCTCGGCGGCGGCGTCCTCGTCCTCATCCTCGCCATTCTTGCCGCGCTTGCGCACCTTGCGAACATACACACCGTCGCCCCCGTCAGCCCCCCGCTCCAGCATGCGCACCACGGCGTATGCGAAGTGCACCGCGGCGTCGAGAAATGCCGGCCCGCGGCCGGTGGCAGTGGCCGCCGAGCACGCGCGGAGGCACTCCAGCGCCAGGTCCAGCGGAGCCCCTGCATAGATCAGCTGCGCCGTGAGGGTCTGCGCTGCATCCGCATCCGCATCATCGGTGCCTGAAGACGACGCGGAGATGGCGTCGAGGATGAGGAGGAGCTGGGTGAGGCAACCCATGCCCGCATATAGTGTCGTCCAGCCCTTAGGCTGCAGAAACAGTTAGCACGAATATAAAAAGATGGTCCAATTGCACACCTTCTCGTCCGAGGCCTCGCGCATGCGTCGCAGGACCCACGAAACAAATCCGCTCTCTACTGCGGCGCCTACGCTCCCAAACTCGCGTTTTTTGGCCTTGCCGTCCTTGCCGTCGTTCCCATCCAGCAGAAAGAACGAGGTCGTCCACCGAACGACGGCCAGCACCCACATACCTACGCGATCCCCCGTAGCCCAAGAACGCTCCATCCTAATGTCCTTCAGCAGTCCCGTGAGGAACGCGTTAAATGCCCCCTCCTTCAATAAAGAGCGAGCGAAATTACGGAGTATGTCGCGCGCCTCTAGTGTGAGGTCGTCTGCGAGCGCTGCCTCAGCAGCAGGGGCAGCGCGGGCACGCACAGGACGCTTGCCGGCGTCGAGAAGAAGGGGTGTGGGTGCGGTGGTGTGCACAAGCGCTCTGGCGGACGAGGAGGCTTTGGCCGAGACTGTTATGGTGGTCCCGAACCGCGGGTGGCGACTTGTGGGGGCCGGCGCGGCGCGCGCTTCTGCGGCGAGGAGGCGCTGTAGGGCAGGCTAATTTCCATCGTAATTAGTTTTAGTTCAGCTTTAGTATAATAAAAACACACCTTGGGTTGCTCTAAGAGCGTGAACGGGGGCGTCCCACGAAACAGCAGGAAGAGGATCTCGAGAACGAGAGTATTCCAACTGGCGAGGAGTGGATCGGTATCGGAATTGGCAGCCGCGGTGAGAAGAAGATCTGTGAGATGGGTCTCTTGGAGCGCACGCATGAGACGCGATTGAAGCCCCTCTGAGTCGCGGATGGCAGCCAGATTTCGCACGATGTGCAAAACAAGGGCAGCAACTTGGTTGTCGCGCAGTGTGCGCTCTCTCGGTGCCTTGGCAAGGGGAGGGAGCAACAGACCGAACAGAGCAGACATCACCGCAGGCTGCAGGATGGCGGCCTTGTAGTGTCGGTGGCTCTGTCGCAGCTGGGTGAAGTCGGCGCGCTCGCCAGGATCGAGCTCTGCCAGCTCTTCGGCCATGTCGATGGGCCAAGTCATCGCTGAAATGAGATCGGCACACGCGATGGCGCGTTTGTCCTCCACCTGGCCCGCCCCCGCAGTCAACAACAGTATTGGGATGAGATCGTTCAATAGGACGCGTTTTTCCCAGAAGATGCGAGCCACCGTACGTTCATCGTCCGTGTCGTCCTTTCTCCACAGCTTTTTCAAGTCCTTGAGGCAGCCACTGGCCTCGTCGCCCATACGGTACACGCCAGCCTCATATCCACCAAGCGCGTCCACGACGCGGCCGATAACTGGCTCAAAGATTAGACGGCGCGGATTGAGGGGTTTGAGGGTGGCAGGGTCGCGAGGGACCTCCTGCTCTTCGTCGCTGCTATAATCCGACATGGGTGAAGCTGAAAGACGCGTCGGTCACGCGCCGCGCGCTCGGCCGAACTTTCCGAAACGCGCCCACCAAATACGGATACCATACAAAATAAAATAAAATAAAACATCCAAAGGATACGGATTCTACTTAGCAATCAGTGATGCTGAAGGTGGATTGGCTTTTTGTCTCCCTCTTTCTCCCTCAACAGTTGAGTATCTTTAATGAGAGCGGATCGCCGTGATCTACTTACCTTTAGACTAAGTTAGTTGAAACGTCTGGGTCTTCATGTTGACCCGTGAGGAAAGAAAGACGAGGGCAAGTTCGCCGTGTCGCGTGTAAATAAAGTTCAGAATGTTTCGCACTTGCCGTTGACGTCGCGAGAAAATTGTATCATTGTGGTCCGACTGGCTGAGTCTGGCTCTCGCGGTGTAGCGTTTTCGATCCCGATGTCGGACCGATTTAGGCGACTGAATTCCTCACCGTTGGCGCCCGTGTCATTGGCCACAATAGCAGTGGCAAGAGCTGATTGGTGGAATCGTCGGGCACATCCATCAAGATTCAAATGACAAGAACTCCGCACTGAGAGATAAGCTAAATTTGTTCAGGGTGGCCTAGTGGGTGGTGAAACAAGGGACAGTAATCAGAGAGTTCAAGGAAGGCTAGCCAGCAGGGGTATAGTGGAGGAGCTGTCTGGTCCTACAAAGCTCTCTTAGCCGTTTGAAGAGAACTTCACGGGAGCTGATTGAAAGCCGAACCGAAAAGTGCAGACTGGCCCAAAGACCAGCCGGTGGATGGGAAAATAGAGGGTTTTTGTCCATGCCGGAGGCATCCATATAAGTACGTGAAGGCGCGCCGCGCAATTCGGAGGGAAGAAGAAAAAGAAACTCGTCATACGACGTACTATACGTAGCATTTTTTGTCTCCGACTGAATCATCGACCGTGAACTGACATCGGACATGCTATCGGACACAGTATATGATGAGTCGTCGTCAAACAACTCCCCAATATCCGATGCATCACCGGCAAAGACGTTGCCATTAATGTTGTTTCGACAGTTCAACATGATCTTCAGCACGGGGGGTAACGCTGTGCAATATTGGGATTCAGAGAGGCGTGAATGGGAAACGTGTAGTCGCACCTCAATGAATTGCTCTTCCCCACCATGCCGTGACGTCTCCCTCACTGCGACTCTGATGGAAAGGAGACAAGAACCCGAACGCTTCAACCTGCTTCAACCAAGTCTCTAGGGGACCTATTTTGGACCCGACCCTGTTTTTCTTCATGTTGTGGAGGCAACCTCCTTGTCCTCGCAGGGGATGGACAGAAAAATTTACCTCCATTTGTGGCATATTTGGCCCAGTAGTGTCATCCGGTCGCAGGAGGCCTACGAGGATAGACGGGAAGGAAATGGATGAAGATCTCTGCCACGATTGCGTGGGGCAAATTGAGTACTGGATGTTTATGGGTATCCACTCGCACCTTCAGGATCCTCTCATCTCGTAGACAGCGAAGGGAATATGTCAGTGCAAGAATTTGAGCGTCGATTTCGGCCATACGAGCACGGTCGGCTGCAGGTTCAGTCATGTTCCTTGGATCCTCTTGGATCAGATTTGTACGTGGCCATACGTTTTCCGCCGTAGAGAAGTCATTTCGGATGAACAAGGAATACTGGCATTGGTTTTCTTACGTCGATATGATATTACTATCTGTGGCTCACCAAGTTCCTGTCAGAGGCGAAGGTTGGGCGAAGGAGAGTCATGTTCAAACTCCGCTCGTATTGCCGGCTCCGGCAGTCGAAATGCCGATTACGGCACCCGTTTCGTACATACCCCTATTCACTCAACTTGTTCTTCCGCGATCCCCGTGAATTCCGACCAGAAAAATCGTTCTGACGGCAGTCGGAAGCCTGGGTCTATTTGATTGTATGGGAGTCATCCGAGGACCGCTGGGCTCAATTATAATTAAATACCTCCAAGTCGGTGTAAGTGTGTTAATTAGGCTTGCAGATCAATGGAAATCATTCATATCGGACACCATGCGATCCAAATTATATGCTTGTACGACCATCCTTCAACTCACAGTGAGAAGGCATACCAGAACATGTTCGTGTATGTATTTGAATCTCTCGGAGGCAGGTTTTTGGAGCGTATCAACCCACGCCGCAAGTGTTGCCCCCATGCGCGGCAACCATCCACCCCCAGTACATACCTATTAGGCATTCAACCGCCGGACTCTAATTCAATTGTGGGCCGGTTCCCCTACAGATTATAGATACTACTATTACTAGTTCACGTTTTGTTGGCAAGGGGACTGTCACGGTCAGTCGTCCTCGAGGCCTCATCGATCATCACTCACGCGGCTTATGGGCTTGAATGAGAGTTCATGTCGCACTCTGTCGTTAAATTCAACCCTACCCGCTTCCTTGTCGTGGAAACTTATGAAATCCACCACCGCGCGGTGAGGCGCGGTGCGAGTTCAAAACCATCTGCCCAAAAGGAGTTATCAAACGCGTCGCCGGTCACAGTCACAGTAACGCCGCACCTTGTTTTGAACCACCATCTTCCCCTCGAAGTCCTCACTTTGACGTACACTCTCGCTCTGTTACCCTCCGAATTCCAAATCCTGATTGAAGTTAATACCTCTGACACGACCGCATCTGTGGCACCTCGAATCGCTCTTGGCAACTCTTGACAGGCTCAAGTTGACTCCGAGTCTTGAGTCTTCGCAAGTTGCAACTCATCGAACAAGAGGCAATATAGCATAAAGGTGCCAGAATCCAACTTTTTTATTTGCCGAGGGTAGGATCCGAGCTGAGCCCATATATGCGCAAGACGAGGCCAATGAAGGGAGCTAGCCATACATGAACGGTTCCGCAACAAACCCTCGTGCGAGCACGCGTACCTGATGCGTGCTATGAGAACTCGGTCTGCTAAGCCCCATTTCTTTATATCACGACGACAGCACTAGGAATGAAATCTTCAAGTTTCTCACCTCATCGCGAAATGAACACAGGGCGTTAATCATTTCTTTCGTCCGAAAGACGACTCAGTACATCGCCGGTCTATCGTTTTGTTTTCGTCTGCGAGTGTGAACGAGATTATTTTGCTGTGTGAACTGGTTAGACCGAGAATGAGGGACCATCTAACTCGCATCTTTCTTGGACCCACCGACTTTCATCTTTCACATGGACCCACCGTCTTTGCTCTCTGGCTTCCCTCCTCGTTGCATCAAGCTACCCCACGTCTAACTGCCGTGGTTTGCACTTCTAGCGTGTCTGGGGATCATGTGCATCTTTTTCTGGACCCACTGCATGCGGGAAAAAAATGTTCATCTTGTCGGTATACGGATATCTCCGCTTTCGCTTCAGTTGGAATCGACTGCCTGTCTGACATGTCCTTGGTGCTCCTAAGCACCAGTACTGGCCCGAACGATTCCATCCGATATTCGAATGCTGAACTTGACAACCACCGAAATATATCTCTGTCCGTTTTTCAACCTGGTCTGGTACCCATCGTTCCTTCAGCTGCTTCTCAATACATATCTGCCGCACTGTTCCGCCTCTCAAATGCCCATGATCGGACACAGTGAACCGTCTTAACCCGGCCATCAACTCCAGACACACAATGCCGTTGATTTCTCACCCATTCGGGGCCTGTTCGGGGCCCACTCTCTCATGTATAAAGCCATGGATGACACTGGAAGCTCGGTGCCTGTGGACTCCCAGCACGCACGGACATGAGCAGCTCCTCCGACAAGTTAGAGGACGCGGTTTCGGGCCTCCCGACGCTCAAGACCTCGAACGGAAGCTCTGCAAGTCTCGATAAGGCCATTGTGTACCTGGAGGCCCACTCGGAGAGCCAGTCCGATACCAACGATGTTGACCACGCTCTGCTAGTGCGCAAGATCGACCGGCACATCGTCCCCATTGCCCTAGCCGCGTATACGCTCCAGTTCCTGGATAAATTGTGAGCACTACCTTCTGATTGCGCTGCGCGTGAATTCATTGTTGTGTCGGTGCAGGGATCTTAACGTAATAATTCTCCGTCTTGCGCATGGCTCATGGCTCACCTGTTTCAATAGTATGCCGCCGTCATGGGGCTTAACCAGGATCTCGGGCTTGTCGGGAACGACTTCAATAATGCGGCCAGCGCGATGTACATCGCGAACCTCATCGCTGAATTGCCAACAGGTGTGTTCCTTACCTTGTCGTATTCGCAACCGAGTGACATGCAACCCAGGATACATCGTGCAGAAAGTTAGGCCTGGAAAATGGCTGGGCGTTAACATTATACTATGGGGTGTTGTGACGGCGTGCACGGCCGCGATTAAAAACTACCATGCCCTAGTCGCCACCCGTGTTCTGATCGGCATTCTTGAGGCGGCGACGGCACCATGTTTAATGTTGATAACCGGTGCCCGCCTTCCAAATCTTGCGTCTAGTTTACTAGCGTTGACAGACAGCCTTCAGGAATGTGGTACACGAAATCTGAAGCTATTCTGCGGTTTTCGATTTGGTATTGCGGATTGGGTGCGTGGATACGACGGAGAAAATAATTATAGTTAACTCGGAGGAAAATAGGCATAGCCCAGATGCTGGGTAGTCTGATATCCTGGGGTACGGCAACAACATTTCAGCGCTAACATTCCAGCGCTAGTTTTGACATATTGTTCAACCCCATTTCAGGTTTTCAGCAGGTGACTCACGAGGCGCTCTCGGGGTGGCGCATCATGTTTCTTATGCTAGGATGTGTGACCGCCGCTGCAGGGCTGTGGGCGGTGCTTTATATGCCCGATTCGCCCATGGATGTTTCGTGGCTCACAGAGGCGGAAAAGCGCGTCGCAATCCAACGGGTCGCCGTCAACAAAACGGGCATTAAAAATACCCACTTCAAGTGGCGGCATCTCCTTGAGTTAGTTAAAGATCCGCAAATATGGCTTTTGACCTCACTAATAATAGTTGTGCGTCCTTTCACATTATTTGAGCAGCTAGACTCTCACCGGTATTATTGTTCTTAGACCTCTCTGACATCGGGCGTGATCTCATTCTATTCGACGACGCTCATCCGAAACTTCGGCTTCTCACCTGCCCGCAGCGCGCTTTTGAATATGCCCAGCGGAGCCGTTTCGCTGCTGTCATGCCTCGCGACAGCGTATCTTTCGCACAGGTACGACAGCCGTGCTCTGTGCATGACAGTTTTCTGCATGTTCGCTGCCACTGGGTCTGGTTTGATGTCTTTCCTGCCTGCCTCACATCGAGCGGGTCTCCTGGCCGGGGTATATCTCGTCAATATGGTGCGTATCACTTTTTATTACATGAGCCAGTGGCTGAATACAAAACAGCAAACCGTCACGCTGTTCCTCGTCTTTTGTCTTACCACGGCCAATGTGGCAGGGCAAACTAAACGGTACAATATTTAAACCACTCCGATTTCATCACTCATGTGCTAATTAAACTCAAGCGTTGCGGCCAATGCCCTCATTTCCGGCGCATTCTCAGTCGGCAACATTATAGGCCCGCAGTTGTTCAAGCCCAAGGACGCCCCGCAGTTTATCCCCGCCAAGGTCACTCTCCTCGTCACCGAAATCGTTACGGGCTTGATCGCTGCCGCGCTTCGGATATATTACGGCTGGCAGAACAAAATCCGAGATGCCGCCGAGAAGAAGGAACGGGAGGCTGGGGAGCTGAAGGAAGTTGCGAATCTTGAATGGTTGAATTGTGCGTCCTTTTCTCAAAAGATTTCAGGGTCCCTCTCTAATTCTTCTGCAGTGACAGACCGTGAAAACAAAACGTTCAGATATAAGTACTGAGAGCCATGCACATTCATATAGCTGTATTGCGCAGACCACTTCGATACGAAACTGGTTGAATTGAACGATGGAAAGCTGAGTGCGCAGCAACCTTCTTTTCCATTAGATCCGACCTGGAACACATCCGCTCATTTCGCCCGCCGAAGCAAAGTTACTAATTGCCATATATCGAGTGCTCGGTGATGTAGCATCTAGTATGTGCATCCATGCGCCCAGATGACGCGCACTTCTACTTGATTTCTACATATTGTGGGGCTTGAAAGGGACTTTCTCTCGAGGCTGCAATATTTGCAGCTCATCCCCGCTGCGTTCGGCGATCGCGATCTGCCTCGATTTTTTCCCAGTCGAATGCGAGATAGGCCCCACAGAACACCGTCACTGCGTAAAGCTCGGAATCATTGTCTAGAGCTACTGTGGGTATATAATTACCTACGGCTGAGGCGGCGGGTTCCAGGTTATGAACAATCTTGTACTAGTACTCATGGATCTTTCACCATTATTTGGTTTACAACCAGATCGCCAACTCTCGCACCCTCCCGTCGGCAAATTTCTTTTTTTAAGTGCTTTTAACGCAAAATAGAGCACGATAAAAAGAGGTCCTATATGCACATATTAACGCTGATATCTGTCTCCCATTCAACTTGATTTTTGGAGGAATCAGAATACCATGGTCGATGGTCCGCGTAACTATTGAACATCTCGTTTCGGTAAAGTTGAGCTTTTTTCTTGGTGTTCCTCACTTGACGCTTGCATCCAGAACTTACAATTTAAACGAGATGAACCAGAAGGAGGGCAAGCACGACCCAAAAATATGTTTTTCTGGACTTGGTTTGTAGCTGACTTAAAGTTTGCGAAGTTTGCAGCTGCTGCCATTTGCTGTAGTAGCCAAACATCGGCAAGTCGGCATGTTGCATTTTTTTCCGCACTCAAGTTCTCATGACAGAATCCATGATATTTAACGGGGGCCAAATCAACGCTTTCCCACTTCCAAGATCGCGGAGATGGCGAGGGTGAGTATCGTGAGTTCGGATCATCCTGAAAACTCAGAATTAGGATCAGTTTCAGGATCGGCGACCGGCAATGAAGTTGCCGGCCGGCTGCTGGCGACCAGTTGTCTCCAGACTCCAGTTGTGTTGGTTGTGTTGCCATCTTTTTTAGAAGCGAACCGCGATGGCGGGTTGGCGGGATGCGGCAGGAGGCCTCCGCCCATCAAATACACTGTCCTAAATTCCCGCAAAAAAAATTTCCAAGCTATAGACTACTATAGAGCATGCAAGGCTGCCTTGATTTTTTCTCTCACACTCTACTTATCTTATCTAGGATGGGTGCTACTTATGAATATTGTGTAACAGCCGTGCAGCTCCGAACGGATCCGAACGCACTCTGACGATTATAAATCCAAGGACTTGCCGGTGGGAAAATCGACCAAACGTTCTCACGCTCCTCTGATCTTCCGTTGACCTGGTTGATGATAACTTTCACCACGAACCCTCACGAACCCCCACAAGGACTGGTGGCATTTTTCTTCTCAAGACCGCTTTCTCCTCCCCTTTGACTCATACTACTCACAAGCCATAATTTCCGTTATGCGCGAATATAGACTCAACGAGGTTGGTCTTTAAAGAGACGGAGGATTCAAGAGAATCTCTGCTGATCAGAGTCTTTCATAGTTCAAGGGATTTGATTCCCTGTCTCTCACTGATGCTCCTATGCCGGTCCCAGGCCCCTCCCAGGTTCTTGTCAAAGTCCACGCAGTTTCCCTTCAAGTATGCACCACACCGTTCCTCTAGCCTGCTTCTGAAAGGACTGCCCTGTAGCAACGCGATCTAATGGTTGCCAAAGGCGGTTATCCCAAACAGTGCGCAACCGTCCACTCAGTGCAGCTTTCAGCCATTCATCATCCGGCAGACTGCAACCTGGGATCATTCCAGTCTCCGACATGGCTGGCGAGATCGTCACCGTGGGCAGCGCGGTTACGGATTTCTCCGTTGGCGACAGAATCTGCGCCAACTTTGCCATGCCAGGATTTATCTTCGGTGACCTCGGGGCGGAAATCGACGGGGTGCTCTGCGAGTTTCGATTATTCGACGCCGATGTAAGTTCAGCAAAATTTAATGTGTGTGCATGTACTACATCTTCTGGTGTAGCCGCAGAGATTGGTCAAGTTCCCGGAGCATCTGACGTACCGGGAGGCATCGACTTTGCCGTCCGTTGTTTAATTTTCTGCTGCAGAAGCAAATCTCCAACATAAAACTATACTTTTCAGATGTGCTGGCCTGACGGCCTACGCAGCCCTTTATGGCCCTGTACCAGTCAAAAGCGGTGACATAGTCCTCGTGCAAGGCACAAGCGGCGTCTCCATGTGTGTCTTGCTTTCACCATCAATTTCATCTCAACATCATCCCTTCCGCAAACCGCAGATTCGCGCTCCAGTTCGCCCTCGGCGCAGGAGCCACCGTTATCATTACCTCCTCGTCCGACGAGAAGCTGGAGGTCGCGAAAGGGCTGGGTGCCCAACACGGCATCAACTACGTTACCACGCCGCACTGGGAAGAAGAGGTTATGAAAATCGTATGTCCCGTTTTCCCGAGTTGAAGAAACGGTGTTTAATCGAAAACGGTCCAGACAAATGGACACGGGGCGGATGTAGTTATTGATGTAGGTTTCTGTTTTTTCCTCTGTCTAGAGTAACGCCGATGATTTCGGTTGCAGATTGGAGGCGCCTCAACTCTGGTGCAATCTATGAAGGCCGTAGCATTCGGCGGATGGGTTCAACTCGTTGGAGTAATCGGGGTACGTCGCAGTACAACTTTGGGAATTACTCGGTCGTAAAGCATCGTACAGCATGGAGATGCCAATCTGAACATGCTCCCGCTGCTTGCAATCACTAAGAATGTGTGCATGCAGGGGATCCTCATGGGTGGTGTAGAAAGGTCCGTTATTTTAAACGCATAACTCTTCGAGACGCGTCGGTTTTCTTTTGAGACTGGTTGACTCAAAATCCAACCACTCAGATTCAATGCGATGAACCAGCGGATCGCAACACTAAAGCTCCGGCCCTACATCGACACGCAGCGGGAGTTCACGTTCGAAAACGCAGCGGAGGCGTTCCGCTACATGGACGGCCGGGGGCACGTCGGAAAGGTGGTTATACAGGTGTCGAAAGAGTGATGTATGTAATCAGTTATCTTCCCCTTTTGCCAACCGTGGTCGTTTGACCTCGACGTTAACCGAAAACGCTGACTCTCCCGTTACATAGGGGCAAGTGTTCAAACTTTCAGTGTCCGAGCGAAATATCCTTCAACCTCAGAATAGGGCAAGGAGTCTTATTCGACAGATCGATAAGAGAATAGATTAAATGCATGGAATCCTTCATTCCGTATCCGACGCGCCCGGCAGCGCCTATAGGGAGTACATTCTTCCTCTTCTTCGCACTCGCCGCGGCGTCTTTTCTTTTCCGTCCGCCTCCGCTCCAAGTTCATGCACACTATTGCTTATTTTCGCGATCTGCCGCCGGTCATGTCAGTAATCTCTCAAGGAAACCTAAATACTATCAGCTCCCGATGTGCAGCTCGATTGCGGGTAGCTTGTACTCGCAGAACTGCCGCACCCATTCGAGACTAGCCCCGCCGCAAGTGTTGGGCTTCGGTTTGGAACCGGGACACGTACCTGTGTTCGGGTGGGTGAGCTTGGACTGCGATAGCCTCACTTTCCTTGTCCTTTCCTTGAGCTGCACCTTTCTTCGTCGTTCCCTGTCGCCGAGTCGAAATTTTGGACGTCTCGTGGTACTTGTGCACACGGTCCGATATCTGCTTCGCAGTGCGATTGCCGTGCATCGCGAGCGAGATCTTTTCGTACCTGGAGCGCGAGCAAATGTATACGTGAGTACGATGTGTGCGGTGATGCATAGCGCATGTTGAATAAAGGTGCCTCTCACCTCTGCAGGGTGTCTTTCGGGATCTCCTCAAGCAGGCGGTCCAACGAGTTCAACTCGGAAGCCGACCACAGGTGCCTGCGCGCGCGCTTGCCGAGGACGGTTGGAGGATGTGATTCAGATGGGTCATTTTCACTAATCGTCGTCGCTGTAGCACAGGACTTGCTACACGAGGGCACCGCGAGCGGCGCGTTGCGGTCGCGGTTCTGATCTTGGAGTCTGGTGGACATGCGGCGGGTGCGCTCCGGCTTGGTGACGGCGATAGAAAGCGCCGTTGTTTCTGAATCCGTTGTACGACGGCACGCGTTGCGCTTGGGCTTCTTCTTTTGCGGCACAAGATCCGCCCCATCTTCAGGGAATCGGGCGAGGACCGGGTCAACAATTTCCAGTCTCGCCTGCTTGACAAATTTCTGAAGTTCGGAGAGCGGGGAGCGTTGATACACACTGGGCGTGTTTCGATCAGCGTAGGCCTTATGGGCGTCCTGGGTGAAAATCTCAAGCGGTGTAGTATCTGCAACTAATTAACTCATGGCAGCCCAGTGATAGAAAAACCACCTTTGTCCGCAAATTCCCTCCAGTCGATGTTCTCCAGTAGATGGGACGTGCTGTTAGTGTCGACCTGATCGCCGAGTCCGGTGATACTCCCAAGCTACCGCCGCCGGAAGTCAAGACCACCTAACCTGATACACCAATAACTCAACTCACGAGCAGCCCAGGATCTACTGTCTCATCAAATTGGAGACTGCGCAAGACTTCTATGTCAGACTTTGCGCGAGTGCGGAGGTTCTTTAGTTGTTCGATGAAGATTGTGAGCGTGTCGAGGCTGGAGTTTCTGTAAGTGTAATTTCCAGGAAGGACCACGAACGCACTTCTTGGTTCGTTGAGAAAGCATTGTTGGGGGGAATAGGCGAGGATTCACCATTATATCCATTTTGTGGAGACAATCGTCTTCAATCGTACAAAGAGAGGGGAAAGAAAGAGTATAAACGCACATGGCCAGCCCAAACAATGCTCTCTTTCTTCTGTGAAAATTAATGCCGTGTTCGAAGGAGTCGCCTCCACTGATGTGGATTACCATTGTGCATTTCCAATATCAGACTCTTACGCCGACATAGACTAGGGTGCGGCCAACGTTCACGCGATCGCGAAATAAGTTGACGGTTCAAAGGTCACGAGACCGTGCCAAATTTCTTTTCTCAGCTTTTCTCAGTTTGCTGGAATCTGCGTGATGGTCAGGCTATCCAAAAATCCAAATATTGCGCCCGGGTATCAGGATCCGCTCGCAAAAGAATGGCCTCTACGATGCCGCAGGGCTGTTTTGCAACCTCCGCCTGCTCAGTCATCGGGAAGCCGCTTTAATTTCGTCTGAATGAATGCCTAGGCTCATAACTTATTCACCTACAATACGCAACAACTGTGGCGAGCACATTTTTCGAATCTAATCAACATCTGAATGGAGGGTAGAGGGATAGAAATATTTCCGGTGCATGACTTTTCAACTTCGCCGAGATGCCCGAACTGTCGGAGCAGTGACGTCCGTTTGGCGGTAAACACAGATTTGAGAGAGGGAGGTCGATTTGTAAAACTGTTACTTGTTGAACCTGAGAATGGGTGGGGACGGAAACGAGCAGTGACACTGAGTGACAAGCCGGCGTTAGACATCCGGCAGAAAACACATCATCATAACGAGACAGTATCCCTCGTGATACGACGCGTCTTTCCGCGTCTGTACCCTACAACATTTTTACTTCTCTCTTTCTCTTCGGCACTCCATTTCATAAAACACCGTGCTGATTTCACTCCTTACCACGAGTTTACTGGTGAAAGCACCGAATTTCTTGCTCAATCCTGCTGGTGCGAAGTCCCCTTCGTCTTCGAATCTTTCGCCTGTTCTTCTTCCATGATGGGGAAATTCCGGCGGAACAATTCCAAATATCCGTCGTAAGTTCAAACAATTGAAAATATGCGGACCGATTCCGCGAACGAGCTGTATAAAATGTGACAAGGTGGCTGACATCGTCACATTATTTCTCTTCCCCAGACCACCAACATCCCCCTTCTCGGTGCGTCGTGTTTCTTCCCTTGTGATAGATTCTCTGCTCACTTAATTACCCTTCTATTCGATGAGGCCGACGCTCCCATTTCCCACCGTGCGTCCCCATTCCTCTCTCAGAGTTCCGAGTCGTTACGCTCATGCCCTCTTCCAGCGCCGCTCGACCCGGTTGGACCCTCGACCCCATCGCCTCGATTTCCATCCAGCCATTATACGTTTCTACCTAGGACGGCCGGGCATATGACGACTCGATCCGAATATCTGCTGGGAGCGTGCGATGCTTTGCGTTTCGCGTGATGAACAGCAGGTCCAGTAGGGAGCGCGCTCGATGCCTTGGTCGATCAGCGAGGGCCTTCACAACGCTTGCGGGAATCAGAGGTGACTGCTTGCCGGGACGTTGCGCCTGAACTGACGAACTGCCTGGGACCTCTCCCATCCGAGTGCGTTCTCATCCTTCTTCCATTATATCTCCTCTTATTATGTCTACCGCCAGCTTCCGTCGACTCCATGGCACTACCTCGACATGTATATCGCCTATTTCGACTCCTCGACGCATCATCGTCGATGGAGGGGCTGAGTCGTCATCTTCATCTCATGCCGTCCTTCGCTCATGTCCTTCGCTCTAGTGCGACCTGTATCGCTTCTGACCGGGCATATGGCGACTCGATCCGAATATTTGCTGGGAGCGTGCGATGCTTTGTGTTTCGCGTGATGAACAGCAGGTCCAGTAGGGAGCGCGCTCGATGCCTTGGTCGATCAGGGAAGGCCTTCACAACGCTTGCGGGAATTAGAGGTGACTGCTTGCTGGGACGTCGCGCCTGAACTGACGAACCGCTTGGGCCCTTTGCCTTGGGAGTACGTTCTTATCTTTCTTTCTTTCTGCGTTTCACTCGTTTATCTCATTTTTTTCTAGCGCTTGTTTCTGTACATGCTTTGCGGGGGGGATTTGCTTATTTACATTTCTTAAAACCTCTTTTATTCTTCGTAGGTAGTTCCCGGGTGAGGGTTCGCAGCCCAGCGCAACTCCTTGACGTGGGCCCGGGCTTCGACTTTCGGGTCTACCAAGCTTGCGCGAAATTGCTCAATACACAATCAATACATTCCAACTTTTTTTGTTGTTGCTTCTTGCAATTGGAGCCTTCTCTCAACTTTTTTAAAACTCCTGTAATTTCTCTCTCTGAGAAATCACACTAGGAAAAGTTACTCTACGTACTTCCCTTGCGCATTCGGCCCTCTGTTGAACTTCCTCCCTGTTCGACCGTCGGCGGATTTGAGATTATCCGCAAACACACGTGATCGCGTTCGGCACTGCCGCCCGGCGTAACCGACCGGAACCGCCATAATGCCATGCAGAAACTCCGCCAGCTACCACCACCAGCGACGATTCATCACGACGACCCAGAGCCATATTCCTCGGTGTACGCTGAATTCGTGGATCCTTTCAAAGCTTCCGAAAAGTGCAGATCGCTGCCTCGGTATCGTCAAGTCTTTTACGACGAGCTGCCAGAGCTTGAGCCTGAGGTAAAAACGGGATGAACGACGGACCAGTACTTCCACAGGAGCTATTTGATCTCGTAATTGACCACCTTTTCGACGATCTGGACTCCTTGCGCGCGTGTGCACTCGTCACCTCGAGTTTCCTACCCTCCAGTCGCTCCCACATTTTTTCGCACCTCAGGGTCGGTCCCGTTGATCAGGAACACTCCGTCGACGAGCTCCATGAAATCCTAGCGAAGTTTCCCTATCTAGCCGCACGCGTGGAGTCCCTTCATCTTTGGGATCACATCATGCGTCGCCACAGTTGGATTGAAGAGTACGCCGCCTCTGTCGCCCCCGGCGTGGCGCAATTCTCGCGCATTCTCGTCGCGCTCAAACGCTTCTCAGTCACGATCGAATCTGGCTGCGTTCACTGGGCCAATATCTCGGAAGCCCTCCGCTCCTCCGTCCATCTCACGCTTATGATGCAGACGCTCACCTGTGTCGAGCTCACAGGCCTCTACGGCCTTCCATTCACGCTCCTGGCCCACTGCCCCGCAGTCAAGTCTCTATCGCTCAAGTGGGTTACGTTCGACGAGCGCGACAACCTCGACTTTGCGGCAACGCTGGCAGCGTGCGCGGGCTCACCGCCGACCCAACTTGAGCGTCTGACGCTGGACATCGATACACGCATGCTCGCATTGCTCTTGCGGTGGATCCTCCTCCCTGAGTCGCCGCTCGACCTCACCCGCCTCGTGTTCTTCGCATGCACCGCCGACGCGGATATCGACGGTGTCACAATCCGGCGGTTCATCGACGCCTGCGCGCCTACCTTAGAGCACCTCCAGGTGGAAAACAGTCAGTCTCATCATCTATGCACCGCGTAAATCGCAGCTGAGCAGATTCGAGCATAGTGTCTGGCTTGCTCGATCTCAGCACGGTCCCACACCTGCGTACTCTGGGCCTTGAGACGGTTGGACCGGTGCAATCGCTCATACGCAGCACTACCCTTCCCTCACAAGCGGTTGAAATCGTTCTCACGATGGTGTCGGAGACTGGGGACCCCGCACTCGTCCAACTATTGGCACGCCTCCACGCCATCGACAGTGCGTTGGCGGCTAACCCCAACATCGGAATGGTTACGCTGGTTTTGGTGCCACAGGCGCCGGAAAGTCGGCGGGAGCGAGATCTTATTGATGTGACGACTGCCTTCGCACCCCAGATGCCCTTGATGGCGGGTCGTGCCCTGCCTTTCCCTTCAGCCGGAAGGACCACTGCCCTAAAGGTCGTACGCTCAAGGTATGTGACGATGGCATGTTGTTATTTGTGGTGTTGACTTTTCCACTTGGGGACTGCAGATGGCTGCAAACGTAGCATCGTATCAGGCACACGTTGACACTGATGTCTTTCCAGCTTCATGTTAATTGGGACGACGACAAGTCGCCGAACACCGCTCATAGTATTATTCGTACGTAGCTTTCTGTAGCGGGACTCGAGAAGAGAATTCATAAGGGAGGCCTTAGATAATCAAGCCGGCCATCAGACAAATTTTTCACTCTGTTCCGGGTTGCTTCCGGGACGGCGTTTGCAGCGGTTTGCTCCTCGCGTTCCACCAGCACTTATCTTTTCCATCACCATATCCCCTCATGACGCTCGGCCCTTTCTCTCCGCTCCATGTCTCTTCTGCGCGATGTCTTGAAGCGCGGTAAACCGGCCCCAGATGGCGCTGGCAACTCCAAACTCCCTCTCTCGTCGAAGCGCAACATCAAGAGTTATGCGACCTCTGTCAAATCATCGGGCGGCGCATCCATGCGCTCGCTGGCCGAATCGATGTTCAGCTTTTATTCGGTGGTGACGGGTTCGGGCCCGCGGGTGCCGAAACGGCGGCGGGCGGACTTTTCGCGACTCGGTATGTCTAAGTCAGGCGGCGGCGAGGTTGCCTATGTATCAACGCTGAGCTTACATGCAGGGGTGCCGGAATGGTATTCCGAGAATCCACCACCGCCGCCAGATATGCCGGGTACAGCACCAGCATCGGAGATACCTTCATTCACGATGGCGCACTCGACGCTTATGCACGCGACGGATAAGGGCGTCGAGCCCTGGTTGGGGCTCATTCTGTACAGCCATGCGCCCCCGACCGCGTCGGTGCCGATGTACCACAATGGAGGCAGGTCTACTCGCTTGACCAACTGCAAATGAGGTCTAATTCTGATGCAGCAAAAATCGCGGGCGAAGTCCGCATGATCCTCGACAAGCCGGCGAACCTCAGTAGTATTGATGTTTGGGTGCGCCGTTCTCATGGTAAATATCTTCTTTCGGAGGTTGACCTTCCGCCATAGTTTGTCCTGAAATCGGACAGCGTCATCGACATGCTCAAGCCACCCATCTTGACAATGAAGGTCACTGTGTGGGATCGCAAGCACGGGAATCCGACTGCAGGGGGAGGCAGCAGTGTGCCGTTCAAAGGCAAGTTCCCTGCCGGCACCTTTGTGTTTCCTTTCGAGTTCCCTGCGCTTCCCACCGACACGCCTGTGAAGCATCCAGACGATGCGCGACGAAAGGTAACTCTCCCCACTTTCCTTTCACTGCAGGCGCTTATCTATCCTGTCCGTAGAACCAAGCGCGCGTCCCCTTGCCTCGTGAGCTTGCACATTTCGCTTCCCAAAACAAATCCTGACCCCGCCTAGCCACATACTACGTTGCCGTCGTCGGCGGTTTCTCCGGTACCGTCACATACACTGTCGGTGTCAATGTCACGCGCGAGGGCATGGGGGCAATTGACGAAGAGTTCGACAACGATGTGCAATACCTGCCCTTGAGCAAGGCGCTTCCCCGCGTGAAGACGCCGTTCCCTTACCTGCCCACGCGGGAGGACTGGCCTTTTGCGCGGGAAGTCGTCGGCGGATGGACATTGACGCCGTTCGGTGGGCGCGGGCGCTTGGGCGAGGAGCTCGTGGAGGTCGAGGGCATCGTGCGTCTCTCCTCGAGACACAACTCCGCAGACCATCCTAACTACTCGCAGCTCGGGATTCAAGAACCCGCGGTGTACACCGCCGGCCAGACGCTCGAGTTCTCTCTTATGCTGTGGAGCGCCAACCCGCTCGCACTCGAGGCACTCGCCCAGCCCGGTGCGATTGAGGTAGGGTACTACAAGTCTGACCTCTTCGCGCTCGACGTGCTATATCCCAAGAACTCGTCGCGCAAGAACCGCCGCCTGGAGCGTCTCACAGAGGGGCGCATCTGGCTCACGGATGAGGGAAAGCCTGCAGAGGGCGCGCCGCCGCCGGAGTGTGCGCTTGTAACTCTCCCCGAGTCCAGTGCCGCACCCAAGACTCCCACCTCTCCCGGTGCCGCGGGGACATCACAGCGTGTGAAGGGCGCGCCGTCGTCCCGCATGCAACAAGTGTGGCTTCCGGAGGCTGACGACGAGACGGGAGAGAAGGCAGCTGAAGATGATGAGAAGGCCGATGAACGTGCGCCATCGCCTGTCCCGTCTCTCGAGGGCCTCGATGATCTCCCGGACCCTGAGCGCGTCGTGCGCCTCGACGGCGAGGTGCGCGTCCCAGCGTGCAGTCACCCGAGCTTCCGATACGCAAGCATGGGCCGTGAGGTACGTCGCTCGCCCGATCCTGAGTGATTTAATCTGATGGGTCCGCTCGCTCAGTACGTCTTGCACCTCCTCATCAAGCACCCCCAGTACTCGCACATCTCGCCCAACGCGACGGGCATTATCGCGGAGGTGCCCGTATGGTACGTGCTGAACCGGTTTGGACACCTCGCTGCTCAGAGGGCGGCTGACGGGGAGGTGAAACCCGATACTGATGCGCTGCCGGTCAAGGGCGACACTATCCCGCTCGGCGCTGATGCCGTCCGCCTGCCGCTGAGCACTGGTGCTGTTACGACGCAGAAACGGCCGACCTTCCGCGCGCAGCGCGTCGCTGCTTTTTAAATCTATGTATATACTGTAGATTATGTAAAAACATGTACTTACCCAAGGTCGCTGTAGACTACAGCGAAAAACCAAAGTTGACTAGATGAGGAAAGACGTTGCTTCGTGGAAGAAGAAAAAAGCAGAACAGTCAGAAGGGCGCATTGTTAGAGTGGGGAGTTTTAATTCTTTATGTTGGTTATTTAATTTTTACGCTAGCAGACCTTTCACCCGTCCTATCGCACCGACACCGCTGAGCGGGACTGACTTCGCCTGGGAACCTTGTCGCCAAGCCTCAACGAGACTCCTTGCCTCCACTGGGGGCACATGAGCATCTTGCTTGCCCACGGTGATGTGCAGGCGTTTCCTAACCTCCTCAGGCAGCTTTGAGATGAATTCCGCCCCTGCCTGGCCCCGGCCACCCTCCTCCGCCACCTCTACATCATCGACAGTCACCGCCATAATCCTATCGTTCCATACCACATGTCCGAGCTTGAAGCGGAACAGCGGCGGGCGCACGTCGCTATGCAGCGCCGCACACCGCGCCCAGAACGCCGTTGCCGCCTGGTCCTCGGGTGAGCTCTCCAGCTGGGCTTTGTGAATGAGGGTCGCATGTGGTCGCTTCGCGAACCACTTCCTGTCTTTCAAGGCGACCCAGAACGGCGTATCTTTGAGCACGGGATCAAGCAGGCCATGCAGTTCTATCTCCGGCATGAGTGCGAAGTAGCGCGGAATCCCCGCCTCCTTCTTCTCGTCCGGTTTCTTCACCTTCGGCGCATACCCACGCACACGGTCAAGTGCCTCTTGCACTGTCTTTGGTGCGGGTGCCGGAAGCCCAAGTATCTGCACGCACGCATCGACGGCGCGAGCCACGGCCGCCTCGAGGCCATCTTCGAGCTCCATATCCACCACCTCATCGACCTCGCTCGGGGCGAGCTCATCCGACTTGGTGATAAACATCCAGATGACGTCCTCGTGCGTTTTGTGCGGGTCTGCGCGCAGTGTCTGGTGGTTCGCGCCGCGCTCCTGCACGCGGTCGCTGCAGATACGGTGGATTGTCGAGAGGGGTTTGTCGAGCGCCCAATTGAGCACGAGGAGGCGCACGGGCGGCGTGAAAGATGCGGTGGCCTCGCGCAGCGCCTGACGATGCTGTTTGAGGTGATTGTTCCTATGCAAAATCAGCGATGTGCGAAGGGGACCAAATAGAGGGCTCACTTGTCGGCGATGACGACGTCGTGCGTCTTCAGGAGCTCGGTGACATTCTTGATAAACAGTGGCGCGGGCTTTTTGGTGTGAACGTCGTCACTCTGAGTATGCCCGAAGCCAAATATATGCGACAGTGCGACGGCGACAGCGGTTTTGCCTGTGCCAGGTGAGTGGACATACATAATGTCTGGGGGATACACGTACCGCATCCTGGGATAGCCACCGGGACAATTATGGTTTTTCCAAAAGCGGGCGTCTGCGATCGAATGGACTCCTTCGACTTGGCGCGTTTCCCTGTCGTCGGTTTCGCGCCCTCCTTACTTGCAAGATATGCGAAGAATCGCTCCCGTGCCGCGACAATCCCCTTGTTGTCTTGGTACTGCTCGAACGCCTTGGGGTTCCGCCGGATATCCTCGATGACCCAGTTCGCGTACGCCTGCGTCTCCGCGCGGCGCATTCTATTCTTCGACAGATTCTTCACGTCCATCCCATCTTTTTTGGCGCCCCCAGAGCCCTTGCGCATGGTGAGGAGCGACTTGGTTATTTCGCGCCAGTCGCGGTACATCATGTATGGTTCGTCGAATTTGACCTTGAAAAAGAAAGACGAGCCGGGCGGGTACGGCGGCGTGTCGCGGATGTCGGCCCCGGGTGGAGGTGGCCCGACACTTGTGCGCACGACGAACCCCTCGACGGGAACGCCGTTCCACGCGCCGGTTTTGCTCACCTCGGTGGTGAAGGCGCGCACGGCGGCGACGGTCGGGAGCTCCATCGAGGCGGTTTTGATGAAGCCCCACTCGGCGGCGAACGCATCGACCTCCGCATGCGGGAGCGTCTTGAAAGCCTTGGTACTCTCATTGAGGCCGTGGAGGTGCAGTCCCGTGAGTTCCGGGGGATACGCGAGGACGTGCTCCTCGAACGAGTCGTCGCAGAGCTGGATAGGTATGATTAGAGAGATGCCAAAAGAAGGGTTTGGAACGCACCTCCGCCACGGCGGTCAGGTTCCTTTTCCACAGCACGGCCGCGAAATCTGCCTCGGTGCGGCCTTTCTGCGCGAAGTACTTGCGGAGCCATACCTCGCCCGCATCGGCGTGGCTGGATTTCTCGGCGTTCTTTGAGGGGCCCACGGAGTGCTTGGAGGTGATGAGGATCTTCTTTGGAGTCAGCGCCGCAATGAAGATGATGCAGCCGTTGCTCTTGAGCGAGAGCGTGTACGGCGCGACCGTATGCTTCTCAAGCGAATTCCACTGTGTCCGTCAGTGCGCTATCTAAATTTCAGGGAAATCGAAACGCACAGTCGTCCAGCCCACTTCGCCGATGTTGAAGAACTTGTCGTATCCACGCGCGACGATGCGGTGCTCCCCATCCTTGTTCTCCACCGTAAAGATGCCCCGTGCGAGGGTTGGGAACGGCGAGGGGACTTTGTAGTATTTAAACTCGTCCATCTTCCAGCTCCGCACAGAAATACTGGGATCGGCGGGTGCTTGGTACGACGAGGACCTGACAAGCTTCCGATTCTTGTTCGAGAGGGCGATGAGCTCTTTTATCAGAGCCGCGTCCTCAGCAGAGGAGGGAGAAGCCATGGCAGAGAGAGACCGATGTGCATAGAAGGCTGGCCGAAAGCCCCGCGATGCGAGAAGACGAAGAATCTTGACAGTGGGAGAATCACGAGTTCACGATTCTGATCCCGGCGGGTCACCCAGGGCGCGTGAAGGAGCGGCAGGAGAACCACAATCCTCAAAGATTCTCCTCCAGGATGCTGGAGTGTATAGAAGATGGGGTCAGTTCGGGAAGCCTACAGAGGCTCGTCTCAACACGAACAAACAACCGCTTAGGCCCAGATTAGGAAATAATGTCAAACGGCCGTCAGAACAACGCCAATCGACAGAAAAAAATATTCCTAGAGTCCAAGGTATGAGTAAGGACCACTGTTTCTGAGTTCTTTCCCTCCGTAAAAATGTGAACCAACCAGATTTGATGTGATGAGGTGAAAAGGGGAACTCGATCGCGTCATGACGGCGAGGGGCAAACGGCGAAGGAATTTAGTATGTTTAATCCATCGAAGCTATTTTTTCTTTTCGATAACATTTCTTACCTCAACTCAAGAAGTTCGGCATGTATTACTGCCTCAAGTAACGATGGCAGCTGTTCGATGATCATGAGATCAATTGTTGAACATACAAGTGCAGAATCTAAATAAACCTCAAGGTGGCTGATTTTCTCAGACTCTTACTGAGGCTACAGGAGCCTGCAGATCATCAAGTGGAAGCAATCTGTGCACTGCTTCAAGTTGAATTAAATAAGTTTATTTGAAACACGATCTGCTGAACAGAGGCTGAGCCTGTTACAGAGCGATGAGATACTGAACCCGTTCATCAAGTAGAGATCACGGACAACGCTCGCTGTAATGCCGTGGTCTATTCCTGAGATGGATATTCTTGGTACGGAGGTTGATGCCTAAGGTGACGCTTCCCGTAAATGATTCTAGTGCACCGTGGCTGTACTTACGAATTCACATCCGTCTGCCGTCCTCATCCATCGCAGCCTACTTGATCCTTGTCCGGCCAAGACGCGGAGAGGTGAAACGCAGGCGGAGATTAGATAAGATTGCGCCCTGTCACCCGCCGTCAGTTACGTGCACGTGGCGGAGATCAGGGCGTCTTCGCAACAATCGGTGCTGCTGTTCGCTGTCTGTCTCGTCGCTGGCCGTCTCAAGTCATGTTCCGCACCTTGTTGACGCCACTGCGCCTGCGCTTTGACTCCTCCCCGCGGTCGGCGGTGACCAACCCTGTCACCACTCCTTCAATTCCCGACGAAGAGGAGCTTGACCCGGAGGACTTTGCACGCGATGTCCTCATCGAGCTCATGAGAATTTCAGTCGACAAGCTGAAGCTCGCGGAGGACACCCATACGCGGATGGAGGTGCGTGGTGACCGCTCGAGTTTTACCTGACTTGAAAAAAAAAATCAGGTGCTGGCCGAGATACAGCGCATCATGCTGCAGGACGCTCCAGGGGCGACCAAGGACGTATTTCGAGAGATGGACGGTTTTGTGGGTCTTATGAGCGCCCTATCAACGGCGCACGACCCAGGGCTGGACGAGTCGCAGCTCTCGGAGACTATCGAATGCAGCCGGCTTGCATTCATGATCACCTCCGAGGCCATCACCGACCATGCAGAGAATGCGGTATACTTCAAGGTGCGTGCCCCGTGAATAACCTGAAATCTTGTTCTCACAGCAGGCCCAGAAACGCGTCGGGTACGAGTCGCTCGCCACCGCTATCCAATCGCTGGTGGCGGATCCCAATACGGTGGATTATACCATGGGCCTCCTCCTCTCTTTTGCGTTCCGAAACTTCTCGCTCTCTGGCGCCTTCAAATCCATTCGCAACGCCTCAATCCCCGAGGTTGAATCCACCCTGCGCGAAGTCGTCTCGCGTCTCGGCGGCATAAAGCGTCCCGGAGCCATGCGTCTTCTCTGCAAGCTCACTCCACAGCTCATCGGCGAGCCGGAGGATAGCAGCATGCGCTACGGCGTCGTCAAACTGTTCGAACTCCTCTCGAACACGACCCACCGCAATCATGTTGTGTTCAGTAGCTTCGACCTCGCGGGGCCGATATTATCACGTTTCCGCGCCCCCCAAACGCCCGAGGTCGAACGCAACGTGCTGCAAAAGCTGCTCCGCCGCTTGCTCGACATGGGCGCAACACCAGCCGTGGCGCGGTTGCTCTTTCAGACCGTGGTCAAGGAGGACGAGACGTTGGATGCCGAGCTGCTCGAGGTCATTCGGTACGGCATGAAGTCGCGCTGGTTAGAGCACTTTTCGATGGAGTCCCCGGCGTCCATGACTCTAACTGAGGAGGGTGTTAAAGGACTGGTGCGTCCCGCTTATCTTCGCGCTATTTTAACACTCATATCCCATAGCCAATCTTGGGGTTCACATTTATGGTTCGTTTCCGATTTGTGTCCGGAAAGGGGAAAATCTAACGGTTGTAGATATGGTTATGGATCAAAGAGCTCCCCACGACGACGCATCCAATTTTCTCCGCACGCATCAACACACGGACAATGGTCAGCCTGAGTCTGCGCGGGGACGGTAAGCTCGAACTGAGCACGTCAGCCAATCGAGATGTCGGCGTTTTCCGGAAGAGCAACGTGCATAAGATGCGGTGGACGCACATTACGCTAGTACACTACCCGCATCGCGCATCGAACCCTACTGTCCGTAAGTAGCGCCGCCGACGCGCAGCGCTCAAGTCGAAATTTGCGCCCATGTTGATTTTTGACTGATGTCACTTTTTCTGATTCTGCAGGCCTGTACATTGACGGCGTGTTGAACGACGGACTTAACTGGACTTACCCGAAGTTCGAATCACAGCCGCAGGCTGTCAAATATGTCCTCGGCGATGACTCGAAGAAGACGCGGATGAGTTGGTGCATTGCCTCCGCGCATCTCATGTCCTTTCCTTTTGGTTCGGTTCAAATTATTTTGTGTTTGGCAATTTCCTAATCGTTGCGTGCAATTAGGTGACGACCTCCCACGCTTTATCCACCATCTCGGCCCGCGCTACTCGGGTAACTTCCAGGATCCCGTTCTCGTCAAGTTCCTCACATATGAGGCGTCAACATCACTGAATATGTACCTCTCTACCGTCGTCGCCAAATCCCAGGCGCCCGGCGCGCTCACACCGCTCATGAAGGTCGTCAAGGACGGACTCGGCATCGCAGAGGCGTCCATCATCTTTTCCGTCTCGCCGCTAAATTGCCCGCCTGACGACGCCGAAAGTGTGGTCGTGCCCGCGAACGGGTCGAATCGCGAGTTCGCGACCCAGGGCGACGTATTCATCGTCAAGGCGGCATGTCTCGATATGTCGCTCTGGAAGATTGGCGGTGCGGCGGTTCCGCTGCAGTTACTCCAGGTCGCGAATGTAAGTTGAACAAAGAATCAACCACACTCCAAACTATTCGGCATGCTGATCGCATTTTAATTTCAGACTCCGCACGAGGTCTCTCGGGCATTGGGCGTGTTAGTGGACGGCCTGCGAAATAGCTGGCAGAACTCGGAGGACATGGAGAGGCTGCGTGGATACGAAATTCTGGCAAATGTCCTGCGTCCCAAGGCGCAAATGGTCAATATGACCGGTTTCGAAACGATCTTTGAGTTCCTCGGGTTCAACTTCCGCTCACCCGAGTGCGTTGATAAAATCCCTCCTTTTGAACTGAACTGACGCGCTTCCCGCTAGACACTCCACGGTGGTGAATGCCGTCGCCTACCGGGCCATCGCGCTCGACTTTGAGCTGTGGGCACGAACGCGACAGGAGGTGCAGCGCGTGCATCTGGAGCACTTCACCACGCTTCTGATAGCGAGCCGATACAAAAAGTTCAACGTTAAACAGCGCTTTGCCAAAATCGGGCTCGTCCGCAAGCTGCTGTTCGCGCTCCAAACGAACTGGTATCAGCCGGAGGTCATCCCATATGTAATCGAGGCGCTCAAGGCCGCCGCAATGGCCAATTTCTCCAAGGAGGAGGCAATCAAGCCGATTGTCTCATACCTGGCGGCGAACCTCCACGGCGGCCTGCTTGAGCCGCCGGACAACGCAAGCTCGCCGCAGAGCATCCTGTCGCGCATAGACTACAAAGACACGCGGGACAAGGCTGAGCAGGTGCTCGAGGTACTAATCTCGCTGCTGTCCATGCCCACGCTATACAACAAGTTCACTGCGGTGCTACCCCTCACCCGCATATGCATCCTCCTCCTCGGCGACCGGCCCTCCCCAGTCATTGCGAACCAGATCCTCATCCTGATCGCAATCAGTATCAACATGTCGCCCGCATTCTCACGCAAGTTCGAGCTGATTAGCGGCTGGAGCGTTCTCAAGACGGTGTTGCCGTCCTGTTGGGACCCGAGCGTCAACGAGGCGGCACTCGACATCTTGCTTGGGCGGCTGGGGAACAACAAGACGCCCGAAAACGGCAACGGATCGGTACCAATCGCCTGCCCGTATATCGTGCCCACTATTTTCTGCGCCCTACAAGCTGGGCTGGCGGCGATCGCACGGAATTGCGATGTCGTCGAGGGTGTGTTGATCTCAAGTTGAACTTTGGTCTGTGTTTGGCTGATGATAACGTAAACACCAGATTCAACCAACGCCTCGTGGGCCGTTGAATCGACGATGGAGGTCCTCATTGAAGAGCTCATGGACCTGCACGCGTCGAGCAGCGGATTCCGAGAAGTGTTCAAGTCGCAGCAGACGACGCAACTGTTTGTCAACAGCTACAAGTCGTTTGTGTTGAAGGTCACCGGCGCAACGCAAGTGAATCAGAGGACGATTCGAATCCTTGAGAAGCTTACCCACTTCGGTTTGGGATTGGCACTCGATAATGCCGTCGCAGGTGCACAAAAGCGAGAAGTAAGCTTTGAGACTGTTCTAGTGAGGCGCAGTTGACGGTCATTTAGATTTTAGATATCTTGCAGGAGGCGGAGACGGTACTCGCGCCTTCGGCCGAGAAGACCGAGATCGACCCGAAGCTTGTTGTTGACTCGCGTACGGTCCGGCAGAGGATTGCCTCAGCCAGATTCAGTATCCAGGTCGGCGAACGAACCGTGGTGAAAACGATGACGCGAATGAACGAGTGGCGCTTGACCATTCAATCTTCAGAACGCAAACGTCTGCGCAAAAATATTTTAGATCTGTGCGTCCCTTTGTATATCCTCGTCTCGTGGTCAGAGTCTCATTTTTCATTATACAGCCGAGAAAATAGAAGACAGGTATCGCGCTTGACCGAATGGTCGAACCTGTTGACATCAGAACGTGGTCTGTGGCCGAATCCCGAAATTCGTGCTTGGCGACTAGATGAGACGGAAGGACCGCACCGTGTCAGGTGAGTTTACCGGCTTGGGGGGAGGAACATTCAATGACCGTACAACCAGGAAAAAATTAGAGCCTATGAACGATAAATCCCTTGCCATCAGAGTTGATACGAGCGATCAGAACATCCGAAATGTTGAAGCACCTGAAGCAGATTCGCAATCCATCGTGCAGGTTGAGGTCAGTGCTTTTTCTCGGCTGACGTTCATCGTAGAGATCAACTTGAATAAAAGGTTCCTCCTTGGGCTGAATCCTACGAAATTTCTGCGACGGACATGGATGGTCAGTACGACGCACTACGGCAGGAGTGACTTTTGATTTCTCCTCACAGATCGGCAACTTGCAGAGGAAATCGCGGATGATAAACATCGTCGGGTGCGCCACGAGTTGGAACCCGGAGACGTCATCGAAGCGGTCACCACTGTTGCACGAATCGCCGGCGTGGATTCATCCCGTAAGGAACATCTAAATGGACATGGGCCTTCTTTACTGACCGGTAACTTTAGCGGGTCTGATCATCATAGGTCGAACACATCTTTACATGTTGGATGGCCTTGTTGAGAACGATGATGGCGAGATCATCGACGCCCATGAGGCTCCCAGACGACTTTTCTTCGTTCCAGGAAGCATTGTCGAACTTGATGGTCCTCAAAAGGCCCAGCGTTGGTGAGTTAATCTTGCTCTTGCGTTTTGACAGACTGTATTTACTAAAGGACTCAGGTCACACGAGCAAGTCGCGACCTTCAGTGACAAGACGTTCCTCTTCCGTGATGTCGCGCAAGTATATTCATCATTGGATTCGTACACTATCTGACATTTCATCCCAGCCTTGAAATATTTTTCAAAGATAGCCGCTCGTTACTCGTCGTTTTTCTCGACAAGCAACGACGGCGCGACATTGACCAGCGACTTTTAAACATCATGAGCCGATATACACCACCCGATGCCGTTCCCTCTGCGACCCCAGGACGAATGCGGACACCGAGATTCGGGAAAGTGTTTCAAAAATCCGATGAACTCTCTAGCGCACAACGAAGATGGCAGGCGAGGGAGATCAGCAATGTATGTTCGACTTTTCGGTTTGCGCTTACTTGTTGAAGGATTAACCCGCTTTTAGTTCACATACATCAGTATCCTCAACCAAATTTCAGGGAGAACTCCCAGTGATGCTACCCAGTATCCCATTTTCCGTATGTACCAGGAGTATACCTGTTCTTTTTCTGCTTAGGCTTTTACAGCTTGGGTATTAAAGGACTACACATCGACAACCTTGGATCTCAATAATCCTGATACATATCGGGAGTGCGTTTCATATATCTCTATTCGAATTCTCTGTACTTATCCTGAGATAGCCTTACCAAACCCATGGGCGCCCTGACCGACGCTCGTCGTGAGGCAGCCGACATGCGATACACGAACTTGGAGAGCGTAGGCGAGAAGCCTTTCCATTATGGCACTCACTTCAGCTCGTCCATGATCGTTTGCCATTTTTTGATTCGAATGGCTCCCTTCACAAACATGTTCAAGACGCTACAGGGTGGCGATTGGGACTTGCCTGACCGCCTCTTCAGGTACGTGCTTACAACATGTTCGGAATAAGCCGACTGACTAATGTGATCCGCAGTGATGTCCCCCGTGCTTATGAATCCGCTGCCTCTGATGTTCGAGGAGACGTCCGAGAACTTATCCCAGAGTTCTTTACCTGTCCTGAGTAGCCACTGCTCTCTTGACCACCCTTTCATTCCTGACCGTTCATTCAGGTTCCTCGAAAATTCAGCGAACCTAGACTTCGGCGTCCAACAAAATACTGGAGAGAGAATTCATGACGTGAAATTACCACCCTGGGCCAAAAAGGACCCGCTGTTATTTATCATCATGAACCGAAAGGTGCCCACGGTTCCTATAGCTTGGCAAACTTCTCATTTTGCTCTAGGCCCTCGAAAGTGCTTATGTCAGCGAAAACCTACCTGGCTGGATCGATCTTATTTGGGGCTGCAAGCAAAGAGATCCAGAATCGTTGAACGCTTTTCACCCGTTATCTTACGAGGGGTCCATAGGTTCGTACTCCAGAAACCTACTAGTGCGTGTTGTTCAAGATTTGCTCCGCCAGATCTGGACGCCATCACGGATGAATTGGAGCGAGAAGCCACGGTTGGAATAATTCACAACTGTTCGTAATGTTTCTCAAGGTCGATTTGCCGCTGACCCGTCTTTGTTTCAAGTCGGTCAAACTCCTCGAAAGTTATTCACCACGCCACATCCTCAGCAATATAACCACGGCATTCAGACTCTCCCGATCGGCACCGTGAATGGTATAGAGGAAGACCCGCATTTGTTGGTACAAGGTGGACGATCCTTCAATGGTATGGTTTTTCAAATGGGTCGGGTCGATCCAGTTTTCCTGACTTCCTTCGAGATCTTGGTCCAACCGTACCCGTCCGGGAGCTCGTAATGGATCTCATTGGCGAAAGGATGATCCCTTGTGCGGAAGGAGTTCTGTGTGTTCCGTGGCGTCCACACGAACGCCTTGAATGGGGAACAACTCGTGCTGCTGCGGGCCAACTGCGTTACGTTATTGATCAGAAGGTGCGTGAATTGGCGGCCCAACTTTGACAGGCTATGTATGTCCTTCCAGGTCGTTCAAGTCATCGAAGAGGCGTTCTGTATATGTGCTGCCTTTGCGGACTCGGGAAATCTCGTCACCGGCTGCAGCGACTACACCGTTCGATTGTGGAGAATCACGCGCGAATCACAACATTCCAACAATGTTCGCCTCGGGCTTTCACATATCATGCGGATTCACACAGACGATGTTATCTCAGTGACTGCTTCCCGAGCGTGGTCCGTCGTTTTGAGCGGCTCCAAGGACGGCAGCGCAGCGCTATGGGATTTGAATCGCGGTATATATATCAGATCAATATGGCATGGCCCAGATGAGGCTGTACATTTGGTTGCAATCAACGAGAGCACAGTGAGTTGATTGAACTCGCATGTATTCAAATATCTCATTCGGTACTCCAGGGCTATATCGCTACATGCTCTCGCGCGAAATTATGCCTCCACACCATCAACGGACGACCAATGGCCGTTCTGGACCTCTCCACCCCGTCCTTGATTGATAGTATTCCTCCGTCCATAACATCACTCGCCTTCCACGAGCGAGATTATTCTCCTCTTGGTGTGATCGCGACCGGAGGATCGGATGGGACGATAACGCTGCGAACGTGGACGGCCGATGGCACACCCGAGGGTGAAGCGGCTGTGTGGGAGTTCCTCACGATACGGTCGATGAAAGTTCGTTCTGTTGGGCAAGGAATTGATCGTCCACCCGCCGTCACTGCACTAAAATTCTATGGGTACGTGACTGGCGCATTCCCTAAGTTCGACTTTTGATTTGGTTGTTTTAGGGAGGACCTCTACCACGGAGAAGAGACAGGCAAGTCGTTTTTATGGACACTTCCCGAGTAATTTTCCGTTTGGATTTGTATCTGGGCTTTGTGATAACTGTATCTATACTCATTATCATTATTTTTCATACACCACTCGGAAGCATACCCTCTCTATCTCATCCATGCTGCCTGTAGCATCTTCGAGGACTTCGGGAATGACACTACAAGAGATGAGTTTCCATGCCATCTCGCGTTCGAGATTTCTGGCGCTTTTAAACCGCTCAGCGAAACAACATGTTTAAGCATCCTATCTCTTCACGCGCTGGAACGAAGCAACCTCATTATCTGGGTTTTACTAGGCTTTGCAGTCTATCGCATGGATTTGCGAAGACTGGATTGGCGTAACCATATTGCGGCCATGAGAAGTTGCGGATCGTGAACTCAAGTCGGCAGGGCAGCAAAACAAATATATTAAGCAATTTGGCGCAAGCTTGGTAGACTCTGAAAAGTCGAAGCCCGGGCCCCACGTCAAGGAGCTGCGCTGGATCGCGAACCCTCACCCGGGAACTATCTACGAAAGATAAATGGCTGTTGAGAAATAAACGGGAATCCCCCCGTGAAAGCTCCCCATGCAACGAACCAGGCCTGAAAATAACGAAATGAGTGGATGATGGAGCGGAATTAAGACGAGGACGCACCTGGGAGGCGACAATACGAAGTTGTTCGTCAGTTCAGGCGCCGACGTCCCCACAAGCAATCACCACAGGCGTTCCCACAAGCGTTCTCCCTGATCGACCAAGCATAGCACGCGCTCCCTAATGTAAGGAGAGACCTCTGAATCCTCGCAGGAGATGCGTGCTCACAAGAGGCATCCGGATCGCAGCGCAAATATGCCCGGCCAGTCTACAGTCGAAGCGAAGCGAGGTGTCGATGTAAGACGTCTCTGAAGAGCACGAAGTCAGACAAGAAGGGACCGGAATAAAGGAGGGACGTACTCGGAAGTTAAAATGTCCAGGCGGTCCCGAGGATCGGCCAAGGCATCGCGCGGGCTCCCTACTTGGCCTGCCGTTCATCACGACAGGAATTCGGGTGGCGTGGCTACATACGGTGGTGTCTCGGAGTCTCCTACTACGGGAGCGAGATCGAGGTCGAGCCGCGCTGGGAGAGT
Organism: Mycena crocata; assembly: GCA_029281795.1. Lineage (NCBI taxonomy): Eukaryota > Fungi > Basidiomycota > Agaricomycetes > Agaricales > Mycenaceae > Mycena > Mycena crocata. The sequence continues at coordinate 239,613 of JARJCP010000043.1, read as the reverse complement.
GTGAGCAATGGCGGGCGTGAAGGAGATCAGAACTGACTCGGGAGAAAGGTCGAGCACGGGCGACGCTGTGAAGGAAGGATAGTTAATTTTAGCAAGAGGTTCATGTGAGGGGAGTAGACGCACTGGAGATGGCGTTGGTTTGGGAAGAGACTAATATTAATAAGAGAAGAGTGTGTGTCACAGTCAGCCGCCCTTGTCACATTTTATGTCTTTCGCGGAATCGTTCCGATACTTTGAAGGCTCTTCACTCATTCCAGGACCTTCTACGGTTTGTGCATGGAGAAGCTACACGAACCTCAAAATCAGCGTTGTCGAACATGCGTCAGGTTGAACGGCTTGGTGATTCGGTCATCTCGGTGAAGTTGAAAATGGCTGTTGGATGTTGTCTGCCTTGCAGATGAGAATTTAACTTCAAGAGACAGCTCTCCTTGTTTCTGCAAGACGTGGCATATCAGATGAGAATTTAACTTCAAGAGACAGCTCTCCTTGTTTCTGCAAGACGTGGCATATCGGAGTGAGAAGGTACAGTATCAGGTATCAAAAGAAAGTAGATAAGATGGATGTTAAGTGTGGAAAGGAGAGTGATTTTTTTTGAGCCTGATAGGTAGAGTGTCTGTCGTTGTCAAATTCGAAAAGGAGAATCAGCCCGAGGTCAAGGGACCAAAAAGACTGGTCACGTTCATATGATTATCGCCTCTCGTAGCTCAGGAATGTTGGGAAACACAGGATGAATATTTTCCAGGCTCTCGCACTCGACAGATGGTTCCACTTGGGTAGATGAGTACGGACACTGTCGATAATATGAGCACTCACGACTGACGATCAGTACATATGCCGATGCCTTCCATCGGCTCGTTAGCCTGGTTCCGGTTTAGGGCATGTCAACCGTGAAGGGTTAACAGAACAACGATAGTGTACACCCGAGGACTTGAGAACTGAGGAACGAGGCTGCACCCGAGTCGATGAGACTATTTTCTCCAATAAGTATCGAGACTACTTAAGGGTAATTCTGGGCCACAGCAATAACTGGGGTGATGATCTTCAGTGATCGATAAAGGCAAACAGTAAAGAAAAAGTCAACGAACGTAGAGGGTTTCAATGGCGGTAGCACAAGTTGCGAAGGAGCTGAGCCGCACGACTCGCAAGATTACTGGCCAATTCACCAGCCTAGACTTGAGAATTCCCCGTATATAGATGACGCTAGTCGCGACATCCGTTACAACCATCTTGGAGAGATTTGAACCAAGAGTATATATGTTGAAAATCGCCTCCACGCACCAAAGCGAGCCGCCATACAATTGGAGTGGAACAGCTGTAGATAAATGCGCCAAAATAGATCAGGTAATCGACACGATTCCATGTATATATCCAACTAGTACTTACGCCAAGCCAAATCCCAGGTACAAAATAACCACTAAATCAATTCATCCAAGCGCTGAGTGGAGTACGTGGAAGTTGAAGTACGTGGAAGAAGAAGAGAAAGAGGCGCCCAGGACTTTTTCGACGCCTTCCATGCCTGCTCGAGGAAGAAGAGCTGAGATACGAAGACGATAATAGCCGGACCCCAAAAAGTAATCAGTTGCGATAGGTCCACACAGATGAGATAGTAGGTTTTCACCGTCACACCCGGCTCGACTCCCACATTGTCCAAGTGTCGAGACTGTAGAATCCTCCGTATGGGAAATCAGCACTACGGCAAGCGACATCTCTGCATGACATTTCAGAACACTGTCTCCAGAACAAATTTGAGTTAGCGTCGCAACGTACAGAAAGTCCGGCTTCGAAAATATTCAACAACAAAAGAGCAGTGACTGTGCATCTGGAGTGCCAGCAGCATTTAATTACAAGAGCACTGGGGATAACCTGCGGAGGAGACCCACCCATGGAATGAAAGACTTTGCCTGCGCGAGTAAAATCGTCCAGCCAGAACGAAGATGAGCCCGAGGAAAATCTCCTGCAATGAGACCCTTATTGCCACCGCAGCGACGGTAGCATGCACAGCGGCTTGAATCTATGACGCAGATATGGTGGAGTCAGTAACAACCATCAGGACCGGGATACAGCGTAGAGTTGAGGTGAAAAGGAGGCCGAGAGGAGCGACAGACGCAGGCCGAAACCCTTACTTTTCAGGGCCGATGTTCTGCAAGCGGCTGAAAAATCCAGAAGCTTTGTAAAGCAAAAAGATTTACGTCCAAATGGAGTGGACGTGAGTGAACATGCCGGGTTGCCGCGAAAAACTGAATGGACTTCTACGCCACAGCCTCCGCATTCCTAAGATTAATTATGTAACGATTAACGAATTAGCTTCAAGGCCCATCCATTCGAATCGGATTTCTAGCCATCACAGAACAAAGATGGCCCGCAGAAGGCAATTTAGTTTCCAACCTCAAACTTTCGGCAATTCGGCATGTTCAAGTTTTAGTTCACACACATAAAATTTAGTGGAGGAAGCATCTTTTTAGGGCGTCGTTCCTTGATGAGAACCAGGTATTCAATATTTCCAGCAGCTTCCGATACAGTGACCCTGAAGTTCACTTCAATAAGAGAGCGTCGTATATGTTTTGTCAAATATCGGCCCCACCTCATTCCTTCAGCACTCTCATTGACCTCAAATCTCAGTTAAAACCGCGATGTCCGCTGTCAGCTCTTCCATGTCGCACTCTGAGCTTCTGGCATTCAGGCGCGATACCGTCGGTCCCGTACTTTTCGGCGCTTTGTTCCAGGCGCAGCTGCTCGGGGCGATCATCGGCCTGGTCGTCTACTATCTGGCCGCGTATAAGCGCATCGCTAAAAGATATCTGGTCTTCATTATTTTCGCGCTAAACATAGCCGACATGGTTATGATTGTGTACGTGGTGATATCTGATTTCTCTGTCGATCTCATATAATGCGGCGGTTTGCAGCGATACGACACATCGTAGCATCAATTTACCGGGCGGCGAGTTCTACCTCACTCTTGGTACGTGGGCAATGTGGGTGGAGCCGGGCGTCGCGGTGAGTTTTGCCTATCTATCCGTTTAATACTGTTCGTTCATTTTTCGGCTAGGCTGTTATCACGTTCCTGGCCCAGCTTTATCACTTAGAAGAGACCCGGAAAACCACAAAACTGCCTCGGGTTGTGCTTATCAGCTGGTTTCTGCGTATGTGAACCTTCACTCAGAGAATGAGTCCACTGAAAATGTCAATTTAAGTTCTGTTTGTGTGCTTGGGATCTGGTCTGGCGTGTGTATTCCTTTTTTCTTTCTAAGAAAGCTCGAATTTAATCACTCATCGATAGGCATTCCATTTCATTTTCCCAAGTAAAGCATTTCAGCAACGTTAGCGTATTTCCTATGATGTGCTGGCTCCTTTCGGTCCGTCAAACAGCTTGAGCATATTCACCCATAGTTGACACGATTCTCCGCAAGATGGGGTTTATAGACCTCTATTCCCTGCAGCTGAGGAAGGGATCTCAGACCGCTGTCTTTCTAACTGGCCTTACTGCATGTGTAACCGCGGGACTAGTTAGTTGGGTTTCTATTTTTACCATATCGCGTTCATTGACATGGCCGCTTTGCCATAGTTCCTCCTCGCTCCGAAAACTACCTACTAGTAGGTCTTATGATTTTTTACCAAAAAGTTGACAAAGCTCATCTATCTTGACGAAGCCTTTTCCTCCAGTTCATCATTCCTCGCCTGTACACTATAAGGATGTTAACTGCGCTTCTGGAGCGCGATTGCAAGGGGTGGAAGGGCGTTTTTACTGGAAGGATTGATACACCGACCGCCATGGTGAGTAAGCTACTGACGTGATACCGTGATGCTGCACGTACCCATGTTTATGCTCATACTCATTATAAAGGCCGAGATACCTGGCGTGTGCGACAAGCCCGAAAAAATCATATCTATTGCCAATGCATAGCAGCTGAAAAAGGACAGCGTCGTGTGCATCCGAATATTCTCTCTTTTTCCTTGATTCCGATCTATCAGTGAACCCTACCCACTCATCCGAGCAAAAATACTCATTTATGTTGGCCTTCGTTATATTCTCTACGTGTTTCGATATTAGTATCTACCATACATACTTCCCCTGTTTCGCAAATGTCGTTCGGAAATGAAACAGCTCTTTACGCTAGGTGGTTTGCTAGTCGAATGGTGTGGGATCTAATATCTGGTCAGGTGAAATAGGTTTTTGAAAACCAATCTAACTTCCTCCAAGACGACAATGATAGTCATCAGGAAGGCGTGGAATTCGTGTGAAATAAAACAAACCTTATCGGAAAGACGGGAGAATACCAAATATTGTGTGTTTGAAACCCTGAACAGTCATCACCGTGCTACTATTCCTGCAGACTCCCAGTACTAAAGAACCCAGGATGACGGCCAAGATGGCTTGCAAGCTGTATTCAGACGCGTTAGCAATGAGCGGCGCCTGGTGAATTCTGGTAAATGGACTAATTAAGAGAGTCCTCAGTGGTCATGCTCTTCACCTGACGCACCGGTGGGCAGCTGATGATGACAATCATTCAACTTGGTTGGAATACTGCCGGACGGCGGAGACTCGGTAGTGCACACACGTCAGTGAAGAGTCTACTTTGAGGACACAGGACTTGGCCATTATGAAAAGCACCAGCTAATCGCTCTCCAAGCTGAGTGGGGACCTGGTTGAAATCGCTCTATGTTCAACTTCGCCGAGATGCCCGATCTTGTGAATTAAACCTTTGCAAACTCTCATAAATACATGACTAAGCTAGGAGGCAGTGCAAACGATCCTTCCTTTCTGCCATGAACGCGCCAAATCGACATGAGCTTTTCGTGCTCGAGGACGGCGAGAAGGCGTGCGTGGTTGTGTTGCCACTGCTGCAAGCGCTCTGAATGAGCACAGACTCGAGGTCACAGAGGACACAAAGATCCCGAATGCTGCGACATTCAAGATCGTTAAGCAGGACCACACCGTCGCGAATATGCTCCGCGCGTATGTCCCGTCAGAATTCTTTCTTTGATTAACACCAAATTCATCTTTTAGTCAACTTCTTGCCATGCCCGAGATTCTATTTGCGGGATACAAGGTCCCGCATCCGTTACATCCCTACTTCCTCATCAAAATCCAAACGGACGGAAGCGTGACACCGCAGGTCGTACTTGAAAACGCGTGCTCCAAACTTATTGGCACGCTGTCCGCGCTCGAGGCAAAGTTCAAGCGCGAGTTTTCGTTCAAAGACGGCGAAGGTGCGTGTCTCTTCCATCTTCTTCGACGGCTCAATGACTCTTTCCAGGTACCACCGGCTTCAGCATTCCCTCTAACATGGGGATGGGTATGGGGGATGACGCGTACGGCGCTGGTGCCGGTCCGAGCTGGCAGGGGAGGGACTATCTGGACTTCTGAGCGTGTGTGTGTCTGGGCGGGAACTTCCGGCTCCTGTCCCGTGGTATGACAAAAGTACTGGATTTTCTTTCTGGCACCGCACGATGTCAGTCTGAACTGTTAGAGACCGAAGGCAGCCGTGTACCATGTTTTGCTTCTTGACGATCACATTTCCCGTTTGTCCCAACAGTGTGAATCTGCCCCGTTGATAATTGCCCAACTTTCTAGGCAAGAGACGCGAAAAGGCTGAAGTTTTCCTCGAGTGTCTGATATGTTCAGCTACTTACCCTCGCACAATTTTAGTCACTGAATGTCCCGGCCATTTTTCAGGACGAGAAAGCGCAATTAGCACATTATTTTTAACACATATACTCCGGGCACATCCTGTGTGTTCCGTTTTTTCTTGCTCTTGAGTCTGAATGTGACTGATTTAAGCATAATTCCTATAATATGATACCTAGATGCCGTGCGAGCCAGCAGCAGTCGAGAGGTCCTAAAATTGTTGCTGGAAAGGGGAAGTGAACGGTCGCCGAGGTATCTGCGCCAACTGATAAAAATGGTAAACCGGCCAAACGGTCGCAAGAGATCTCCTTATGCCACATCAATTTTGTCCCTGGTTTCTAATTTTTAAGGTCTATCTAACCGGAACCTGCTTCAACTCGGCGGCGGCGGCGTTGGCCTTGCGATGGGCACCAGAAAACAACTCCTCTCCTGCAATGTGCTACCATGCAACATTCCCCCATAGCCCATTGTCCCGCATACATACCGGCAACTCTTAAAGCTTAAAAGCTTAAACTGTGAACACTGATCCGGGATGGTTGGGATGAAAACCGGCAGCAAGAACCGAGCGCCGATGATGCAATGACGCACAGGATAGGAAGAGGAGCTATGACAAGAGACTCGCCGCCGTCCATCCCGCACCAAACGGACGTCACTGGAACGTCGCTCGGTTGTGTAGGCGGGCGTTGCCGGTATGGTGCTTGAGATGTAAGCATAATCCTGAGAACTGCAAAGTGCTTAGGTTTATTGGATACGGGGTTGAAGAAAGGATGGTCATATTGACCATACAATACCAACAATGAAGACGTCAAGCGTGGTTCAGAATGGATCAACCGCCAACATTGCGGCTACGTTGCTTAGAGAACCGAAAGCAGCTTAAAGAGGCGTAGATTGAGATCGAGGTTCATATTCATAGGACTGCGGTGCTTACTAGTCTCTTTCGGACAGACTCTTCAACAAATTCTACCTCCTGCCTCGGGTGTTGAAGGTGCTCACCCATATGGGGCGCGTGCCCAGTCATATTGCTACCTCCACAAATAGATTCGTTCCAAAAGCGTGAGGATTAGCGTGACATAGAGACGGAAATTGTCAGAGATGTGTTGCAGAACGGTTGAAAAAAAAACAAGGACATTATAACCACGAGATTTGTAAGGACTTGATATGTAGTAATTCTTGCAATTGAATGAAGTATTCTAATTTTTGACTAGACCTGCCAGCTCGGAAAATGTTTCCAGCAATGGGGGAAGAAGCATACATGCAGCTAAGTATGTGGCACGCTTCACCAAGACGGTCAATACTATTTTGACAAGGCCCGACTCGGCGACTCCGCCTGTCGCTACATCGATTGTGGGTTGTGGAAAAGCATCGGCGAGAATTGCCGTTACTGACTCCGTGCATTGACAGAGATCCAGGTCAGTACCAGGCCACAGCTGGTTCGACGGCGCGTGGGAACATAGGTTGAGTCACGGGACCGTGAACTTGATGAGGGTGCGGAGTTTCTTTCGGAGTTTCAATTCCATGATCAGTGTTGTCTGCTAGATTCTTAAAGAGTTCTCTTTACATTTTGCGGCGGTCTCGATGGCTAAGAATACCCAATAATCTGACGTTCCCAAAGAAATCGTGTCGGACAGGTTCACATCGATATCCATTGGACCATTCCACGATTAAAAACTTAAAAGACTCTGAGGTGGGTACTTAGTATGTACCAGAAGTGGTGACGGTTGCTTGATTCCAGAGCGTTGCCATCATTCTATGCCCTTCACATAGTGGACCGGCCGGGATCAAAAGGTCCAAGCGCTGTTGACACGGCTCAATTGGGACAACAATAGCCAAAGCCACGACTGCATCACTGATCTTGATTCCTTTGTTTCCGACTGCTTATAATCCAGGCTTTCAGCGATCCTTGCCCTATCAATGCCGTACGAAACCCTCCCCACTGCCCAGCAAGCGATCGACGAATATATGCAAGTCGCCCATGTAGACAAGAAGGCCTACGTGTGCTCGCACTGTGCTGCGCCACCGAAAGACCAGAAAAATGGGTTGAAACTGTGTGGCAGAGTCAGAATTTAACACCTCTCTGTGGCGCGTTTTGAAGAACGATATCTAGTGTAAATTAACGCGATATTGCTCTAAAGAGGTGCGTTCCTTCCTTTGTTTCCGAAGATAAATCTTGACTGGACCACTAGTGCCAAACGATTCACTGGTGATTTTCTGCCCCGTATTTTACGGCCCATCTAATATCAAGGACAGGAAGTCGCACAAGCACTCTTGTCGGCTAGGCGCGGGCGACATCGAGCGCGATGTACCCCAAGAATATCGTGCCCAGAAATTTGCAGAGCACCTCACGCACGTCCCATGGCTCATGATCCTCATCGACATGTACGCCGTCGTCGCACTCGGCCTCGACGTCTCTCTCTCCAACGCTACCTCCTCCTGTCTTTGTGCGCGCATCACCACAACGCCCGTATCGTTGTCTCGCAACGAGCCGAACCCCGTCGTGATGCTCCAATTCCAGAGGTTCGAGGTCCAGCCCGTTTCGGTGCTCACCGCCAGCATGCGCAATGCCATGGAGAAACGCCGCGAGCTTGCCGGCCCCGACGCTGAACCGCCATTGCTGCTGTACTTCACCACGGATGGTGATAATTTTTTCTTCGTGCCGCATACCGTGCCGCCTCAGCTCATCGCGCACGCCAACAAGCGGCCCGTGTTCGATGACGGGGCACCCATCACCGCCGAGAAAGTGGTCTCGTCAGTAGATAATTGCTACTCGCCCATCCTCATCAACGATTAACCGCGCTTTTCAGAGAACTGAACGAATTTATACGCTTGGATTCCGGTAATGTCTGTAAATTGCGAGGGGTGGGTAGCTTGCTAATCACGTTGTGCAATGTGCTCGGTCCTGATATCTTTCTGACAGCTTCTTCTGAAGCCCTGAATTCAGCATCCATGTCTGTACTTTGTAACTGCTGTATTTAAAATGTAGAATTGGGATCAAATTGGGATTCACATAAATCCGATATTTGACCTCTTGTCGGCCTTTTCCACCACTCATCATGCCGTGTTGCGAGCATACACTCAGTCGGCCGTCAACCTTGAGTCCGCCACGACCGATATAAACCACGCATATGTCGCCATTAAACTCTGGGTTCTCCTTGCTCGAAATCTTTTACTGACAATGGAGGTAATGGGACGGCTTTGATGGTTTGGAATGAGCTATGGCCACCGTTCGAAGCCATGCTTGGTGTTTTAGAGAAAGATTTGCAGTCAAGTATGTCACTGGTAGGTGTTTGCTCAGCCTGTGTAACTCTTGTGCTGACGATGCGCAGACCATTGCGTTGTTGACCTGGTCGACAGTCGCTGACCTATTTATTTTCCTACGCTGCCTGCGCACGCCATTGACGCTTGAAACATCGTCACAAGTGGCAACACTGAATCGGCTGCGTTCGTTGGGCGCCTAGGACTCTTCTATGGGTAAAGTAAGCTGTTACACGGTTTCTTATGGAATTGTACTGACAGTTTCTTATCAGCTTTCTCGGGCGCTGAATATTCTATCTGAACCTCCTTCCGATCCCGGGGTGGATGTTCTGGTGAACCAGGCGATAAAGGACGTGGTGGCTGCGGAGAAAGTGCGAGTGGTAGAAGCGAAACGGGATGCTAGCAGAGCAACACAAGGACGCTAGATGGATGTATCAGGAATGATTTTACATGTATTTATTTTCTTGTAATCGATTCAGCACCTTGCAGGACGGAAAGGAATTCACAGACTCACTACGCCGTCCGTGCCCATGCCCGCTGCGCCTTTCTCCTGTTTTCCTTTATAATCGTCGAGCCCACGAAAGTGCCGATGGCCGACACACCGACTACAAGAATGAAAGCTGGAAGTCGAACCGCCCACTCTCGCGCGGGAAAGAAGTTGTGGATCTCGTTCTCGGAGTCGAAGAAGGGCTGGAGAAAAGGGCTGTGAAACCAGGAGGAAAGAAGCAGTTGATAAAGTACTGACGAGTAGCATCGCCCAAGTTGTGTAATAAGTGAATACGACTGCGGCTGCCAGCAGCATTGCCCCGCCGAGAAGTTTATCGCTGGCACCCTGAGAGGCCGTTAATGCGAGAAGGAGGAGACGAAACGGAGCAGAATACCATATTTTGAGGTACGGCCCGGGTTGTGGTAGAGTGTCACGCACATATGGTCGATCATCGACGCGGGGCACCAGCGTGTAACTCCTCCAAAGCACCGACTGCTTGCACGCCAGAACGCAGCAAAATTTCATCCCCTCGAAGTTGCCATGCCCCCGTTTCACCCCTTCCGACTTGAGTCTTACTGGCTCGATGTGTCTCGTTTCACGCATCGCATTGCAGGCCCTCAAAGTCGCGTCTTCGTTTTACGCCTCTGTCATGATGTCTTCCTTGACTTCAAGAGTCAAGCTCCAAGAGCGACTTTTGGTTCCCATACACAAGAAAGTGCAACTACATAGTTACCACGCATCGCCGATACCTGCTCCGTGAATACCTCGACGCTACACTGAATTATTCAGTGTGTGCATACACAATATCATTTATTCTTTCCGCCCCGCTTTGCAACACCCCGTTTTACTCTGTACTTTCAGTAATGGCTGTCGTTCCCTTGGTGGGACGGCACGGAATTGATGAATACCATCGCCAGGGAATCGACATCACAAGTACTACTCACTCTGAATTGGAAAAATGACCACACCTTCATATTGGAGCCGGCCCAAAGACACCTTTTATACGGGAAGCAGCAAAACACAAGTGCGTGAAAGATAATAGAAGGCTATGTATGTATAGGATATATGCCTTGACTAAGTCACTACTATGTATAGCGGCTACTTCTCCTCGAACTGATGCATACGCCTCGCAAGTTGCCCCGCCGCGCGTTCTCTGCTATCCGGCCGCACAACTCCCCCGCCCCCGCGAAACAGCATACCAGCCAGCCGGCTCTGGACTGCTCCTCCCTTTGCTTCCTGTACGACTTCGGGCTCTTTACGAGGCAGCGCCGCGACTCCCGTATCCGCCACTACTGAAGATGGAGACAATGTCTTGGTTTCGGGGGATCCCACCGCGTCTGGGGTGACTAACCGTCAGAACGTTACATAGAAGAAATAATGCGACGTACCCCAGCCGCGACCCCGGCCTCGATCCTGCGCCCGATTGCCCACCAGTCGGGCTGCGACTATCAATCAGTGGACATAGAAGGAAGGGGAGAGAGAGCACATTTTTGGAGGCCTTCATATGCAGGTCGGCTTTCGGCGGCGGGTTTGACTTTGGACGTGGTTTGGACGTGGAGGACCGCGCTAGAGAGGGGAACCTGTCGGGCGCATGATCACTGGGAGTATTGTCTGGGAAGGGGTTAAAGACAGGCTCCGAGGGAAGGGACACGGTGTCTAGCGTCTGCTGGGCCTTGGCTATACGCTGTGACCTGGGGAGAGTGCGTAACCCAAGACGCGTGTTTTGGGTAGCATTCTCGGCTGGGGAGTCGCCTGTTGGTGGTTTGGGCGCTCGGGATCGCCGCGAAGTAAGATTTCGGTTTGGGCTACCGATCGTCACCTCAGCCCATTTCGCCTCCATCTCCGTCCCCTTGGTCCATATTTCACGCAGCATTGGGCGGAGAAGGGATACCAGCTTGGGATACGGCATCCGGAAGAGTTCGAGCGTCGGCTGGAGGAAATACGTCCATCCTAGGTTGTTTAACATTCGGAATCAGCAGACACACAGCAGCACACACCCTGCAGTATCATGTCCTCCGTGATCTTGCTCTCGTCGAAAACCAGCTGCAGACGGCCTTTGACCTCTTTCGCATCAGCGCCCCGGACAGTGATGAGGGTCAGCGCGGTCTTGAAGCGGCGATTGATCTGGACGCGCTGGTGGGTGCGGGTCCCGCGGGAGCTCGATATCTGGAGGGACATGGAGAGGCGGTTGTGTCGCGGGTCGTTGAGGATCATGGGCGCAACGATCCCAGCCTCCGCCCCGCGCGCGACGCGGGCGGCCCACGTGTCGAATGGGTCATTGAAACGCGGCTGGGGGTCCGGCTTCGTGAGGAGGCCCATGGGTAAAGCGCCTAGTGTGAATGCATCGTTCTTGGAGCGAATGAAGGCGGTTTTTTGCTCTGAGATGAGGTTGATGGGATGCTCAGGATCAAGGCGCTTCGTAGGATGCGGATTCCTGTAAGAGGAGGCCGCAACTGAGCCAGGTGTTTGTCGCCGAAACTGTGCGTTTATAAGAAATGAAGTGAAGGTAACTCGCCCCCAAAGGAACACGAACATGTAGGGAGGATATGCGGGGAGCTTTGGGCAATCTTCTAAGTTGAGGGCATCTGTTCATGAACGAGAACAAGCTTCAAAGTAGGCTGTAGGGGTTTTTCACGTATGATAAACGCCTCAAATTCAGTGGGCCAGAAAAGTCGATCGTATGCCAAAAAAAACTAGAGCCAGGAGCTCTGAGACATATGTTAACTGAGACTTAAAGATCTGGCGAGGACTTCTGGGGTGTAGGAGGATCAGCACCGAGCTTATGTCCAGTCGTAGAAGCAAGCGTAGAAGTGCCAGTGAGAAAAAGAGACGCGATCCCGTGACTCAGATTACATTATTTAATCTACATCGCAGCTTCAGCGCACCAAGCCGTCGGAGGTGCAAAGTAGGATCCAAAACTTCAAGAAAGCTCTGCACCGCAAACGACAAGGATAGAGAAAATAAATTGAGGGAAACGTTTTTGAGACATCAAGAACTTAGTATACAGTACGATAGCTAGAGATTGAAACGAGAAGAAGAGATACTGTACACCAATAGAAGATTACTAGGACGTCTTGGCGCGCTTGTGGGGTGGCTCTGCCTCCGCTTCGGCTTCACCCTCCCCGTCCCCATCCTCCCTCGCATTCATTTCCTCAAAAAGCCGTTTAACTCTCTCGTTCTCCGCACGTTGAGCGATAAACCACTCAGGCACCCAGTGTGGGTCCGCGTCGGAGGTAAAATTCGTGTAGTTCAGCTGCAGCTGCGCGGTCCCAGGCACCCATCTAAGATGCTGGTGGAGCTCCATCATGATGGGCGACAAGCGGAAGTAGTCGTGCTTCACTCCCGCGGCATCGGCGGCGGGCCAGGGCGCGGAGACACCGCTGACCGGGTACAGCTCCGCGAGGTACTCGTTGAGGGTCTTCGTGGTGGGTGTCCCGCTGTGGAGGTGGTAGCCGTCGTATCCGCCGCCATTCGGACCCCAGACCACAGTCGGGGGCACCCTCTCGTACAGCTCTGGTCCCATTTCCGGCGCCCATGGAACCGCTGGCCCCGTGTAGACGGACGTCTTGACATCCATCATTTCGGTGTCGGCGTCGGTGTCCGCGTTCGCCAGGTCATACTCCTTCATCCCCTCCATCATCTCGAGGTTGGACGCATATTCTGGGTTAGCCAAATCAGTGTCCATGTGCCGTTCCCAGTCCGCGAGGAACTGCCGGATGGTGACCCCATCCCGGTTGGCTTGGTCATACGGCGACCCGGCCTTCGCTCGGCGCCGTTGCTCCCGCACGGCGTCATACCTTCGTTCTTTCCCGTACTCGATGAAGGTGGAATGCTGAATGTGCTGGTCGTATGCTTGGAAGGCGGACGCAGACTTCTCAAGGATGAGTTTGCGATTTTCGGGGGAAGGGCACCAGGCTGGGTGGTGTAGTGCGCGCCATGGGTAGGGCTCAATGCCGTTCAGACCTTGCCAGATGATACCTCGATCGTAACGGCGGAGCTCCTCCAGATCCATTTCGGCGTAGCGCGTGAGGTCGACCAGGTCCGGGGAGAGGGTGAGCAAGCGGCGGGTGACGGATCCACAAATCGGGTACGTGCGCGGCGTCTGCGAAAGACGGTACTCGACCTCGGAGAGGGCACAGGATTGCTCGAACCAGCCCGGGATGCGGTGGGTGGGGTAGACGGGGATGTACGGATTTTCGGGAGTGGGGGGCTCGAGGACACCCGTCCACTCGCGCTTCGGGAGAGGGCGGATCGAGGGGTGAGGTTTTGTGCAAGTCATGGAAACGCAAGGCATCGGTGATACGTCAGGATCGTCCGCTGAAGAACCGTGAGCTATTGATCAAGGAGGAAATGGAGAAACATACGTATGTCTTTCTTAGCGGGGTCCTTGGCTTTCTCTTCCTCAGCTATAGAAAAGATGAGCAGGAATATGTTGCGGCAGGAAATTCACATACACCAGGCCATGGGACGGGGATCAACGGGGGCTTGGTGGCCGACTCTTGTAGCAGGATATGCAAAATCTCTGACTTTGATCCCGAGAGGGACTAAATCTGCGTGTATGTCCTCGGAAAGTTCAGGGACGGGGGGCTCCCAGCCGCGGTCATGTTCCGCAGACCAGTCCTGATGATGGCCGCCCTTCCAACACTCGGTCGTCGTAGGAAGAGGGCCAGTGGGTGGAAAGTAGTTCTTTGCTTTCTTCCGTATAACGAGCCTCCCCGATATCTTGGTAGTGAGCATGGATTTGAAGCCGTAGCCCACGAATTTCAGGGTGCGCTGGGTGCGACCTTTGACCGAGATGGGGATTGTGAAGGACATCTCGAAAGTGGGGTTTGTTGAGGGTATAGCGCAGTGAGACCAGCCTTATATAGCCGCTGCATTGTTCTACGCTTTGGTTATTGTTACCGAGGGCCAAAGCGCAGGCAGGTCAAAGCGTCCGCGCTGCCGATGTTATTGTACTGCGATTCAAGCGTGCCCAAAATCGCATGGAGGGTCAACACGAGATCCAAGAAAGCCATAGTCCTGTTCTTGTGACAACCTGGCTCGAGTTTGACTTTGTTGTTGCCGCAAAGAGGAGACCAAGTCCCGATTTGAGTAGTCCCGATTTGGATATCCTCCATGGAACGTACAGTCACAGGAACCTCGAACCAGAGGAAGCGTCAAATCCGAAGGCCAAACAAATTCGCTGGCCAATACATACGTCGCCACAAAAAGCAGAAGAAATTACATTGACTGCAGCAAAAAAGGATACAAAAAATTCCTGTACTAGACCGATATCGATGTTGTTACACTGCTACTATGTATATGGATGGATGTCAGAAAATAAAACAAATTTACAGAGAGATGCAGGAGGATCCATATGAGAGCCATTATAATAATAGATGCGTGGTAGAATGGATGTATGGACGTGAGAGAGGATGGATGGATGAGCAGATGGACGAATGAAAGGGCAAGAGGAATACAATGCGCGGGATGCCGCTCTAAATTAAGTATACTGAAGCAAAGACAGAGTCGTTGGTAGATAGTCGTCGCGGAGAGTCTGTGTGTCACTGCTATGGCGCGGCACCGTCGGGCTTGACGTCCCACGGCGCTGGTATGCGCGCGACGTCCGCAAGGTTGTGGTCCGCGCGCGCGTCATTGAGCCGGTCCTGATCATTCATGGCCATACGCGCCCGACACCTTAACAGGCGCAGTTTTGTGCGCTTGATCCCTGCCAACGTCAGTCAGTCGCCAGTCTCGAAATGCCACCCGAGAAGAAAGGATACACACAGGTATCTATAGTCGTGCGGTCTTCGTCCATGAAGGGGTTGCCCGTCTGCAGGAGGTCGTCCTGCAGAGCATACAGACACCAGAGCGACTCATCGTACAACTTTTCGCATTCGTCTGGGCTCGTCGCCTGGTCGAAGAGCTCCTTGCGCGCAGCTGTCCGGCTCTAAATCATGGGGTTAGTCATGCCATCGACACCCAAAGGCCCGCAAGCGAACGACGTACGAGTACAAGTGCCCTATCATACACCAGCTGGTCGAGCCAGCTCTTCGGTCCGTCGTACTGCGCCGGTAGCCAAGTCTTGACGAGCGTCGCCCGATTGTAGCATAACGTGAACTGCTCCTTGAACCACGACAGTGCTGCAACATCGAATGGATAAGCCAGGAGAAACAGAAGGAAATGGGTAAGAAACCCACCGTCATTAAAGCCCTCGCTGACGACGAACGGGCCATCCGGGTTGCGCATCTTCATGTGCTCCTGGTGATTGCGCAACTTGTCGATGCCCTTCTGGGAGAAGGACATGAGGAGCATGTACACCGCGACGCATGTGACGGCGTTGTATTCCGCCTCCATGTCGGCGTGCTTCCGCCGCCGTGCGTGCTTGTCTCCCTCCCCCTCCCGCTTGGTGAACTTCGTCGGGTCGGGGAGCGGCTCTGCGCGTCAAATCAGCACAATAAACACAGCAATAGGAAAAAACGCACTCTGCGGCACCGCCTTGACATATTCGTACATCTCGTCCGCCCAGTTCGTAAGCACGAATGTCTTCTGTGCCAGCTCCTCCAGCCCCGCGAGAAGCTCATCCTCAAGCGGGTCTCGCCCACCTTCCCCGTCTCCGTCTCCATCCCCGTCCAGTGCGATAATGTGCGGCCGCCGAGGGGACGGTGGTGCGCTATAATCTCGCGACGACGACGCCCGACGGTGCGTCGCGGCGCCAAAGAGCTTCTTCGACGCGAGACTTAGCGCACGGTTGAGTGCGTTCGATGCCGCGCGCGAAGCGATGCTCGACGGAGACGATGACAGCGGTGGCGCGACGGGGTGCGGCGGCGGCGGAAACGACGTAGTGGGTCTGTCGCGGCTCGCCAACGGGTACTCTGCTCCAGGAAAGTCCTCCGTTGAAGGCGTTGGCGGGATTTTGCGGTCCTGGAGCGGCCGCCTGGGTGCAGCGCTTAGTTCTGCGCGTACGAAAGTCACAAGAAGGGTAAAGAAAGAACGCCAGTTAACGTACCGTCGACAGCGCGATTAAATTCGACTGCACGGGTGTCGCCCACCAAAACATATTCGCGACGGAGCATGCCGTCCTCTTCCGTCTCTCCAGGAATGATCGAGCCTTCAGTCGACAGTGGCCGAGGGACCCGCAAGGGCGACGGGTTCGAGGGAATCGACGACCGTCGACTCTTCTCTGGTGGCGGAGGGATCTTGTCCCGCGAAGACGTAGAGCTGGGCAGCGATTATCAAAAATTCGAGAGAGACGCGGTACCACGGACCTTGGGGACGAGGAGACGGCCACCGGAATGCGCGTGATGCTGCCATTATCCACTCCCGTTCGTGGTTCCCTGAAATTGAACTTGCTGGGCGGGATCATGGCGTTGGGGTCAAGCACTTCTGGCGGGATGACCATATGGTGCGCGGGGATCGCCTGCGGGCCCCCACTTGGCGCGCCGTCGTCCTCATTAGCCGATGCGTGCATGGGTGACGGGGAGGATTCCGTCGGCCGCGGGAACTTGGACTTCGCCAGAGCAGTACTGCCGAAGAACTCCTCAAAGCTCGCTCGCTCGGCAGGATTCTGCTTCAGCAGCGCGCGGATGAGCTTCTTTACATCCGGCGGGACGGGCAACTCCTCGCTCCCACCCTGTGTCTTGGGATCGCTTCCGTTACTTCGCGATTTGGGATCCTCATCGGGGAACTTGATGCCCTTGGAGTGCTCGATCTTCTTGAGGAGCTCGATGTGGTTCGCGGCGCGGAACGGCGCCTTACCGACCGCCATCTCGTACAGCACGGCACCGACGGACCAGAGGTCTGCCTTTGCGTCGTACTTTTGGTACCGAAGGATTTCTGGTGCCATGTAAAGCCTGGGAAGGTGTCAGGGACGCGATCGGCTACGACGAAAACCCTGACTCACGGAGAACCGCACAATGTCTCTGCCATCATGGCGTTCGGGAGAGAACGCGCAAAGCCGAAGTCCGCGACTTTGAGGATGGGGACGCCAAGCGGATGACCGCGCGCAAGCTCTTCCGGCGGTGGCGCGTTGAGCAGGAGGTTCTACAAGTGCAGCGGATGAATAAGCATGGGTGGCATGCAACGTAGGAACACCTACCTGCGGCTTGACGTCGCGGTGGATAAGATTCCGATGGCGAAGAAACTTGAGCGCGCGTGCTAGATTGTTTCTGTGAGCTAGAGCAAGAAAGAAGCTCATTCGACACACCTAGTTGCCTTAGAAAACTGCGCACAACGATCTCGTCGAGGCCACCCGTGCGCGGATGCGGGTAGTACTGAGGCGCAGCTCCCTCTGACGGCACGTACTGCAGGGTCTCAACGCGGCCGCGCTTCTTGATGTAGTTCGTCAAGTCACCGCCTGAGCAATACTCCATGATCAGGTAGATGTTGCGGTCGGTGCGCTAGCGGCGTGAAATTTAATTAGATATATGGAAATCAAAACACTCACCACAATGTCTATGAGCTTGGTGATGTGCCGGTGCGAGAGGGACTTGAGAATTTGGATCTCGCTTTGGAGATTCTCAAACAGCTTCGCGGAAAGCTTCTGCCGTAATACGGTCTTAATCGCGACGGGATGGTTATTCTCCTACAACTTGTCAGTAGAAAAGCCGATTCATGTGAGAAGAGAAGCCTACTTCATGGTAGCCCTTGTAGACAGTCGCAAAACTACCTTTCCCGATTTCGGTCTCAATGACATACGGTCGGAGCTCCTCGTCTTCTTCCGAGCGACTCGCAGCAGCCAAGGTCGAGCTCGAGCTCGCTATCCGCGAAGGCAAAGCAGGCACCGCCGCCATTGCCATTGGTTCCAAATCGAGGTAGAGACGGTTCGGAGATAAGTGAACCTGAGATTGTTGTGCCACGCTTGTCGGAAGTACCCAACACAGAGACTATAAACGCGCAATCAACGAGAAGCTAGAATCTAGAGAGGTTGATGGTGAAAGTCGGAAACAAGGCCTCCAGAACATGGACGCCCAAAGGCGGAAGGGTGTGTCAGTGGACGCCATCGGCCTTGGATCACAACAAGCGCAAATATCTGACCTCATTTCAACTCGGCCTCATCCCGTCGTCCCATTCCACGAAAAATTCCGCAGGCGAAAGCTGGCTTGCACGCTGAAGCTAGCGTTGTTTTGGCTTGCAAACCATGACTTCGCTCAAGCTTCGTCTGGCTCGGGCTTCAGAATTCCCAAGGCGGAGCCAGGGCAATCCTGCCCCGGGCCTCAGTGCCCTGGTTCTGGCTTGGGCCATGGCTAACCATGGCTTGGGTCCGGAAATGCGGGATCATTTCCCGCGATTCCACGGGTCTGTTGTGAAACTATCTACCAGTTACTGGCTACTCCCATATTATCTTAAGCTGACCAATGTCAAAAGATTTTGGCCTTCGTTCGAGATTCCTAGTCTCGAAACCAGAGTCTATTCCGTGTTGTTGAGAAGATGGCCGTTTTCAAGACGAGATTCCGACCTTCTTCGTCCAAAATCGAGATGTCCCGACTGGGTCATACCCAACGACAATCAGAAAAGAATTACAACACAATGGGTGAGTTTCTCGATATATGAGTCCCCGAGCGGTGCATCACGTCTAGGTTTCGAAATACATTGCCGAGTCAAGTTTTTGACCACCAATTTGAACACCGCACCAAGGTAGGTTTAAATAAGCAAACGCTTCATGGCCGGCTTGCTTCACAAATCCCAAGCCAGAAGCCAAAAACAGCTGAAGCTGGATGATTGGCTTGGCTTGGCTTCTGGCTTGCACCCACAGCCAGCACATCACTACAGCTGGCATCGAACTGGCACCTTCATTACTGGCATTTGGTGCAGAAACTTGACTTCAGAGCTGCTTCGAAAATCCAGGTCCAACTTCCAACCACTCATGAACCACGGGAACATGTTTTCAGATCGAAGCAACTGTGAAACAATTATCTACACTCCAACTTCCCAGCACGCAAGTTCAGCACATGACGGTCAGTATATTGTGCAGTACACAGGTATTATGCAACGATTAGCAACGTATACAGCAGATTGAATAGCACTCAAAGTCCCAAAACCAATCAAAGTCCACAATCTACCACCCAGCCACTGTTCCAACCATCAGCGCCCCAATCGCCACAGTCAGCATCCCGGCCACTCTATGTGTCGATGCAGCAGATGCACCAGATGGGGACCCGGACCCCTTCCCAGCCCCCGTTGTATTGGTTCCAGTGCCCACCGTCGCCACAACGCCGCCCGCCAACGGCTGGTCCCACAGGAACGACGCGTCCGCCGCGTACTCGGGGAACTTTGCCTTCAGGTACGCAACGTACTTGCCGTCTGCATCGCCATACGTCGACGCGATCGCCGCCAGGTTGGGGAAGATCTCCTCGAGCGCGTACCCCTCGCCGCTCGCCTCGGGGTCCTTGGTCATCGTCAGATCCATCGCGTCCTTGATCGTCGCGCCGGCTTTGGTTTTCGTGTGCCACGGGTCGGAGTTCGGGTCCGCGTACTTGAGCAGCCGCGCATTGACGATCATAGCGCCGAGATTGTAGTTCCGATAGTGGAAAGGGTGCGTGCGGGACGCCTCAAATGGCTGGAGGAGCAAGTCCAAGTCAGCAAGCCGTGATACGCGGACAAGGCACAAACGAAATACCTGGTCCCCGGTCGAGTTGATCTGCCCCTGGTATATCCCGTTGAAGAACTTGTTGCCGACAGCTATAGAGCCGGGGATGTCGTTCACGAGCAGCTTCAGCGCTGCCCACTGGTTGAAGCAGAAGCTTCCATGGTTGCTAAGACATGGATGTCAGAGCAATGCTGGCAGCAGTGTGGCCGACCTACTTGGCAGAATTGCACTCGTCGACCCCCAGTTTGTTGGTCTCCAGCCAGGTGATGTACTTTTGTGCCCACGCAATCATCTGGGCGTCGATGTCGTCCGTCCAGTCGGTGCACTTGCGTTTCCGGAGAACGATGATGCCCGACACGATTTTGACGAAGCCTTTCAGGTCACTGCGCGCAAGGTGAGTGCAGTCTCATACAAAAATCGTGGGAAACGTACAGAACACCGGTGTGCGTTCCTGTTTGCCCGTTCGGTCCTCGGTTCATTTGCGCGTAGTTCAGGTTGGGATTCATTCCCGTATCGGCGTCCAGGAACCACGCCTTGATGAATTTAACTGCGTCGTGGGTAAGCAAAAAGTTTTCATCGGGGAAATGGAACCGACCAATATTCTGCGAATGGATCGTGGACGACTCGTTCTGAAACGAGAACGCGATCGCGTTGTACAGGACCGCGTCCGAGAGGTTGAAGAACGCGCCGATGTTGTTGATCGTCAGCCGGTCTGGATTGAACTGGCCATCTCGGTTAACATAGGGGCAAGTGGTCCAAACTTAAAATGAGACTGTCAGTTTACAGCTCCCCGACAGTATAAAAATGCCGACCTTGCTCGGGCGTCAACTCTGTCGTGTTGCCGACTTTAGAGCAATCTGGCCACCAGCTGGGAAACAAAGATGAATTAGGGGGGACCGGGGTAGATGTAAGGGACGGATGTACTAGGGCGCCCAGCTCATGTAATCCTTCTTGTCGCCGCTGGGCGCTAACATCGGCTTATCGGTCACCCCTACAGGCGCCAAAGAAGGCGGTGAGCGGCATGTCTTTACACCAGGGATGAACTAAGAACGCACTCCAGGGCCCAGAGGACGATACATGTTCAGCCCATGCAAGAATCGACTCCTGCGCTGCGCCCGTCGTATTCGCAAATTTTCCCGCAGCGATATAATCGGGATCGACAAATTCCTGCGCGTAGCTAGTGAACTTGAGCGGGTCGCCGCGCACGAACGGTAAGACGGAAAGCGAGACGGAAACAAGGGAAAGGAGTGTGGGGGGGAACATATTAGCGGGAAAAACGGGAAAGTTATCCCGCACCCATCGTGCCTTGCTTATATGTCGTGGTCTAGGGCGGGCAGGATAGCGGTCTGATTTCGCCGTATCCCTTTTGGATCGGGTTGAATTAAATATTACCACGGGCCCTTGATCCGGTCGATCAATCTGACCTCTTTTCGTACTTCAAGTGGCTCCGGGAATTCATGAAAATCGCATTGTTCCCGGGCCACCGCCAACCGCCACGAGCAACAAGCCACCAAGCCATGCAGAATCTTGCAGAATGCTTTTCTATTACCTATTTCGTTTGTCTTTTTTTTCTCCTTTCAATCTCATCGCCACCAAATCGCCACATTGCGCTGATCTCCTTGTCACAATCTGTCTCGTGCCTGAAACGCCAACGCGACTCTTGCCCAGAACCTCACCTCAAACTCAAGTCAGGCAGACCTATGGAGACTTTTCTCCGCGCCCGAAATCCTACCGAGGACGCGACGCCTTTTTTTCCCCCCAGCGCTTACTTCCTGGTCGATTCAATTCCGGTTCCTAACCAAACAAGCGATGGGGGCGACAAAGAGGAGTCGTGACTTTCAAGCCACCACCGCTTGGACCTCATGAAGACGCAACTTCCCTTTTCTGGCATTTTTCGCAGGGTTGAGCTCACTGTTCGTCTGGTTCCCATCGCTTTGAGCCGACCACGTTGCAGCCCCCACACCAGAGTATTTAAGCCTCTCAGATGGCGCTTTGAATGCACCCTCAACTTGACCTCGAACTGTAACAATCCTCACCTCTCCTTCCTCCAAATTTTATTCTGCCACCGCTTTCCGTCAATTGCTAGTCAATTGTACACCACTCACAATGTCCTCATCCATCGCTAATCTCCCCATCCTTACCCTCAACTATGGTCCTTCGCTGGCCAGTTCAATGGATCGTCCAACGGAGCGCGACATTGACCGAAACGCCCTCGTCGACATATCTCCAGACCGAGAGATGCTCTTCCGGAGCAAAAAGACCATCGACGAGATCCGCCAGTTATTGAAGCTTCGGACCGGCCCAACACCGAGGTACGTGCCACATTCGCGCAAATTTTGCACCGCATTGACTTCTACCCTGTGGCATCGTCAGTCATTGGCTATATCAGACTAAACGACGCGCCAACGTTAATTTCCGCGATGCCACCGCCCGTACCTCCACGTTAATTCACCGCGTCAAGAACAATGACGAAAACAGCCCTGGAAACTCCGTTGTGCGGCGTGTCCTGTCCACGGCGTCCCTCAACCGCGCACCAGCTCCAATGTCGCGTATCGAAAATGGAATTCCCGCCGGTCGCGAAGGCACTGGAGTGACGGTTTGGGGATCGTTTGTGTTGAGCTCAGAGATCAAGCTTATATCGCCTCGACCGCTGGACCCGACCCATCTCCTCGTCTTCCACACCGAGGCATTGTCCGTGTCCAAATCCGGCAAAGCCACCCTCCCGCGCCCAATTCGTGGCAATGCCACCCGGCCATCCTTCCCAAATATGGACATCCCCGTCAACGACCTGCTCTTCGTCCTCAGTGCGTCTAACCTTCAGACCCCGCTCCCACACCGCCTCCATAAGGAGCTGCCGCGCGCCCTGATACGCGTCCCGCACCTGGAAACCGTCCATGAGATCGTTGTGTATTTTCACACACTGAACCAGGCGGAGCTGTTCCGCAAACTCGTCCCTGAGTGGATGCGTGATCTCATGTACCCATTCCCCGCCCCCGCTGCACCGCCCGCGCCAAAAGACATCTTTTCTCCCACCAAAAAGCAGCGCGGGCCTGCGAGCATTTTCAGCATTCTCTCGTCCACCAAGCTTGCCAGCTCCGCGAGCTCGATACACAGCGTCGAGACGGTCTCGTCTAGCATGTCCGGCCAATCCAGCGAGCCCCCCGCGCTGCCGGAGCGGACTTGTGATTCGATTGCTCGCGACATCGTGGACAGCCTCCCGTACTTCTCCGACGAGGATCCCAAGAACGACGAGCTCGTGTCTACCATCACGACTCTCAATGCCTTGAAAGCCAATCTCGAATGCTTTGGTTTCTTTGGGAAGTCGGTTTGGGACGAGCTTGAGGCAAGCCTCAGCATCCTCACCCGTGCCCTCGTCCATCGAGCGGCGATTATTGACCAGTATGCCGATATCTGATCGTGGAATGCCTTCGGACAATAAACGGAGACCATTGTAGTATTAGCAGTAGCTGTAGCGATTACATGTAACCCGACTTTCTTTCAAATTATTTTGATCTTGTTTTGAACTTCTCCTTGTTTCAGTTCGAGAAAGCAACATCGGCCAGATTTTATTTTATTTTCGGAGGGTTTCTCCGGCTGCCCGGCAGAATCGCGCTATCTCCTGCTATCAGCTGCTATCTCGTACGTGCAACAACGTGTAGATTGCGTCAAAATCCTTGTCATTGTCAAAACCAAAAGATCTTCGATTTCGGTCCCGAAGTCCGATGTCAGGACGATCCTGGCTGTGCAGCGAACCTTCCTCACCGTTTACACGTTTCTATTTCTTTTGCTGAGGAAGAGCGGCGCTGAGCGTTGGGCGGGGACCCAACACCTATATATCTAAAGTATCTGGAGGAGGCGCCGAATCCTTCAATCTCGAACCAGCCTGAGCTTCTAGCGTTTCGCTTCAAGTTGCCGAAAACCCATCCCGGTCGGTTGAAATACCTGCGCATGATGATACGACGGACTCTTGAACGAACGGTTGATTACATGCATACTAAATCGGACCGTTCGGACATGCATGAGCTTCCTCCGGTCCGCCTTCATTAACGTTGAGGACCCCAAATCTCCCTAGATCACTCCGGCTCATCCTTAACAAGTATGGGGATGTATATAGGTCCGCCGCGGCCGACGATGGTTTTCCACGTTTTCCCCAATAACTACCCCAGGCATCTTCTGCCTTCGATGCCCCACACCTCCCAGGAAAACCTTCAACATGGCCGAGTTGTCGATGGTACAGTCCAACCAAGTTTTGCCGGCTGAGGCACTGCTTCCAGGGACCCAGCTGCAATTCAACCCCATCATACGCGAGAAGAGCACTCTGGGGACCCACGAGGACGCGGCAGCAACGGACGGTGCAGCAGAATGGACGTATCCAGACGGCGGACTCAGAGCCTGGCTTGTTGTTCTTGGCTGCTTCATCATGTCCTCAACCTGCATGTAAGTCCGGCTTCTCCGTCTTCAGTGTCAAGCTGACCCAGCCCGTAGGGGTTGGGGACTCGTCTGGGGAGTTTTCCAAGGTGGGTTTCTAGATAAAATATTTAATCCTGTGCGAGCTAAAGAGGATCATCAGACTATTACCACACAAATAGGTTCCCTGCGACGAGTCTGAGCACTCTCAGTCTTGTCGGTGGTTTATTCTCATTCGTGAGCCCGCCCTCTCATCTGCTTCGACTCGTAATGAATGTTTTAGTCCATGAACTGTGCTGCCTATTTTTTCGGGGGCATCGGTGATCGATAGTATGTTTCTCGATAATTATACTCCCTTCCACTAATTTAAACACGCGCTAGTGGCTACAAGGTTCATAGCACGCCGCCCTGAGGGTTCCTCTTTGCTAATTTTCCGTTCCACCAGAAAATGATAGCTCTAAGCTGCTTCCTCGGCTATCTTTGTCTCCTCGCCTCGGCGTTCGCTACAAAGCTCTACCAGGTCTTCCTTTTCCAGGTTTGTATTCGTAACTTTCTGGAATTCCTCCTCAATGTTATCCGACCAGGGATGTCTCTTTGGGCTCTCGCTCGGAATTTCCATGCCTCTATACATGGCGCTGCCCTCTCAATGGTTCCTCGACAAACGAGGCCTCGCCACAGGAATAGCCGTCGCCGGCTCTGGCATCGGCGGAGGCATCGAGTCTCTCGTCGTTCGACCGCTGTATTCTTACCTCCATTCAACTCACTTACGAAATTAACGCGTTGTGCAGTCTCTCGAACCTGGGATACAGAAGGACGATGCTCATCTACAGCAACGCGTACGCTATTCTGTGGGCCCTTGCGTGGGTCATGATGGCTGAACGCCGCTCTCCTGGCTACGAAAACCTCCAGAAACGCTGGTTGCCTCGGAACATCGGCCCCACGTTTTACAGCATCGCCCTTAGCGTGTTTGTTGGCATCTTTGGCTATCTGGTACGCGGACCTCCGTTTTATAAATTTAGTGAGCTTATCGTGGGCGTATAGAGCCCGTATTACTTCATCACGACCTATGTCAAGAGTCAAGTCCCCTCCCTCGACCCCAAATCGCTCGTTGTCGTCGTCCCTCTGGTGGTCATGAATATGTCTGGTATGCACACCACCCTTTTCTGTTTATTTTGTTTCAATGCTGATCTTGAACTGCAGGCGGAATCGGCCGTGTAAGCCCGTATGTTCAGGATAAAATACATACACCTCACCTCACCTTCTAGATAATCG
Source organism: Mycena crocata (assembly GCA_029281795.1). Lineage (NCBI taxonomy): Eukaryota > Fungi > Basidiomycota > Agaricomycetes > Agaricales > Mycenaceae > Mycena > Mycena crocata. The sequence goes on along the minus strand of JARJCP010000043.1, from coordinate 214,002 downwards.
CCGGGCGCTTGGCAGACCGTCTGGGCCCCATCAACATGTTCTTTACCAGTTTCTTCCTCGGCGGCCTCTCTCAGATCCTCATCTGGACCTTCGCGCACTCATATGCCGCCGTGATCGTCTTCAGCGTCATTTACGGCCTCGTTGGCTGCTGGTTTCTCGGTCTCCTCCCCGTGGTTTGCGCCCAGCTCTTCGGCATGGACGATCTCGCGACTATCACAGGTTTTATGGTGCTGGCTAATTCTCCAGGTGCGAGTTTCCTTTATTTCTTGAACTTCGTAATCAAATCTCATCGCAAATTTGCAGGCCAGCTCGCCGGTGCCTCGATCGGCGGCGCCGTATTTTCAACATCCGGCGGGGACTGGAAGGCAGTCTCGCTGTATTCTGGCTCCGTGATGCTGCTCGGTTCTTGCTCTGTTTTATACGGTAAGAATTCATACCTCTTTCATGTATGTATGTACTCATCGACACCCTCTTTTTAGCGCGCTTTTCTCATGAAAAACGTATATGGGCCAAAGTTTAGACCTAGATTCTATTTATGTATGGCGGCGCCGTTCTGTGTGATTATCACCACTGGTGATACATAGCCAGCTCCGATATACGAACCTAGATAGATGCGACTTGAACGTATGCGATGATAGATTTTTTCCCCCTCTCGGTTGGGTTTCTTTCTCCCGTCTTGTGAACCGCCAGACGTAGATTGTTGCGAGCTTCAATCCCAAGTTGACGACTCCAAGCTTTGACTATTATTCAAATGATTTGGCGCGCGCGGCTCGAAAACGCAAGCCGGCATCCATTTTAACACCGATTTTCTCAACTTCTCTTCAAAAGACCAACTTCTCTCCAAAAACCAACTTCTCTTCAAAAACCAACTTCTCTTCAAAAAACCAACATCACTGCACTTTCAACCATGCTACACTTTCACATACTACTTGGGTCCTACTCGTTCTGTAGTCTGCACCACATGAAGGATGGAAATAGTTCCCCTATCTGTCAAAGCTGCGCCATGTGATAGATCCCCAAATGATTATTAGGTCCGCTTTCTGGCTTCCTCAGAGCTTCCTGCTCTTCTGAGCTCTTCTGCTTGCTGCTATGAAGGCCGTCCGCTCGTGCCTTTCTCTCTGCTGGCCTTTTCGTTCTGGGGACTCGCGATATGAACCCATATCGCAGTGGGAACTCGATGGCGCAGCGCGGATGTCAGACGAGCAAGAGCTTGTACTATTCCAGGACGGCAACCAAATTTCCATGGCCCTGCTGGACACCGGGGTACGCGTCTCGACATGCCGCAGAGGTACGTGCTTTGTCTGGACATGTATTTTCCCCCCTCATACATGACTTTGCAGCGGCAGGGCCATTTTCTCGCAATTCCGGTGCGTTTGGACTTCAGCCTTCTTCGTGAACTGCAAACTGACGTGGCTGGCTCGCGCAGCAACACACGTTGAAGTCGTCCCGTACCTCAATGTATTATTCGCTGGCGTGTCATTTACCCCGGCCGGACGAAGCCTACTGGACTTTTCGTACCTTTCCGCCGCTGCAAGCACATACCAGCTGAGCCAGGTGTCCGGCGACGTGTCGTCTGTCCAGGAAACCGCGATGCTCAAGTGGGTGTCCGATCTCCAGGCGAGAGCATACAAGGGTGAGTCTGCAGTCGGCCGCAGTGGGCGGTTAATTATACCGAAAGATGACAGGTATCACGCCGCGGCGCCGGTTCCTCGTCGTTGTAAACCCTCATGGCGGCCAAGGAAAGGCAAAGCAGCTTTGGAAGGAGACGATCGAGCCCATCCTCTCCGCTGCGGGATGCGTGGTGGATGTGCAATGTGCGGTTCCGCATCTTTCTTTCCTCTCTTTCCTTACACGCAAACAGACACCGGCCCCGCCTTCTCGCCCACCAACGCCGCCACCATCGCCCGGAACGTCGACCTCTCGGCCTACGACGCCCTCGTCCCCGTCTCCGGCGACGGCATCGTCAACGAGCTGATCAACGGCCTCGCAAGCCGCCCCGACGCGGCTTCTGCCCTCCGGATACCCATCGCGCCCATTCCGGCCGGCAGCGGCAACGCGCTTTCTGTGAATATCATGGGTCCGGTGAAGGTGCTGGACGTCGCGTATGCCGCCCTTAATGCCATCAAAGGTGGGTGCGTATGCATTCCCTGAAAGTCATTCATTTAATCTCCCTTAGGCCAACCAATACCCCTAGACGTGTGCTCCGTCACACAGGGCGATGGAACGCGCATATACAGCTTCCTCTCGCAGGCATTTGGCCTCATGGCCGACCTCGACATGGGGACGGAATGGATTAGGTGGGTGCTCCTCACGCTGCAAGGATACACTGCTGACAGACGCGACACCCAGATGGGTGGGCGGCATTCGCTTCGTCCTCGGGTACCTCTACGGTGTCCTGACCGGGCGCCGCTACGACGTAGAGATCACGCTCAAGGTCGTCGAGAGCGACAAGCGCGTGATGATAGATGAGTACAACACGCACCAGCAGTCCCTCGCACCGGCGGAGGAGGGGAAGGTGCCCGCAGACACGCGGATGCCCCCGCTCGCGTTCGGGACACCGACGGACGCAACGCCGTTCCCGCGCGGCGTCGTGCACGATAGGCTCGAGGCGCCGCTTGCGCCTGGGTGGCACACCTTCCGGACGCCGGTGCAGTTTATCTGCGCGGGGAAACTCCCGTGGCTCTCGCGCGACAGTATGATGCTGCCGCTCGCGAAGAACGACGGTCTCATCGACGTCGTCATCGTCCCGCCGCGGTCCGCCATAGACAGCCTCAAGGTGCGGCTCATCGTGCTCTTGTCCTCGGCGTCTGTTACTGATCAAAACACCGCAGAGCATCGACGGCCAGGAGGAGGGCAGATTCATCCGGCTACCAGACTGCTATTACTACAAGGTCGAGGCGTATCGGTGCACGCCGCTGGAACGCTCGGGATACATAAGTATCGACGGTGCGTCCCAATCGTTCTCTGCGTTGCCTGCACGGCGCTAACTACGCTTCGTAGGGGAGAGTATCCCGTACAAGGCGTTCCAGGTGGAGAACCATGCCCGTTTGGCGCGGATAATGAGCATGGAGATGAGGTGGAAAGGGCTTGAACGGATAGTGATGGACTCTTGAGTAGCCAGCTATTGCCGAATTAATGTAATGGTCTTTTGAATTTTGCTTGAATTGTAACGAGATGTGTGTACAGTTGTTGACGCGTCAGTTTTCGCTCTTGCCTCCTACCTCCTCCTGCCCAACTCCTGCTAGCCGAAATGGGCTTCGTCTACGTTATCGGTATGCACTGGAGGGACGATTCCCTTCTGATTCTGACGGGGCGAATCTGAAGAGCACATGGAGGACGACGATGAAACGGCCAAAGCGATCCCGCCATGGGTTGAATTAGAGTACGCGGTTGGTCTGTCGAGCCGTACCACGATCTATGGTCCTCATTCTTCGTTAAATAGCATATGCGGATGCTAGCTGGCCCGAGCGCTCAGATCCACTTCACGCACCTCTCCAACGCGTCCCGCGGGTCACTTTCCTCGGTCTTCACGCCGCAGGTTGGGCTCGCGGATGCGAGCTGCCATCAGACAGGCGTGCTGGAGTTAATCCAGGAGAAGCTCGGAACGGCGATCCTGGACAAGGTCTGTCTCCTCGACCCGAAGGCGGAGCTGCCGTTGTCCCCAGACGATGGCGATGGAAGATTTGAGTGGTTTCTTTTCGGGGTGCGTGCCTTTGCAAAATAATTGTCTTCCTCCTGATCTTGGGGCAGGGCATTCTCGGTGCGCCATAATCTGCTCATCCAGCAAAGAATATCGTTTCTTAGCCCACGCAGGGGACGATCCTCCCCGGGACCGCACCTCTGAGCTCCGGGTCCTAGGCTTCCCCACGAGGCATCTGGGTCCCGTCCAGATGACCACCGACACTGCGCTCGGCGTCACAAAACTAGTCGTTGACGATAAAAGTATGTACACCAATCGTCTCATCGAAAGACGTCTCCTCTGAACTCCGGCGCAGTCCCGTTGGACGACATTCCCTACGTGGTATGTCGTGTATATATGTAGTATATGCGATCTGATGCTCACGATGTGCAGAATTTCCCGACCATCGTCTTCAACCCGAAAGAGAGCGTAGAAATGCCATTCCGTTAGCACGAGTCTTCCTTATCGCGATCAGGTTCTGACACCCGCATAGGCTACATCGCGGAGGGATCCGAGCCCAAGCTGCCGCCCGGGATGCGGGAGCTCCTACACGAAGACCTCAACAAAAGTTTCGACTTTTAGTTGAGGTCCTGTACTGGTAAATTGCTGACTCGCCCATGTAACCTTTCGATCCGCCACCTCGCATGAAGTCTTGTCCGACGACGGTCAAGTGCTGTTTTCGTGAATGTCCGCAACTCGAGCTCACCAGTCAACAAACATCAATTACTTGAACCATGCGTTCAAATTCTTTAGCTCTAAGCTGCAGCTCAATTCTTTTCCGAGAACTGCGTGGCTCATGCTCAATGGGTTCTAGTCGTGGTGTGTACATGTACATGTACACCCGTTGTCCTAGCAATACCACTCGCAGCACAGCCTTCAGAGTTGAAGAAAATATAAATATCCTTCATGCTGATCAGTGACGTTCTTTCTTCCTCTTCTGCAGGCTCTGTAGTCGGAGTGGACTCCCTTTTGTTCCCGACTCGATCAATCGGAGGCTGAGCAGGGCTAAACGACCAGCGTCAATTTCTGCGAATGAACATTTCTTTCCGCAACATGAAAGGGCTATCTACCAGCAGCCGAACATACTAGCAAGATTCACAATGGTCCTACTGTCGTCCCTGTAGCTTCAAGCTTTTTTTCGGCGAACGGTGAACACGTCAAGCCGAAGCGGCGTCGTCAGATTCCTCGAATGTTTGAAGGTTGTTGATTTTCTGAGGCGGGGAAATTTCATTTCACTGCGTCCTAAATTCCTGGTTGAATTCACCGGTCAATTGGATAAAACTGGCCTATACCTGCCCTTTCCCTCCGAAAAATGCTCTCAAGGAGTTGGCTATAATCATTGCCATTGCAGAGCACCGTTCAACAAAAGTCTTATGAATAGGTCGCGAAGAAGACCGCTTCAGTGAACCCTTGTTGTGAATGCCATGTAATTTTAATCTACAGTAAACCGTTGACGATTGTTTCAAGTTTGCAATCTTCAGCATTCGACGGCGCCGAGTCCGTGATCCTATGTAGGACTCCACGGGCGCCCTCTAGATGAAAATCTTACGGAGACCCACAATCACGTCTCTTAACTCTCTGGTATAGTCTCAAAGGTTATGCCCAACTTTGGTGGTCAACCACGGGCCAGACATAAATATAATCACCATCCAATAAGAGAGCACCATCATTGTTCCGCCCTGCAAAACTTTGCGCTAGAGCAAACGACCCAGATTATTCATATTGGTCCAGAATATTAATCCTGCCGACAAGACGCGTCCTCAACGCGACTTTCCCGCTCGATCCGGGATATATTTTTTGCCTCCACCGAGTCGGGATACACACTCGTCGGAGCACCGCGGGGAGTTGTCCGCAATACAACCCCGTCGGCTACAATATGAGTCCGGAACACACATCATTCCCTTCTACACCTATCGTTTCGTGAGAGGATTTGAGTTTTGTTTATCGTATCGTTCGAAGGTGTAGTCGACTATAGCGTACATTAGGCTTATGTACGTAATATAGTGCCCGCATGTTTCCTCAACGGGACCACCGCGGTTAATCTACTTCCTTCCTTCCTTCCTTCCTATGGTTGAAGGCGCATCTGACTAAGCGGCACATATATAAAGCCTTTTAGGCGAGCATCGACTTGGGCAACTACCGTCATCATGGACGCACTCAAATTTATCTTCTTCAGCCTCATCCCAGACCAACTTTTCTCCAAGCTCCCTCAGACCCGCGCTGACTTGAAAGGTCGCACATATCTGGTCACCGGAAGCAACACTGGTCTCGGTCTCGCCCTCGCCATCCATCTGGCTCGCCTGGACCCAGCTCATCTCATTCTCGCTGTCCGCGATCCGAAAAAGGGAGATGCCGCGAAGGAAGCCATTATCTCCCAGACGGGTTTCACTGGCTTGCTCGAAGTCTGGGAGCTCGACATGGCGGACTTTAGTAGCGTAAAGAAATTTGCGGAGCGGGCGAATTCCTCTCTCAAGCGCTTGGATGGTGCAGTCCTCAATGCAGGGATTAACGCCTGGAATTGGAATTCGACCCCGGATGGATGGGAGAGGATGTGAGGATCTTTCCATGTAGTAATATGTCCTAAAACCTGACAAACCAAGATTACAAGTCAACGCGCTTTCTACTGGCCTCCTGGCTGTCCTTCTGCTACCGCTGCTCCAATCCACCTCGAAACTCCCACCTCCCCATCCCGATGGAACTCAAACGCCGCCTCAGTTGACTATCACAGGATCTTCGGGTACGCCGGCTCGCATGCAATTTATCGACCCCTTATTCATTCGACCCCTGTAGGTATGTTCCTAGCGAAGTTTTCCGAGAAATCATCCAAGAACATTCTCAAGACTATGAACGACGAAACTCAAAGCGATGTTTTCGACCGCTATCCCACTTCGAAGCTCTTCGACCTATATCTTGTTCGTGAAATCGCAAAGCTTCCCCTCGCGGAAGGCGTCATTGTCAAGTGCGTGTTTCATTTCTACCCAAAGTAACTTGAACTTGGCCCTAATCATGCATGATATTTCCTCAGCGTTGTCGATCCGGGTCTCTGCTCCTCTGAGATCGGGAGAGATCTCAATCTCGGCGCAGTCGCCTTGTCAGTGCTTCCTTCTCTCAATGTTTCAGCGGCAGATGGCTGAATTGATTTTGGCGAAGGTGGCTCCTCGCGCGCCTTGCTTGGACCACTGAAAAAGGCGCCCTCAATCTACTGTATGCGGTGCTCACTCCTACTCCCCCTGGAGTGTACATCAGCTCGTGTGAAGTGCGGCAGTACGTAATGTTTGATTTCTCATTTTTGGTTCTCCAGTTCAATTGTTTTTTAAGGCCTGCTCCGTGGAATCAGAGCAAGGAGGGCCTTCGCGTCCAGGGCCAGCTGTGGGCCGAGATGGTGGAAGTTTGGCAAGGAATTTCGCCGGATGTCGCGCGTATTGTGTCAGCTTAAGTTCAAGATTCAAACGCTCCAAATTCTGCCAGTACAGCGGCAAGCATCCTCGATATGCAAATACTTTTTTTTAGTGTTGTTTCCCTACTATGCGTTCTGATATGATTTGTCGCAGTCGCCACTCGCATCTTGCATACGCTACCGGTTACCTGAGTCTCTTGGCTCATCTTCCTGTCAGTTTTCAACAAATATCTCGAGGATCATTCAACGTGGCGTTTCTTATTTTGGATTGAGCTTCTCGAAAACTTTGAATTCAACGTCTCGACGACTGGTAAAAGAAGATCAGCTGCCGTCTCTGCTACCGGTCAACAACGGCTCCACCCTGGGTCCTATGCGCGCGTGGCTCTAGAAGCAGATATTAGAAGAAGGTGTTTGTCGGACGCTGGATTGAAAATGCAGCTTCGTTGAAACTCTGATACTGCACCCACGGACTCGGCTCCTCTCCGCAGTCTTTATATACTGATGCAATCCTACAGTAGCCAGTAGCCATCTTCCCGTGCCGCTTGCCTCCACGGCCTCTAACTTTCCAGGACTCGACGGGACCTACGGAGCTGTAGAGATCGGCGCATTTGCTGGCACCCTCTCTCTATGGCATCCAAACACTGCAGACTTTCAACTATTATTGCCAGTTCCCGAAGGACTCGGTTTTCTTCAAGGTCCTGGTATGTGAATGTCTCTATGACATTTATCTCTGAACTTACCGGAGAAAACGCTCAAAGGTCGGTGGGATCTGGTAAGTGACTGTCTTCCTTCAAAGAACCTCAGTTCTGACAATATACGTGGGATCAAGGTTTCTTGAACTGGCCGAATCTATGTATATGGAGTTGATATTTACCGGACAGAATCCTCTCTTAGTGATTCTCCCAGACCTACTCATTCACTATCACATTCTACGGCCGGGACCCCGTTCAAGAACTTTCGAACCTTCCCCGCTCTCTCGTGCTCGAGATTTTCTTTACGAGCGCCACGTGCTCCATTATTCAAGTGGGTTGTCATTCATTCTTCATAAATCCGTAGCCATTCGACACAGCCAGTTATTTTTAGCATACCGAATTCGAACCTTGTCCGGAAAATGGCATCTCGTGGTGCCATGTTTTGTTCTGACCACTGTGTCTTTCCTCCGTGGTGTATCTTTTATGGCAAGGCTATGGACATCGTCGTCCGCGTTCACCTCCACAGAGTCCGGGCTTCGATGGGACATGATCGCCACCACATTCGTCAGTGTCTCTGTGGACGTTCTTATGGCGGTGTGGATGTGTTACCATCTGTGGCGACTTCCGGGATCCAGGCGCCCAGTTCGTACGGTGCGCATCGTTCCATTTGTCCAGATCCTGGCACAAACGGGGCTTTTCATCTTTAGGACAAGAAAGACGCTAGAAACGTTGATAAATTGGACTATTGGTGAGAGTAGACGGTTTCTGCATTGTAAGGGTTCTCATGCTCGACAGAGACGACACTTCTGACGAGGTAATTCTGAGTGCAAAATACAAGTTGATTTCTTCGATCGCACCCCAGCCTAGTGGCTCACATCTCGCTATAGAAATAGGGGGTTCAATTACATTGGTGGCAACTTTTAGCTTGCACTGGGGGCAAAATCCGGGGCACCTGGATTCCAAGTGCCTCCGAGGCATGTGGTTCGCAGGTGCAAGGGACTGAGTGTGCACAAAGGAAATAAAGGAATTCTCACCTTTATTTCCTTTGTGCACAAACACCCATTGTGACCCTCGATCCACATGCGTCAGAGGCACCTGGAATCTAGGTGCCTCGGCCTTTGCCCCCAGTGTTGCCACAAGTGAACAACCCATCGATTTTGGAGGTGCGGTACCTACGTATTCTCTTTTTTTCTCGCCCGAATACTGGTCGGATCTTCAGGCCGAAAGATAGGTACCCTCCCAGTAGCACGTGCTACGCAGCAGATAATCAAAAGATTACAAGAAGAGACTCTCTTTCTTCCCGTCGACCATCCGGATCCCCCCAGAATGAGGGTTACTTCTCTAGCATCCCTACTTGCTGCGACGTGCAATTTCTGCAGTGCAAGCTTCGTCCCCAGCGAGGTTGAACCGCAGACGCCGCTGCGAATCGATACTATCGACAAACATGAGTCAGCATACGTGGACTGGGACAAGGACCCCTCCGTCGACGCCACGGGGAACCTTATCTTCAACTCCGTGAGCGAGATCATGTTGCTCTGGCCCAACACCGTTATCAGTCAAGGTATGTACGCTTCTTTTACTTATCTTATCTAATCTGATATTTTACGACTATTCTTTCGCGCAGGCCACTCCATTGCGCCAGTCTCAATCCCCGTCGGCACCATCTTTTACCACGGTCGCCCCGACGCAAACATCCCCACGAACCCAGAATGGCTCGCGTTCGATTTCGAGCACTCGTACTTCTTCGCCCGGGGCGACAACGGGCACGTCCTGACTCTGGCCGCCTCCCGTGCGCTCCGCGTGATAGACTTTGACGGCTTGAGCGCACATATGTCGCCCGACACCGCAGAGATTGTACAGTACGGTGAAGTCAAGGACAACGGTGGTTGGGGAGGGGAGGGCGGCAACGAAGGCCTCACTGAACGGCTTTGCGGCTGGGCCGCTCCACTCGGTATTGATGGGTTTATCCGGATGGAAGGTTTGTTTGCTCGTTTCTTGCGAGAGAAAAAAGAATACTGAAAACGCACCCGATGGACAGGACACTTTGAGCTGATCCAGTGCAACTTTACCGATTCATTCACGCTCTTAGAGGCGGTCAAGGTGCTTCCAAGCGAAGGCCGCGGCGGTCCAGGCGGTGGTGGCGGACGCAATGTCCCGGACGGCTGGATAGGCTCATTACCCACGGACATCGGCGCCGAAGCCGACGTTGCGGGTCATTGGCACGATCGGGCTCCCGGCGAGACGCGCGTCCAGGTACATTACGACAAGTTCATATCCTTCTACGACCCAGAGGTTACCTCTCTCATTGCGGCCCGACGCGGGCTACCTCGCGGGGCGCACCGCATCAAGGGAATCTCGAAAGCGGAGGGGATGCGCAAGCGCGCGGAGCTGGAGGACGCGGTGAAGAGGAGCTGGGACGCCAAGGACGGAAGCGGCGTGGACTGGGCGAGCATCGTGCGCGTCGTCATAGAGCGCTACGCCGAGCGGCTCGAGGTGCTCGCGTATACCTTGGATACGGCTGGCCAATCGCACTCTGTTCAAGAGAGCGCGTTTAAGGCGCGGCAGCAGGTGCTCTTGATGCTGGCGCCGCATTTCACGACTGCGGACACGCCGGGGGAGACCAAGGGGTGGCTGACGCTTGTCGTTGGGCGTTGTGCGCGCAGACATACGCAGGGGCTGCCGGATAATGGCCGCCTGACGAAGCAGGAGCGGCTCATCCGCAGCGCGGTGGAGGAGGTCATGCACGAGATATGCCGCCGCCTGGCTCGCATGTTTTATGTCGCGTACGACATCGAGCGTGGGGACGTCGCCCTCGCTGGTATAGACCTCCAGCGCAACGATCATCTAGACATCCAGGGCAAGGTCGACACTATGCAGGCTGAGGTGACCGCGCTCATGGCGTGGCTTGACTGGGTGCAGATGTGGGTGCGCTGCGCGCCGGCGTGCAAGACGGATGAGATGTGTGTGATTTCGGGGAAGGGCGAGGCGAGGAGGCGGCCCAAGTGTGTGTTGCGGCCTAACGTGTAGGAAATTGGGCTTCGTTCTTGCCTTTACATAGAACAAACCGAAGCAATTATACATAGCGTATAGGTATTCCCGTGCATGTAACATCCAGTCTCACTCCATAATCTGGTGCTCTGAGTTGTGCATCTTGAACGTACTGAACTTGAGAATGGGCATGACGTTGGCATGACGTGACGGTTGGATTTCCCGGCATAGACCGGCATCCGTTGGCGGAGATTGAATCTCGATCACTGCTTTCAACCAAGAAATTTCCAACCACTGTATGCAGGATCTGAATTAGAACAGATGTAATAGCATGAGATACGAGTGAACCGTTTCCTCGATTTGAACACGAGTGCAACTTGCGCGTCCGGTACGGTTTGTTACGTCATCGACAGCCAGAGAGGAACGAGTAACAACTTCAAGACAAGCGTAAAATGTTTTTTTATATTATGGTTGCATCCCAACAGAGCCGATAGAAACCACCCATCAAATCAAGCACTTGAACTTGCCAGTGGAGGGGTCCAAGATCTCGATTTGGTTTGAAGAACTGATTATATTGATCTAGACAACTAAAAATGTGGGATATATACGCTCCAGCTGACATCCAGGAGAGCCTTCGGTGGTGGAAAACGTAGAGCAATGAGAGGCAAAACGACAAGGAACAGTCGCGCGACGATGTAGATCGTCATGCTGACAACAACGATTATTAAAGAGTTATTTTTCCAGGTGGTTGAATCCGAGGTAGACCTCTCTACGACTACTGCGGCAAGAATGATCAACGCGATGACGACAGGAAGTGCAACCACCGCCAATGAACAGGATCTCCACATCCACATTTCATTGCTGGAAGGGAAGGCAGCGTTCCATGCCGCACAGTGAATGGCACCGAATGCTATTCCGACTAGAGCCCCAATACCGAAAGGAGATCCGTTTTGGCTTTGGTCAAAGTCACCTGAGGACCAGAAGGAGGGCACAGAGGTGTACACTGTCGGGTCGAAGTGGGGGTAGTTCCCATTCAGGACACCACCGATGGTGTCCGAATATATCGTTCGCCATGGCTTAGCCTTGAGCAAGCCCTGCTCCCTTTTCTCAAGAGCTTTACCGTCGTCGGGAGGCAATTTCTCCTCGGGCCCGACCAAAATCGGTTGCTGGACGTCGAGTGGTTTGTTCCACCAGAGCAGCCAGACGAAAACGTTGACGACAGCGAACGCCATTGTAGCGACCTCGAGTTCAGTTACGGGGAGGTGTTGCTGAACACGGGCCAGAAATTGCGTGGCAAACCATAGCCCTTGAACGAGCGCCACCCCTTTTGACAGTGCAGCACCTTTGCTTGTGTCTTTGATGTCCTCCGCGTCGACAGCGCGTATATCAGCAAGATATCTCGGGCGATTCAGGAGCTGTTTCTCCGCCACGATCGGATGATGACCGCTGCGCGACACAAATCCACCCATGCAGATGAAAAATCCGTGCGTTTTCGAGACCTCAAAATCTGTGACGCATGAGCAGCAGCCACATCGCCGAGAGGTAAGTAGCGCTCACCCTTTGCAACCGCCCGAGCAGCAAAAAACTGCCTGGCTGCGAACCCAACCATTATTTCAGGAGCAATAACCCCGATGAGCATCATCTTCATTCTTCGCCAGAGAAGCCCAAGCGGAGTCTGACCCGGCGGAGGGACATTGGGGTGCACCGAGATCCAGGTGCATGCGAAGATCGTGGCCAGGCAGCCCCAGACGACATCGAACAACTTCCGACAATTGTTAAGGTCGTCGCATGAATCTGCTACCCCTCGAGACTCTGAGCGATCTTCCAGCACTGGAAGTCCGTGGGCGGAGAGTACATGGGCGAAAAGCAGTAGCAACAGCATCGAGTGTGCGTGGTGGTCCATGTAGATGATACCAGGAGACAAGTGGTGCCGTAACCTGACAGCTTTCTTTTTCCACGCCACAGGTATTTTAAGGTGGTAAAAGGCAGATTTTTAACATAGACGAGAACTAAAACTGCATAGCTGACATAAAACTCACCTTCGTGGAGAACAGAGAGCAGATAATGAAGCCCGGACATGCCCCAGTTCAGAGAAAATGGCCCAACGTTCAAGCTGATACTTGAAAATACAGCCATCTAGCTCTGTTGTCTGAACTGTGCGCGGAATAGGGACTCCAAAATTCAAGATTTGAGCTTTCGATAAGCACGCGAGGAGAATCGAGATGATGGTTAGAAGCAAGCCTTGCCGGCAACCGCCGACGCGTACAAGATTGAACAACTGCTACAAAATATTCTAAAGCCCAGGTATCGGTAGCCGAAACGTACATTCGCAAATATAAACCATACAAGGATGCGGAGTATGGGTTTAAAATATCGATCATGAAAACTGAACTGAGAAACATTTATGAGCTGAGTAGGGTTGGATTTTCAAATGCAACATTTCAACCTCAATGCCTGTGCTTTTTGAACATCCGCCGCAAGGGTTTTCTGGACCATCCTCAACTAGCATATTTTGACCATTCACAGCCAGTTGTTTGAACATCCGCAGCAACAAGCCTCGATTGAACCTCCGCAACAAACTTCAACGCGAGCAGCGCCAGCTCCCACGCGAGGTCGAGCACGCTCCACAGCCTGCCGTCGTGCATCCCGAGCCAGCACACCGTCTGCCACAGCTCGCGCACCCGGGCCGCGTAGGCGAGGAGCTGGCCGGGCGTGGGGCGCGCGGATGCGAGTTGGGCTGCGATCCGGTCTATGCAAGCGCGTTGGGCGGAAGTTGACCCACGAGCGCGGACGATTCCCAGCGCAGCGTCGACGGCGGCTTTTGTGAGTGGCCCCGGGAGTGCGAGGAGCGCGTTGAGGAGGGTGTCGGCGCGGTGGGTGTACATGTACGCGCGCAGGAGGAAGGCAGCTTGCACAGAGGGCAGGACGACGGGGCAGAGGGGGAGCACTAGGCTGCCGGGCGTAACGACTGCATCGGGCAGTGGGTGGAGGATCTGAGCAGCGCAGTTGGCGGCGAAGACGATGCCGTGGATGGGGATGAGCGCGACGTCGCTGTTGCCGGTGGATGGTAACGAGACAGTGAGGATGTGGGTTGGGTACATGGGTGCGGTGTGCCCGGTGTCGCGTGGTATGGGTACGGTGATGCTGTGTGCACGAGGGCGCGAGATGGTGCTTGGGACGCGGGTGTTGCGGAGACCAGCCATCATCTGCTCCAGCCGCAAAGAAATCTGCTCTTGAATGAACGGAAGCGGTATTTGGGCGAGATTGGGAGCGAGGGCATCAAGCATCGCGCGCCAGGGAGTATCCAGCTCGTACTCTGGCCATGGAAGTCTCGGTGGGAGTTCTATCGTGTTGCCTGGGGCCATGGGTCCGGGGTGACGGGTGTTCAAATTCACGGGTTGAATTTGAGGCAGAGCAGGGTGCATGAGTGAGTCTTGGTGGGTGGGTGTCCTCGTTGTGTGGCCGTTCCTGTTGTAACTTATACCGTCGACCATCACGGTACAGCCCTGCAAATGCAATGGAGGCATTGTAATGTTTGTCCGGGCGTAGCCGAGTCGGGTAAGCAACGGATCGGATGTGATGATACAGAAAGACGTCTACACGCGCCCACGACCCAATTGTCTTCCAACGTTGTTCCAACGTTTGAACTATCGATGATCAGAACAAGATAGGCCTTCGCTAGTACGCTCCGGCCCAACTACATGTACGCCACTTGACAGAGTGAAAATGGCCGAGCGACAATCCCGACTCATTCGGTAGTTATTGTGGGAAAAATTGCTGCGAGAAGTTGCAGCCTCAATTTCACGCAGTCGGAGGATTAGTACCCGATCAATAGCACGGTTCAACAGCCTGTTGGACCATGTGAATGGTCTGCGAACTGCAACTTCTGTTAAAGAACTGCAACTGCTCTTAAATTCAACAGCTTTAAAATATGATGGTTGCCCAAAACCAGAAGCCAAGGAAAGCTGTAGCTGTTGCTGAGAGTAAAATTCCAAAGACAGATGTTTGGTTTGTTCTTGGCTCGGTCTTGGCTGGTTTTTGGGTGAATCAAAACTGCGGAAAGGTAAACAAAAGCCCGTCATCTCGTTAAAGAAACGAAGTATCAAGGCAGCAGAAACCCGACAATCAGCGGATCCTTTACCTACCTCGAAAAATGAGGTGCGCCGCAGAGAAGGAATCGGAATCAATCGGTTTACCGTAAAAATGGCTAGCATGCGAAGGGAGTCAGATCAAGGGGCGCACTCGGGATCTAGAAAGGCGGCCTGGGAACATATGCAGCTGAAACAAACGCAAGAGGTTCCGCGACAAACGTGGAAATAAGGGAGTCCGTAGTCGATCAGTAGAACTCCGATCATATCGGAGAGGGTAAATGCGGCATGCCGCTGCCGGCCCAGACCGCCACATCCATTTTGGGATGTAATCTGTGAACGGCGGGGAAGCACATAGGTCAAGAATCCGTGTTTATTGACCGTACAGTTCGGTTGGAAGTAGATTTCAGTGACTTTCATGTAGACATTCTATTATAGTATCTTGTCATGCTCATCCAAGCCAAGCTGTGTGCCGAAATGTTTTTTTGTTGAAAGCACTCAGACCTTTGTAGAGTGCTTGCAAAGATACATGTTTCTCAGAGTATTATTTGTTGTCAGAAAAATTGTGAGTGCCTCCATTAAATTCATACAGCCGAAACAGAAGAAAGAAACATATGGGCTGCTTGTCTGTAGCGTAGAAGTCGATGATCAGGCTGTGCCTGGTATCAGACATTTTTGGGGACATCCCACACCCCGGCCGGCCCTTGCAGAGCCCTCAAACATATGTATGTTTGAAATATGTACCAGGTTCAATTTTGTGGTTCTGTCTGAGTCTATGTTTTGACTCTCCACATTCTTCATTCTCTGTTTTTAGGTTGATCACTAGACCCTGTTGAATCTTACTATATGCATGTAATTCTCTTTCAGGTCGGTTGAAAGCTATGTTCAATTAGGAAATCAATGTTATGATATGTTATTGAAGGAAATTCGGTATCTGAAGAACAACATGGCCAAAATTATAGCTTGCAAGTGCTCTGAGAGGATCTCCCCTCGAAGTAGGGCGGGTGCGGACCTGCGTTCGCCCCCTGTGCGCGCTGGCAGTCTTGAGTCGATGGGTACATCTCCCATCAAATCTTACCCCATCAGGAATGGCCTGCCCCACTCATTCACGTTCATTGATTCAACGCCGCGCAGAAGAAATACCATGATAGTACCTCAACAGCAGTAGATAGTGTGCACTCTGTTACGAATTACACGTGCATATGCATCAGGAGTCCGGAAAACATGTTTTCCGGCTTTGGAACTCGGAAAACATATTGCAGATGTTGCTATAGGTAATTCTCCCGGTACTGTACATAAGGTGTATTGTGAGCTGCTTACTTCTGACGCCACTCATTGGCATTAAAAATGGCGAAACCCTTAGGTTTTTCAACAACAAACCTCCGAAAAAAGTGAATCTCCGAAAAAGGTTAACTCTGATGTTGTCGGGCAGAATGGGGGGCGACTGTCCATGAAATATTGTGCATCAAGAGCTCCAGGCATATGAAGAATTTATTCTGAGGTCGTAAACCATAGATCTATACGCCGTTGAAATAAAACATTAAATCAATAGATATTCTATACTTATTGATGCTATTTGGTGTCGGGCCGATTTTAAAACATGGCGCTTGACGATGACGCTTAAATAAATGAGGAAATACAAGAATAACACCTTGATACCGCCGTAAAACGTCTGCAATCACGTCTGTGGTACTTTTTCAACATATGTTTGGCACGCCGCCCAAAGAAAAACATTCCAAAAAGAAATGTAGCTGTGCTCGGCACGTCCGGCACGTCAGCCATTTTGACTTTCCGGCATGATCGGAGATGTACCCTCAGACTACGAACTCCGCGCTGGGGAGGGGGAACCGAATGGTGGCGGAGATTGATTCCAAATGGGGCCAGATCCTGATACGATCAAACGAGATCTACTCATCGACTCAAGACTGGAAATAAGGTGGAGAAAGGAAAGAACCCACGGGGACAAGGCGGGGATTCAACAGCTTGCCATAACGGGCCGACTCGGAGGTCCGTGTACCCTCTTTTGCACTTGCTTTCCATGTACCCAGATGCGCGTTCGCCTGGAAGAATTATTCACCACAACTTGCAATCTTTCAATGTAGTCCAAGACGATCACAATTCCTTCGCACCTTACCTCACAACCAAGACCGTTTCATCGCAGGTAACCAACTGACTTGGTTAGCTGCGATGAATCGAATCCGATTCCGAGAATCAAGCACGCTCCATCCACGCCTCCCAATCCGCCGGGGTCAGTCTCTCCATGTCCGTTTCCCTGTCGTGCATCGAATCTCCGAAGCGTCGATTCGTTGCGTCGAACAAGTCGGTTTCCCTCTACTAAAAGGTGCAGTCGCGTCCAAAAGCGATGGAGGCGTATCAGGAGGAAGGCTGCCGCTGGCGTCCGAGCGGCTTCCCGCGTTCCTACAAGACATGCAATTCGTCAAAAAAAAAAAAAAATTGTCGCAACAGCCGCATATGACTCACTCGAGCGTCCGTCGGTGACATTGCGCCTTGTAATTGAGCAGGTGCCGATTTCTATTTCACACAGAGTTCATCCCAGCCGGATAACGATGAAACTGAACAGGAACGCGTACTGCTCTCGGTATTCAGCACGCGACGCACGGGCCCGCTCTGTGAACTCTGCCTGGACTTCTGGCGGCATGGTCTTGGTGGCTCGTCGCCTGGTGAAAACGGGCAAATGGTGAGCGCGAGGTACAACTCACCGTGCCATGCGCTCTCGGTTCTGTGCTCTTTTGCGTTCCTCTCTCTGCCGCCTGCGATAGCGTCAAGGTCAGCGTGAATGCGGTGATGGAGTCGAGCGAGGGAGGGTCGGGACTCGGGAATGTACAGAAGAGCCTCAACTTCGGCTTTCGGTCGCGTGCTGGCCCGGCATCAGGCTCAGGCTCGTCCTTTTTCTTGGAGGACGACGACGGCGACGACAACATACGAACACGGGTGTAGCAGAGGCAGAGGAGCAGCCTGAAGATTTCCTGTGGATCTACATTTGATGGTCATCAATTCGCCTGGCTGCCACCCCCATCAAAGGATCCACGTCACCTTCTTTTCGACCTCAACCTTCTTTCTGCTTCTTCCTTACTTCCGAGTCCCTTGAGCTGCATTCAGTGCACTGCTCATACCGCGTAATATTCCTTCGCTTCTCTGGACCAAGTTCGTGCTGTTCGAAGGCTCGTGTACGACCTCAAGCCCTGTCCAAAAATCTTTTGAAACCTGCGCTCGACGACTTTATACTGTATTGCTTGAGTACGAGTTTGAGTCTTCGTGCTTTATAACTCGGAGTAGGTGTGGCGGCTAATGCTACAGATGGCAAGACACGTCAGAAAGGGCTGCAAATATTCAAGAACTACAAATCATGTGGCGCACTCTAAATGGCGATATTTTCGTCAAGATTGCTCTCAAGTCCTTCACGTCGCTGTGAGTCATTTGTTGGGCGCAGATTATGGCCGTCATTCCGAGCGCCAGTCTGCGGACCTTCGATCCCTTGTGTTCACCAGCAACCATCGTCCAACAATGAACTTCTCTAACAACTACGTCTCCTTCGGCTTTACAGATCTCAAATATATCACTATGAGATCCCCCACTCCGTCGCGGCGCTCGCCTGGCCGATCCTCGCTGCTCGACATCAACAGATTTCCCGGTGTATATCGACCATGTCCTTTGTTTACCCGGTTGAATTCCGTCCACAAACTTGGTTCAATCCAACAACGGTGTTCGGACGACACTCCAAAGCCAAAATAACTCGCCTCACAAGGGCAATACAGGGTTCGGCTGCCAGTTTCGCTTGTTATCTGGCCGCCCAGCGACCTCGAAAAATCTCTCACTGAATTTCTCGTCTTTTTCGAGCTCAATAACGTGCACATCGGTGCTCTACGCATCAACCCGGACGCCAAAGCAGACGCCTCCGCGGACAGCCCCGAATCTTCCATCGTGTCCAGATAAGACCAAAGCGTTTGTGCGCTTTGGTTGCGATCAAAGGTGGCATTCAAACGCCAGCGAAGCGTTTGTCGCCCAATGCCAATTACAAATCGACTGGCCATGCACCGTCGGTTGGCGGGTCACCGATAGTCATCGGCAATCCCAACGTCGACGAACAATGCTGCTTTGTAGGCGCGTATGGGCAGTCGCATCACCCGCATTCGATTCATCAGTTACCCGACTGGGACAAAGGTGGCCACTGACTAGCCGGCAAACGGCACATTGTCACCAAAGCGCCTCCCTGCGCTTTGGTGCGCCAAAGCCATTATAAATACGGGCCCCGAGGCGACCATGTCTGTATCCAAACACAACTTTACTTTCTATCATGGCCTACCGCTCAATCCGCTCGCGCCAGGACATGCCACTGCCTCCCCCGCTTCCAGCCATTAATGAACAAAATCTGCCTATCATATTGCCCCGCCCGGCCAAGCCCGCTGACGACGTAGCGCGTCCCATCATCAACCTCATGGCGCCGCTGCTCTCTCACCTGCCGGGCCATGTCATCCGCAGCGAGCTCGCTCGGGAATCTGCCCAGCTCCTGGCTGGCCTCGCCGCTATGCGCGTGCCTCTATCTATATCCTCCAACCGCGTGCCACCCAGTCTGGAAATTCCCTTCACTCAGGACCCAACTGTTCAGGCCACCCCCATCTACCCCTCTCACATACTCGCCATGTCAGAGCCTCCCACGCCCCTCACCCCGCCCGACTACCCGTGCTCCCTCATCCCCATCCACGGGCCCCTTCTCGCCGCATACGCGTGCAAGCTCCGTATCCAGGCACCGGCGCAACAGGGCGGCGAGTTCCCGGGCTGCACTAATGTCGCCGTGCGGCGTGTCATCGTCGCGTCGCTGCCCGCGTTCGTCGCCCTGCGCGCATTCATGTATTCGCGACGCATCGACGCCTTCCTTGCCGCACTCCTCCCCTTCCCCCCCAGAGCCATTTCCGGCATCAGAGCGGCGGAACTCGCGCCAATCGTCCAGGACGAGCGGGTACTGGAGCAGCTGGAGCGGCACTTCGTACTCATGACGCCAGGTGGTGCGAGGGAGGCGTGGTGGCACGCGAAGCATGTGCGCGGGGTGTATGAAACGATGTGTCAGCTGGGGATCTACGACGACCTGCTCTGGCAGGCGCTGGATCTAGCGTGGCATATTCTCCGTAGAGGCCTGGTTTTCCACACCGGGAAAGAGCAGATGGCTGTCTCGCCCCGCCCTCAAAACTCGCATTGACTTGCGTTTCCTTTCGCATATGCGACACTAAAAAATGTACTGGCTACATGACTTTCATAACCTCAGTTCATCGCTTTACACCATGCTTATATCCGTTGTCATTCCGTTTTCATGTCTCCCGTGCTTTATAGTTTATTCAATCAATTCTTTGCACTGGAAATTGAATCCCCGTTAATGAGTCATACACAGGGTACCTATATTAAAGGTATACAGTGATACCAAATATCATCCGCGAATCGGCCAGATTGCCCCTCAATCATGCGCCGAGGTTCACCGGTGTTTACCCTGATTAGGCGTCGAATTTGCCGTAGGCAAGGATGCGTATGATACAGCAAATTCAGCGCCATATTGCTGGAAATAAGGTTGCACCATTCACAACTGCCGCAGCACATTGTGGAGGCATGGCAATGGACAACTGCCGCACGGCTTTGATGCGAATAGTCCGGCCAGCGGTAGTTGCGAATGTGTTCGCCTGTCATAGACTGGGGGATCCCTGATCTCGCTGGACAAGGGGAAAAAAGCTCGGTCTGGGTAAACGAAGTACAGAAGATGTGCAGAGATTAATCTCATCGAAGAATAGCTGCGATTCTCCACTTGCCACTGAATAACGACCAATGACCATTCTTTTGTGTAACGGGCCTCATGCGGACATGTGACGTGAGGAGCTGAATGTTATTTTCACGTTTCCACCACCAAAATTGGGTCGGAAGGTGCCATACTTGCAAAAGAAAAAGAGTTCAGCATCAACGGAGATTGTCGGGAATTGTCAATTTCAACTTGCCGAAAACCGGCCGACGATTTGAAACAAATTCAACCCCCTATCTTGAAACTACTTTTGTACTGGAAGGCAACTGCCAACTGGTAGTTATCAAGATCCAATGCAACTTAGGTTTTCTTTTCACCCAGCAGTCAAATTGTATAGGAAAACACCGCAATTATGATGATCAGCAGAACCCAACCTGTGCTAAACCAAATGCAAACCGTAGCCGTAACGTTTAATTGGCTTCAAGAAAGCTCAGCAGAAGATCGGATAGTCTGACAGCGTAGCCCATTGATTGTTTCCACTTGTGCTGGTACGCGCAAACAGCTGAGTGAATGTGTTCACCGTGATCCTCGGATTTATCCCGAGACGTTATGTGCCACCTCGGGCGAAATTTCTTTCCAAACTTCCAACATTTCAGCCCAAAGCTGTTCCTGCACGCGGACTCCTTCTTTGCTCCGGCTCCATGACGAAGGTCTAAATGAATCGGTTGAAACAGGAAAGTATGGATGAAAAATACACCTACTCTCGCACTTCACATGAGCTGATGTACGCTCCAGGTTGAGTCGGAGTGAGGACTGCGTATAGTAGATTAAGGGCTCCTTTCTCAGTGGGCCAACCGAGACGGTTCAATAAAAAGCTTAAGAGAATTTCAGATCGTGGGAACTTGAACGACATTGGCGAAACTACTCACGCAACGCCTGCATTCAAATTGATATCTCTTCCGAGATCAGAAGAACAAAGACCCGGATCAACGACACTGATTATGAATGCCATGATTAGAAAGAGCTTTGCAAGCGGAGACTGGGGTACTTACTTGACAACAACACCTTCCGCTCTAGGTAGTTTGGCGATTTCACGAGCAAGGAAGAGATTGAGAAGTTTCGATACCGGATATCGATCAAAGATATCACCCCGAGTCTCGTCGTTCAAAGCCTGGAGAATGTTTTTGGCCGATTTCTCGGAAAACTTCGCCACGAACATACCTGCAAAACTGAATAATGGATGAATAAACATTTGAAGAAACCTACCCCCAGAGCCAGTGATAGTCAGTTGGGGCGGCGCTTGCGCTGTGTTGATATGCGGAGATGAGAGTTTCGATGTGGCTTGAAGCAAGGGAAGAAGCAAAACACCGAGAAGGCCAGTTGAAAGTACATTGACTTGCAACCTGTAGCGAGGCTCGTCAGCTTTCAGATATAAATGGAGATGGGAAAGATCTTTACATTTTCTCCCATCCGTCCGGTGTCGAATCCCAGTTCCAAGAATTAATCCCTGCGTTGAGAACTGCACCATCCATGCGTTTTAGAGAGGAATTTGCCCGCTCTGCGAATTTTTTTACGCTGCCAAAGTCCGCCATGTCGAGCTCCCAGACTTCGAGCAAGCCGGTAAAACCCGTTTGGGCGATAATGGTTTTCTTCGCGGCATCTCCCTTTTTCAGATCGCGGACAGCGAGAACGAGTTGAGCTGGCTCCAGGCGAGCCAGATGGATGGCAAGGGCGAGACCGAGACCAGTGTTGCTTCCGGTGACCAGATATGTGCGACCATTCAGATCAGCGCGGGCTTGAGGCAACTTGGAGAAAAGTTGGTCTGGAATGAGACTGAAGAGGAAGAATCTGAGGGTGTCCAACTTCTGACCCATAGCTGATTAACTTGCTGGGCCCGATGCCCGCATTATATATCCTACAATTCAACGTCCGCCGGTTAACCCCAAGGGTCAGCCGAAGCGGATCTCGGCGGAGAGACTTCAGGCACAAAATGTTCCGATTGTGCTGGCGGACACCTGCGGACACACTGTCAAGGACGCGTTCTTTCGGCAGGAGAACAAAGAGCCATCCAGTATCTCAATTCTAGGGCGAATCAACAATTTAAATTGGTACCAGTTTCAGAATAATCAACGTATAGTATCCTATTGTACATAACAAAGCGATCCACAGAAAACATGAACACAAATTCAAAGCTCACCACAAGGTTCGGTTTCGGCTCATTACGGAAACCGTGAGACTCACCGCGGCTCAGATCTAGACTTCCCGGGGATCACTGCCGATGAGGGGAAGGATTTATCATCCCCCTCTGAAGTGCGTGTCCCATCCGAGTCATCTGTTTAATTTCACTGTTCACATATTCCAAATCGAATCGATACACCCATCTCACCACGATATATTCATTGTGGACATAGTGCCTTGGGAGCTTGCCTTCCGCTGACTATATGGTGCGAGAGAATTTCGGTGTGCTTCATTTGTCTGTATTGCTTCTGCCAAAGTCCCAGCGTGGTGTTTTTTTTCTCTTTCTTTCTTTCTCTGCGTTGAATCTGAGATAGATAGAAGTGCGTCAGGGTCGGGAGAAAACCATACTGTATGCATAACTTCTAAACGGGAAGTACGATTCTGCTACGGTCCATTTATCAATGTACACGAGTAGACAGCGGTAAAGATCGATATTAGAAGAAATGCCTCCGCTACGCTCCGGTAGGCAACTTCCACCGAAATTTGCCCAAAATTAGTGAACTTTTATCTTTGCAAGAAGACTGCGAGGTCAGCATTAATTTTGCCCACCTGCGGAGTAGCTTTGGCACAGCAAAATATTACAGCTCTGCTGCCTTCGTTGCGAATAACTGCTGCGCATTTTAACAGCTTTTGACTGGCCTCGAAGGCTATGGCTGCCCAAAATAGAAGCCAAGACAAATTTTAGCTGTTGGCGAGAATAAAATGCCAAAGAGGGATGTTTGGTATGTCCTTGGCTTATTCTTGGCTGAATTTTGGGTGAATCAAAATTGACGAACAGTAAACACAAGCCCGACATCTCATTAAGTATACGAAGTATCCGTTCTTTAACGAAATGGCCGTCAAGCTGTGCTATAAGCCCCATTTAGCTTTTCCCCATAACTGATCCTCTGCTCGACCTCTAGGTGTAACCCCTTTGATGCCCCTTCAGCTGACCCTGTTTTGCACTGCCCATGTTCCTTCTCGCCTCGAAATCGAACCCATGACCAGCGATGCAGGGAAACGCTCCTGCTGCGCGTTCAACTGCGGTCATGGCCCAATCCAGCAGTCTCTGCTTTTCCAACGCAAGTCAACTGCGCTTAGGATCCGAATATTATCCACCGCAGCACCGACGTTCTTCATTTATACCGAGCCATTGAGGTGCACAGTTCCCTCACTTTCTTCTTCCTCCCATTGCAGTCCCGATCTCAAGTTGTCTTTCAATTTCCTCAACCGTTGCTGGGCTGCCATTTCTCGGGGTCATAGAACCGTTTCAATATCAATTCAATGCTACAAAATGTTGTCGGGTCAAGATGCCGCAACGTGTTTCAATGCACTTTAACCTCCTGGATTCAATGCGCCAAGCTTCATCGGAGGGTGATCTGAACATAAAGCCAGCATGTCTTACCACGATTACTTGCACTGGCGAGGTCTGCTTCAAGTTTCCCGTAAATCCGCTCTTCGTGTCTTTCAATGCAGCCCGAATGGCGCTCATAACTGGTTGCTCACGAGTGATCATTTTTGCTCCAGGGGGGGAATCGGTGCGCGACCAATTCTCAAGACTGATGCGGTCATTTATGAATATTGCAGTCCCTCGCAGCTTCGAACATTTTTTGAATAACATACACGTTTCCTCCTAGATGTGAGTACCATTTCCAATCAATTTGATCCCCTTTAAAACGCTCCCTCAGGCTGTCCATATTTCAGCTGGACAATCAGCTGCGTACTGTCCATAATACTCAACATCCGATGTTCGCCTCTCCAATCAACGGTTCCTATGTTTTTCCCCCCTGGATTGCTATCTCACCGCTCCCTTACCGGACTCCTTGCCAGTAAATTTAGTTCACATTTATATTTACTGCCTACACTGTCTTTAAACGGCAACCGTTGGCAATTATGTTCATGCTCCGTGGAAAACTCACTCTTTCCCACCGATTACTTATCTATTGCATTTCCTCGGGTTAACTTCGAAATTTTGACATACATCGCGTCTGCCGAAGCGAAGCGGAGGCGCATCTTGTCGTTGAGATTTGAACGTTAACGCCTAAAGGAGTAAACAGATTAAATCTCCGCCGGCGATTGCCAGCAAATTTTGTTCCCAACTCCCATGTCCTCGTATTGACTGCTCTGTTCCTCCCTCATTGCCATTCTCGATCACCTTGCGATTCCCATCAGAACACTAACATCGGACAAGGAAGTAAGGAAATGTATCAACCGCGATGGTCCCAGATTCCTGGGTGACTTTCTCATGCGTCGTGACAGAACACTATGTCTCGGACCTCGGCCCTCCATTGCGAACTTTTGAATCTCCGCGGCAGCAAGGTGTGTCTCCACCATTGTTTCCTACAGAAATATCCAGGCCAGTTTTTTGGTTCTCGAGTGGGGCGTTCAATTCTACCCATTCGTTCTCTCTCCGATGTCTCTGCCAGCCATTTCAATCGAATTAATTCTCATTCTGTGTGTTGCACCTCAATTCTGGCAGTCTGCAGGGATCCGTCGATTGTCGCCTTTCTTGCATTGATTTCTGATCATCGATAGTTCAACTTCAAACGTTTAAAGATAATTGGGTCGTGGGCGCGTGTAGACGTCTTTCAGTATCAGCATATTCGATCCGTTGCTTACCCGACTCGGCTGCGCCCGGACAAACATTACAATGCCACCATTGCATTTGCAGGGCTGTATCGTGATGGGTGTCGACGGTATAAGTTCTCTGGCAACGGCAAGGGCCACACAGTGAGATTAACCATCCCTCTACCCGGCTCTGCCTCTAAGTCAACCCTTGAACTTGAGCACCCATGATCCCATCCTCCACAGGCAACACGATAGAACTCCCTCCTCAACTTCCACGGCCAGAGTACGACTTGCAGTCTCCCTCGCGCGTAACGCTCGATGCCATCGCTCCCGATCTCGTCCAAATACCGCTTCCGTTCATTCAAGAGCAAATTTCTTTGCGGCTGGGGCAGATGTTGGCCGGTCTCCGCAACACCCACGTCCCCACCACTATCTCAGGCCCTCGTGCACACAGCATCACCGTACCCATACCGCGCGACACCGGGCACTCCACACCCATGTACCCAACTCATGTCCTCTCTGTCTCGTTACCTTCCACCGGCAGCATCGACGCCGGTCTCATCCCCATCCACGACATCGTCTTTGTGGCCCACTGCAGCGCTGAGATCCTTCGCCCCGTATCCGATATAGACGTGACGCCATGCAGCCTGGTGCTCTCCCTTTGCCCTGTCGTCCGGCCCTCTGTGCAAGCTGCCTTCCTCTTACGCGCGTACATTTACACGCACCGCGCCGAAACGCTCCTCAACGAGATCCTCGCACTCCCCGCGCCACTCACAGAAGCCGCCGTCGATGCCGCGCTGGGAAACCGCCCGCGCCCGTGGTTCAACCCCCACCCAACGCGCTTTCGTCGACCGCATTGCAGCCCAACTCGCCTGCGCCCGTCCTACCCCCGGTAAGATCCTCTCCTACGCGGCCCGCGTGCGCGAGCTGTGGCAGACGGTGTGCTGGCTCGGGATGCACGACGGCAGGCTGTGGAGCGTGCTCGATCTCGCGTGGGAGCTGGCGCTGCGCGCGTTAAAGTTTGTTGCGGAGGTGCAGTCGAGGCAAATTGCTGCTGGTGCCTGAGGAGGGGAGGCCGGGTATGGACGGTCAAAAGAGTGGATAGTCATGATCAAAAGTGAGGGCACTTGGGCTGAACGTTGAACGGGAACCTTGTCGCTTCAATTTCAACCCTCCTGGACTTTGCTCAACTCTGCCATATAAAAACATTGCTTCCTCGCGCCCTTTGTACGATCGTAGAGTATCGTCGGTACAGGTCCAATTTACAATCTATCTCCTCCATCGCGCGCAGTCTGAGTGCTTCTTCCTCCACCTCCATATGCGAGCTCTTGAGCCAAGCGTGCTTATGGACGAATCCCAATCGAGGAACTGGAGGCTACTGTGTGTATTGTGCATCTCCGGATCGGGATTTCCTCTCTTTTATTTTTTCGTCGGACTTCCGTGTCAAAAAGGTTCATCCTGTAGTACAACTGAGAGTGGACTGGAAGCTGGATTGTTAACTTAGGCAACAAGTTCATCCAGATGTCGGCACTTCCTCCTACGTCTCAACCAACATTGGCCGCCGAACATCCAGAAGGGGGGATTGAAAAGAACACCAAATCGGCGTGAAATCGACATGGAAGTTGGGAACAGAGCTGGCGGCCGTTGCCGGCGGAGTTTCAATTTCATTAACTCCTTTAAGCTTCAATGTTCGA
Source organism: Mycena crocata (assembly GCA_029281795.1). NCBI lineage: Eukaryota > Fungi > Basidiomycota > Agaricomycetes > Agaricales > Mycenaceae > Mycena > Mycena crocata. The sequence goes on along the minus strand of JARJCP010000043.1, from coordinate 186,939 downwards.
TTTTTCACCCCGAGTTTTGTAACGCCATAAATGGACTGCAGTAAGCTTCGATGCTCGGCCTTCGACGAAGATTAGTATTGAAGCTTACCACAGCTATCTTGCAGCTGAATAATTGGTCCGAAGTGAATAGTCGTACCCCCTGAAATCTGTGCCTGCGATTTCGTCCCGACTGTCTGAATCACAACAGGAAATATGTTTTCCGCACAAATATCTGTTTGTAGCAATAAGCATAGGTTGGAGTTCAATAAAAAGCAAGTAGACGTAGCCTAGGTGGACCTAAAGGTGCGGAATATAAACACTCCAGTCAACGTCTGTGAGCGCGCCAGGCGGAAGAACTCGCAGAGATACGAGGGGAAGGACAATAAGAAAGAAACGGGTTATAGGGTAGACGGTAAAGGAGAGATAAAAGGTGTACTTGAATATTGTGTCCACAGCGGAATCATCATCGACTAGGTATGACCACTTCACCATCCTGATTCCCGCTACAATCCCAGGAACGGCAGCAACTGCTAATGCGGACAATCTCCAAATCCACATTTCCTGAGCGGAGAGGAAGCTTGTGTTCCAAGCCGCACAGTGGATGCCGCCAAAAATGACGCCGACGAGACATTCGATGTAGAAGGTATGGCTGGATTTGTCTCGGGTGTCATTTGAGGCGGTAGACCAGAATGAGGGAACTGAGGTGTACAATTTCGGGTTGTAAGCCGCTCCGTAACCCCCATGCAGCGCAGCCCATAGCCGGACTATGAAACCGCCTTGCCATGGCTTGGAATCGATTTCGACAAACTTCCCCCCATTAATGGACTCGGAGCGAAGAAGGGAGGATTTGAGGACTTCCCGAGACGGCTCAACTAAAAACACCTCCGGCTGTGGTCCCACCAACATTGGACGTTGGACGTCAAGAGGTTTCCCCCACCACAGCGCATAAATGAAGATGTTAACGACCGCGAAGGCCAGAGTCATGACTTCGAGTTCGGAAACGGGAAGATGTTGGTGAAGGCGGGCGAGACACTGCGCCGTGAACCAAAATCCTTGCATGAGGGCCACCCCTTTGGACAATGTGTCACCCTTGCTTTTATCTTTGATGTCTTCCTCCTCGACAGCGCGTATATCGGTGAGATATTCCGGGATGGTAACAAATTGTTCTTGGATGACGACGGGATGATTTCTGGCCCGCGACACAAAGCCCCCCATACAGATGAAAAACCCGTGGGTTTGGGAGATCTTGAAATCTATCTTCAATGAGCACTAGTGTAGGAACATCAAGTCTCACTCACCGTTGGCAAACGAACGCGCAGCGAAAAACTGCCTCGCCGCGAATCACACCATCAATTCTGGCGCAATGACCGCAACCAGCATCATCCGGAGCCTTCTCCAGAACAGAGCGAGACGTGCCTGATTTGGTGGTGGGACATTCGGATGTACTGACACCCAAGTGCACGCGAAGATAGTCGCCAGACATCCCCAGATAATGTCGAATAGCTTCCGACAGTCGTTAATATCATCGCATGACTCCGCTGCCGCTTTGGAGGCAAGTTGATCCTCCATTAATGGGGAACCGCTCGTGTAGAGTGCATGGACGAGAAATAGCATGAGGATCAACTGCAACTGGGATGCACAGCCTCAGGAATGATGGCCCGCATCGCCGCGGCGCTGCTCTTGCGTCTCCTCCTTCTTCACTTTACACATTGACTGGACTGGCCTGAGTTATGATCCCGCGCACGCTTCGACATCGGCACTGCAAGAAACGGAGCGTAAACGTTCCAAAATTGATTCGCGGTACTAACTAGCCTCAGGACTCGGAGGCGGGCTATCTCGATTCTCGAATGCGCGAAACGACACGCCTTTCAAGTCTGAGATTGTACGTGCTTCCTGCACAATTGTATGCGCAAACGCGACACATCTTTCAATATATCCAACGCGTGAACCGACATCATGTCGACGAGCTTCCCTCTCCACTGTTTAATCGAGACCGGAAGCATATTTGCATATTATCCTCCGTATCTCGCTCTCATTGCGTCCCGGCACGCCTTGTTGGTTTATTTTTTCCTCGTGTTGCATTCATGACAATTGTTGGTTATCACTTGGATTCCTTTCTTTTGGGGTGTGGGCTGGATGTTGAGAATACTATTCTTCCGGGGGTTGCGCTCGGTTAGGACACTATAATTAATGCACCGGACATTTGCCTCACCTCGTGCGTTGCAATCGCCGGGGTTACTGCGACAGGGTTACGTGTCCAAGCGCAGTGCATCGCTAAAGCGTAGGCTTATGGCCTGGGGTCTCGCTAGCGTTTGGTTGAAAATAGTCGCTCAGCCGCGAAGAAGTGTTCCGGGAACTTGCAAATGAGGAAAAGCCATTGGGAGTCTGGATCTCGCATGGTGCTCACTTCATAGTGTTTTTGGGCCAGTTCCAGTTGATTTTATCAACATCACATGAAGCTGTGGTTGGTAGCTTTCCCACACCAACCATGATATCAAATGTTCAGGCATTCGCAAGCCGCATAAGCTGCACAAATCTCACTTCGATGATAAACAGTCCGATATATTCTTGATATATTCACTATGTCATGTATCTATTGAAAAACTGAACATGAGCACCATGAACGGGACGAAACAGAATCTGGACTCACTCGTAAACTAGTTTTTGCTGTATCACTTTCAGCTGCATCCTCCCACTAATCAAACACCTGACCGTCCCGACAAGCGACGCCGCCGACAGTGGTGTTATCCGGGTTGATCCCACCTGCGCCGTACGTCTCCGCATCCGTCGCGAACAGGTACGCGGCGTTGCCCTGAACGTTCACATGGTGGTTCGCGTACACGGTGGGTCCGCAGTTGGTGGGTGCTCTACAGATGGCCATCAGCGCGGGGACCACAGCTTGAGAATCGAGGAGGGAGATTGAAAGCATCAGAGAGGGAAGGTTGGGAAATTTTTGAACAGGGATGATAGAGAACCAAGCGAAAATAAGAAGCGGAAATTCGCTCTTTCTACCGAGAGGAGGGAGCGACAGGTGAAAAACGAGCGAAGACGTACGTGACGTTCACATTATTCAAGTATATGTCCGTGCACTTGCGCACGGAGCACACTAGCGCGGCGCCGATGTTGCCGTACTTGCCCGACGCGGTGCCGCGCTGGTTCGTGAAGCTGGCGGCGAGAAGATAGATATTAATTATAAGAAGCCCCAAAGTGTCGCAGAGAGAGGACGCACTAGACGTTCGAGATGGTCATGTTGCTCGGGTGCGCGAGGCACGCCTCCGGGTCGGTCTTGTAGCAGTTATCTGCGCGGGGAGAGTTCAGTTCAAATAAATTATCCCGGCACCGACTTCATCCCTTCCTTAGCGCGTTATTCCCCATGCGCCTCGGGAAAGAATAAAGTAAACAGTAAATCAAAACTAGACGCACCAATCGTAATGGGACTATCATTATTCTCGTGGAAAAAGTTCGAGAACACGATCTGGTCGACGTAGCCGTAGCCACGGTTCTCACCGCCCCACGTCTTGACGCGCGCGCCGTTCTCCGAGTTTCGGATCGTGACGTTGTTGACGTAGACGTTCGAGACGACGTCTAGGGACGGGTTGGTAGATGTGAGGATACATTGAAAGACCTACCCTTAACCCCCGCTATCTCGCCCAGACTGCCCACACTCACCCCGTGCGTGCCGTTGCACCAGAGGTTGCTCACATAGATCTGCGTCGCGTTCGGCTTGAGCGAGACGCAGTCATCGCCGTTGTCGATCCGCATGTCGTGGATTGTTATGAAGGAGCTGTCTGTGCGAAATGTTGATATATTGTTACAGCCTTTGGAGGGGGAAAGATGAACAACGAACCGTAAATATCGACACCGTCCGTCTCGCGGTTGCTCTCGCGGCCGAGCGCCCAGGTGTCGGAGCGAGAGCGGATGTCGAGGTCCTGTTAGACCAGTCAGCGTTGACTCTAATTTTTTTGAATGCAAACGACATACATGAATCAACACATTTTTGGAGGAGTGCACAAGGATGGTCCAGCGGGGGGACTGCCGAATTTTGAAATTGCGGATGATGACATTGTCGCCCTGTGTGCGAGTGAGTTGAAATTGATTCAATCTCGCAATTCGGAAGGACCACCCACCTGATACGCGAGCATGAGATGCGGCGGGCGGAGACTGTCGTTCGCGATGCGCGCGTCGTAAAATGCCTGACCGTTCCCGTCGATCGTCCCCACGCCCTCGCCGTCCAGCACAACGTCCCGTCCGCCAAAGAGCCACGCGGCGGAGTTGTCCTGGTACGAGACGTTGAAGGCGTTGCTGCGCCAGTAGTCGATCTGTGTAGGTGAGTGAGTGATGTGTCGCGGATGATGCAGAGACACACGCACATCAGGTTTGAGCGTGAGGTTCCCCAGCAGCCGGATGTTCACGCGCACGAGGCCGGTGGTGTTCAGCTTCGTGCCGATGAGGAGGTTCTGCGTCTCTGGGACGAGCACGTCTGTGCAGCTCTGATTTGCATTATAAGTACTGCAACCGCAATTGATATCGAAGCCACGCACCCGGAACGCCTTTTCGATAGCAGGCGAGTCGTCCCCGCCGCTAGCCGTCAGCGTGCATGTTGAATTGGAAGTGTCGTCTGTGGAGGCCACGTGGGCGGCACTCGCTAAAGCGAGGAGGAGGAGGCAGGCGCGTGAGAGGGACATTGCGTGGAGTGAGCACTTGAGCGCCGTCTGGTTAAATATTCAAGGCGGAAGGAAGCGGACCCGCCGGGCCGCCCGCACACCACAACGATTATTGTGGCGCGAGCTGGATTTATGCAATGCTGTCGGGCGTGAAGCGGGATGTCGTGTTGTAAGTTTCGGGTATAGCCTGTGAGCGCATCGACATCATCAGCACGGGTCTGCCAAATTGCCCCGGCGTTCCTGAGCGGGACCGTGCCGTGTAATCCTACCTACCTACCTGCCAGCCTGAGGCTACCAATATCAAGTGTTGGTGCCCGGCACTGGCTGCAACAAAATGTGAACATTTTAGGACCGCGGTACGTTGCAGTTTTTAGCTCCGGAATTTTGGTTGAAGACAAGAAAAGAAGCTCGAGATGGAAAACACAAAACGAAGACGCGAACTTGCGACCACATCGAGTCAGGAGGAAAGAGGGAGAACACCGCCACTGATGGTTGCGGGACTCTACGGCCCGGTATTCCGGCGCCGTGTGCACACACAAGATAGGGGGTTCAATGGGATTTGATTCACAGAAACTGACGTGGCGGCCAGAGTGTACAGTGAATCGAGTCAAAGCTTTTCCATCTCCAAGATTCAGAATTCAAGGGGTACCACCTGTAAAAGCAGGAGATGGCGGGATCGTCCGTCTACTGATGGCTTTACTAGGTCGTCTGTCAGGAGCTCTCGCAGACATGAACTGGAGCGACCTCTAATTCAGGTCACTTGGGCACGTATTTTTCATCGGACTTCGACTTGTTATGCACAAATATTTAATTAAATGTGCCATGACGAGTATGTATATATATATTCTGGTTCAAAATATCTATGGCAAGCCCAAGTAGTCTGAATTGCGCGCAAGTAGATGATGTCGGTTTGGAGTAAAACCGGCTGCAATGTACTTTTACGTATGAGCTCTGGGTAAAAGCAACCCGGACTAGGATCTGTGTCTGTGATTTTATCCCGACTCTCCGCTAAAACTTTAGTAAAAAAAATGGTGATTGAAAAATTAAACTATCGTACATGAAGGCTGAAAGGAGAAATTCTATTCAATCTCCGCCGACGAAGCCGCTATGTGTGAGTGCTTGGCAACACCCCCTCGCATAGCCACATATAAACCCCCTTGCCCACAGCCGTCATCGTTTCTTTGTGCAGCGACACCCCGAGACTTGCGAGGCAGCACCTAGACACTGATTTCGTACCAAACGTGTACTGCATCGATATCTTGGCGGAAGGCCCCTCAGTGACCTAGAGCATCTTGCACTTTGGCTTTCATGGACTCCTTGGAATTGGACCCGAAGACAATCGCAGAGTTAAACGAGGAGCTTCAACCTGTTTTTCGCCTTATCACGATTGAATCTGCTGGATGGCCAGGTGGATGTCCTCCGGGGATAAACAATCACGTCGAATTCCTCAACCTGTGGATTCAGAAGGTTTGTTCCCAATCAACCATCGAATGCCTGCGGCTTGCGGACGCTGGGGACCCCCAAATGATGTACGATTTTGCTCTGCGGTACAATGTTACATTTATGCATCCCCACTTTGTATATCCTCATCAGCGCCGCTGCGGGGGTCGAATTACCCAGCCCGAACAGCACGCTCGCGGAACGATATTGGAACAAAATTCTGCAATCTCCGAGAACCCCCCCACACCTCATCGGGACGGCCCACGCACAACTAATTATCTTCACGGGCATAGTCACCGAAGAGGGTGGGCCCGGGCCCAGCACCCGCTTAACCGATCTCAAAGCGGCCGGAGCTCACGCCGAACTCGCGGCCAAGGCGGGCCTCGGCCGCGCGCCCAACGTGCTCAAGCTGGGCAAGATCCTCCAGAACCAGCGCACGCGCGAGCACAAGGAGCTCCTTGCCCAGTGGACCCACTTCTGGGCCGCCGTGGATGGCTGGGCAGCCGATCGGCAGGCGACCCTGGACAAGGAAACCGCGCGGAAAGTCGCGCGGCCCTCTCGGTTCAAGTGCGCTGCCCCTGGGTGTCCCATTGAAGCATCGACGGGGAAACTCCTCCGTGCCTGTGCGTCCCACAAGTCCCTTCTGACTTCAATGACACACACCCAGGCGGCGGGAAATGCGAGGACGCATACAAGCCTCGGTATTGCACCAAAGAGTGCCAGAAAACGGTAAGCGGTCCCAATCGACTCAAGTTGGCGCTCCTTTTCAAGCTATGAGACGCAGGATTGGACCAACCATAAACCCATGTGCAAACCCGGCCTGGAGGCTGCTTTGAAATTGGAGTCCGCCACTCGGACCGCCTCGAGCAGGGACCCAGCGCTGAACATACAGCGTCACGATGTCGTCCTCGGCGGGCCTGGCGTCGTCTCGATGGTTCCGCCGCAAACACACGTGAAGAGCGGAGGCCAATATTCGGCGCAGATCGGCGGCGTCAAGCTACATTCGTCGAGTCTGTCGGCGGAGCAGGTAAAAAGGTTGGCGGGTGTGATGAGTTCAAAGTCCGAGAAGTAAGGAGTGTGGCAACTGAAGTCGGAGGTCCTACGTAGCAGCTTTTCCGAAGACCTTTGAGGATGGGGCAGCAGTATCAGAGACGGGGCAGAATTTCTGGGGTGCGGAACCATTCCTTTCAATCAATATAATGAAGTTTGTGTACACGCAATGATACTCGCCAAACCGTCAACCGAAGGTATTGCAGAGCCAAGGAAATCGCCAGAGAAAATTGAACACCGGCACAGAGATGTTGAGTGATAATTGCCAAACCATGATCCATCGCGAGACAGAGGCGAATCATACCAGAAAGAAAATGGTTGGGAGGTCGACGCACGACAAATAAGTGGTTGCCGTATATCGGTGTTCATCTATGTTCATGTCGGATCCAGTCCTGGACCGACGGTGAGCCGCTAAGCATTCGGTATTCAAGTAGGTATAGTCAAAGCAGTCGAGAATTTATGAGGCCATCCATGTTTCATCTGGTCATGAATCGACGTACTTAAGGCCTCCAACAACTGCCCACCCAACTGGCTATAATTATTCGCCTCGTCGTATTCTAAGCCCAACAAGGTAGCATAGGAATTCTTAAACGGCTGTGGCTTGCCAGCCCCTCGTCCGCGCTTGTGGCGTCGTTTCTTTTCCAGTTGATGCTTATCCTGAGCAAACCGGATGATGTCAAACTCTTCGGGCAGGCAAAGTAACCGCAAGAATAGATGATAAAGGGTTGAAATTGCCTCCTTCAACAGCGAAGAGTGTCGAATTGCGGATTGATTGTTTGTCGAATCTTTCCATCGGAGACGCAATTCTTTCTTGCAGATTAACCCCCGAGTATGCACGGATACAACACAGCAGGCGATAATTGAAGAAAAAAACCGGAAAAAGTGGAGGCAGGAAGCAAAAAATCCATCACACACACTTCTTTATTCAGTGAATTGATCCGATATTTCAACTTGCCGAAACCTGCCGATTGGTCTGTAGTTGAACCCCCTATCTGGAAGGTAAAAAATACATCAAGCCTCTCTTCGTAACTCTTGGGCGGAATTCCACTGCCGGTAACAAGCTGGGGCTGTCAGGTGTCGTAAAGGCTATCAACGGATCATTCCACGGGAAGTAAACAAAAGGAGCTCTTTGTTTCGAATTCTTTGTTTCGGCCGAACCCGCAAATAGGTGCTGGCAAGCTTTGTTTCCTCCCAGCATCTTTCCGCTGCACAGACATTCACAATGCTCCTCCTCTCGTTTCTAGTCCATGTAATCCACACGAATGGCCGCCCTATTTCGCTGCCACGTTTGGACTCTCGATTACCAAACGAATCCTGCGACGATATCAACAACTGCCGCAAGCTATTCGATATCACTTGGAGCTGTCTGGCGACTATCTTTGCCTGCACCTGGGTCTCCATGCACCCAAATGTCCCGGCCCCGAATCAGTGTCACCTCGCTCTACTCTGGCGTAGACTGAAGTTGATGCTCATTGCGATCATCGCCCCGGAATTGATGGTGGGATTTGCTGCAAGGCAGTTCTTCACTGCTCGGTCTTTTTCCATAGGTCGGTACCTGCTGCTTTCCAGTACCGTGCTTGATGTTCACTGACCCTAGATTTCAACATCTCGCGCACGCATGGATTCTTCATCTGTATGGGTGGATTCGTGTCGCGCAGCCGCCACAATCCCATTGTAACAAAGGAACAGCTCCAAGAAGAACTTGGATTTATTGCCGATATTCGTGCCGTCGAGGAAGAGGACATCAAGGACAAGAGCACAGGGGACGCGCTATCCAAGGGTTTAGCCCTGGTCCAAGGCATTTGGTTCGCAACCCAATGCCTAGCACGTGTCCACCAACGCCTTCCGGTTTCTGAACTCGAAGTCACGACCCTGGCTTTCGCCGTCCTCAATGTTTTCATTTACGCATTGTGGTGGGGCAAACCTCTGGATGTCCAGCGGCCAATACTCGTTGGGCCGCAGAAGGAAGTGACGACAGCTGGACGAGCTCTTGACGGCCAAAACTTCTTTCTTCTGGGCTGCAATGCAAAGAAGCTCCATGCGGAAGTTGCTAAGCCGTGGCGAGGGAGTATTTGGGTCGGGATTTGTGGCGCAACAAATGGGTATTACGGGAAAGACGGGTTTCACGGGAAGGATTACGAACCGACATCGTACACCTCAGTTCCCTCATTCTGGGCCACAGCTTCGAATGACCCCCGAGCGAAAGGCAACTACGCTTTTTACATTGAATGCCTCGTCGGCACAATTTTTGGCGGCATTCACTGTGCGGTTTGGAATACGGACTTCCCTTCCGTCCAAGAAATGTGGATGTGGAAATCCACCGCGTTAGTAGTCGCATTGGTTCCTGTGCTCGCAGCAGGGGGTCGAATGGCCTTCAACACAAAATTACTCGACGTCGGTAGACATTCCACACGGTCCACACTCATAGTGACCTTCTCTCCTCTTATGGTTGCCTGTGCAACTTACCCTATCGCCCGCCTCTTCCTTATCATCCTCCCTCTCATAGCCTTACGAGCTTTGCCACCCAGAGCGCTCACAGATGTGAACTGGAGCGTCTATATTCCGCACCTCTAATAGTTCTGGCCACTCGGTAGCTGTATTAGAACTTCAAGTTATGTTTATGTTTATTGTCAAGTACACACAAATATTTGCTACGACAAAGATATGTCTTGTCATCACTTAGAGCTTTCATCCCGAATGAGCAAACTCCGCCAAAACGGTCGGCGGCAGGTTTCATACATTGTAGTTGATGTGCTGGCAGTTCTGCGACATGCGTCCCGCGCTCGAGGACGAGGAACGGGGGGGGGGGGGGGGGGGGGGGGGGGGGCGAGGCGCGGGAGCTTGGCGCAGTGTGCGGCGAGGACGAGCCAATGGCGAGTGCGTGCGTCGGGTAGCTCAGGTGCGACGAAGAAGACGAAAAAGCGCGGATGGGGATGGTGAGGGCGGGCGGGAGGTGCGATGCCGGCAACTATCTGCGGGGCCTTGGCGCGCAGCCGTGCCGGATGAACTTGGCTGGGGCGCTTGCGAGCTCGGGGGATGCGGCGGCGAGGGCATCGCGTGAGATGTCGGTGAATTGCGGCCGGGCGAGGTTCCGCGGGAGTTGGAGCGCGGCTGATGGTGCCAGGGGGACTCGTACCGGCGCGAGGAAGAGCGGTGGTGGGATGAGGAGGCGGCGGAGTGGTGGGGGTGGGGTGCGGAGGGTAAGGCGGCGGGGTGAGTTGCGACTTGGAACATCGTGTCGAACGTCGAGTTAGATTGGATGTCCTAGACTTGAAAGCTTGAACTCGTATCTTCCCAACGTTTGCACGGTTTTAAGTGAGCCACCTCCATTTTGTGTGTGTCAGTCATACGGGACGAGACCATGCAAACGCAGGAGTTGTGAGATGGCGCAAGAGCAGAGAGCAAACGGGTTACGGGATTGATCGCAGATCATCGCATCAGCGGTCAAGCGATCGGCATCATGATTGCCTTCGCCTTTCTTTATTCAACCTCCACCTGGCAACTCGGAGACTGTCCGAAAGCCCTCTTTACTGTAGGATATGTACTCATCTATCAAGAGCAGTCTTTTCCGTGGTGGATTCGCCGGACCAGCGCCGACTTCCTTCAATTATTACTTGCCAGTGTTTCATCCCGGCGTCGGACTTGCGAAAACTACGCTGCCAGTTCCTCGTTATGCCACCTTGATGTTATCCTGTCGACCCTAAACATCCTTGTCAATTCGATCCGTCAATCCCCCACCGAAGCTATCGGAACTGACTGAGGCGGTATTTGAAATTCAGCACATGCGCTTTCTACGGCTGACTCACCGCCCGAATTTCACGGTCTTCAATAGACGACTTTGGTGTGAGAGAAAATACTTGGAATGGGAGCCGCCGCTTCAAATCTGTGGAACTTGGGTAAGGGAGGCACCTTCCTGGGGCACGAGTTGAACTTGGTTTGTGTTACACACTATGGTTTGGAGGTATCTTTTATCACGTTGAACTTCGCTTCATCCACCGGTTCCTCCACAGCGCCCTCCATTCACTCACCAAGCCACACTCACAGCAACGACTTCCCTCCCTCTGATTGGCCAGATTTTTTCCTACCACCACAAGAAATCTCCCCTCGGTCTGCCAACTCCAAATTCCGATCTCCATCCCGCTTCCTTCAAATTGGTCTCCATGGGATATCAAGCTGCCCATGCCATAGAAATATTGAGCTGATATGCTCTGTTCCGGACCGACCAGTTTTTTTTTTGCCCCCCTGCTGCATCCTCGGGCCGCCTTCTGACTTGCACAAGCCTACAGGGGCACTTCCTCGGTATTTTTAACCATATCTGTAGCGGACTCGCTGGGAAATCCTCGATATCTTTTGAAAATTCCTCGAAACTCGAAGCTCTATGTACAACTTGAGATTTCCGCTGACTATCGAGTGCAGGTATGGACTCCAACCACGAATCAAAGCAATTGTCTTGTAATCCTGTCTGGTGTTTTGTGACCCCACCCAAGTACAACAAACCGTTGAAAAGCGGGCCTGGGTTAAAAGCTCATGGCCAGTTCTGTGGCTGGAGTCTTTAGGCTTTGTTAAAATGCAGGCCAGCGAGCCATTTTGTTGATGAACGAGTTGAAAGTTTGCTTTGTACATCAAGAACGTTGAACCGGTTCATACCCGGAGAGAGATATCACCTTCCGTTTTTCCCCCCCATGAACTCCATCGAACTCACGTCACACATACATCTCTTTTATCTCTCAGATTTCAGACGATAGCTCACTAATTCAGATCTTTTTATCATCTCGTGAAGGTTTGGCCATCCAATTTTCAAAGCCTCGACCCCGTTGACATTCCGTTTATCCGCAAGTTCCCCACCGAAACTGATACTCTCCTCCCAGCTCTACTTGGTGGATTCGACGCGAACCAGGCACGATTCGGAGGGAAAGAGAGAGAAAGGCCACCTAAAAGCAGGAAATTCAAGGCTGTCGGCGAATTGATCCAAGGTTTCAACCTGCCGAAACCTGCCGATTGTTGAACGCTTGAAACTTCGAACCCCCTATCTGGCCGTAGGAAGATTCCTTTGTAACAGCAACCCAAGGTTCTCTTCATGGGTCATAGCCATAACTGCTGGTAAGACTCCGAACGGAATACAATGATTCGGCTGTGGGGATCAATTAGGCGCCGCGACTGTCAAGTTTTAAAATAGAGGCTGTCAAAGCTGTGATTCTCACCTTCGAAAAGGCGCCGGCAGGCTGCTTTCACCCCACCATCTCACCGCAGCACATCCACGATGCTCCTCCTCCTCATTCTCGTCCATGTGATCTACACCAACGGCCGCCCTATTTCCGGGCCTCAGTTGGACTCTCGAGCGCTGACCCAGTCCTGCGATGACATTAACGACTGCCGAAAGCTTTTTGACATCATTTGGGGATGCCTGGCCACCATTTTCGCGTGCACTTGGGTCTCTGTGCACCCGAACGTGCCGCCACCGAATCAAAGTTGCCTCGCTCTGTTCTGGAGACGGTTGAAGATGATGCTCATCGCGATCATGGTCCCGGAAATTATGGTGGGATTTGCCGCCAGGCAATGGTTTGCTGCGCGGTCGTTTGCCAGAGGTAAGTAAGATCCACTGCCATCTCAGATAGTGCTCATTCAAAATAGATTATGAAATTTCGCGAACACACGGGTTCTTCATCTCTATGGGTGGATTCGTGTCACGGAGCCGCCATAATCCTATCGTAACCGAGTCACAGCTCGACGAAGCCCTCGGTTTCCTCACCGATATACGTGCGGTGGAGGAGGAAGATATCAAGGACAAAAGCAAAGGTGATGCGCTGTCCAAAGGTGTGGCACTCGTGCAGGGACTCTGGTTTACCACACAGTGCATAGCCCGCGTGCGCCAACGTCTTCCTGTTTCCGAGCTGGAGGTTACGACCCTCGCATTCGCCATTGTCAATATCTTCATCTACGCCCTGTGGTGGGGAAAGCCTCTTGACATTCAGCGGCCAATCTCAGTTGGACCGCGAGAGGAGGCAACCACAGCCGAACCAGTTATCGATGACCAGAACTCCTCTTTCCTCGTTTCCAGTGTGGAGAAACATACTGAGGAAGAACCTAAACCCTGGCGAGGAGATTTTGCGGACGGGTTCCTTAGTGCACTGAATGGGAGTTACGACGAGTACGAACCGACATCATACACCTCGGTACCCTCATTCTGGTCCACAGCCTCTAGTGATCCCCGAGACAAAAACGACCACGCTGTCCTCATTGAATGCCTTGTCGGCGCCATTTTTGGCGGCATCCATTGTGCGGCCTGGAACGCGACTTTCCCATCGACTGAGGAAATGTGGATGTGGAGATCGTCCGCATTAGCAGTTGCTGTGGTTCCTGGGATCGTGGCAGGGTTTTGGATGGCGGGTGATAGCGACCTAGACGATGATGATTCCGCTGTGTACGCAATAATGGCGTACATATCTCTGCTCGCCTTTGTAATGTACCCCATCGCCCGCCTCTTCCTCATCGTCCTCCCGCTCATAGCTTTACGAGCGCTTCCCCCGGGCGCCCTCACGGACGTTAACTGGAGCGTCTATATCCCGCACCTCTAGGCCTCACGTGATAACATCTGCCCTTCGTTACTGTTTCAGTTTTACTTCAATAGAGTATGTTTGTTTTGACATCGCGCTGGTATTTGTTACGGTTCCGACAATATATATTTTGGTTGGGAATCAAAATATTCATCGCGCATGAACTCAATTTCGCGAAAGTGTGCTATAGCATTGCAGGTTTCGTCCATTGGATTGGTGTGCTCAGTGAGACACCTGGTCAATTGAAAGGTTTTTACTCGGCTCAAGTTTCTTGTCTCGAAATTATGATGGCGCTGTACACCAGCGGCGGGGGAAAGACCTCAGCACATATTCCAGAGTGATTTTATTGTGTCCCACGTGCGGTAAGACTCAGTAAAGTCTGTGGTTGAAACTGAAACGTCGAAGCTTAAAGGGGTAATGCAATTCAGTCTCCGCCGGCAATCGCCGATGGCTCTTGTTCCGAACTTCCATGTCACTTCTTGCGGATTCACTTCCTCTTGCTCTCCCTTCGCGCTCACTCTGGAGCGTTGAATACTTGCAAGTCTGTTCAAACCACTGGCAGCCTCAGACTACAAATCACTTTTTCAAGTTTACTCCGTGCATCGCTTTGTGCTCGGCGAGTCGGCTGGGCGGTCTCTCGCATATGTACACCGAGCGGTCACTGTTCTTCTTCTCCCCTGATATTACCATGCACTGGAATAATCCCCTCAAATGCGGCACCAAAGAGAATGTGTCACTGGGAGACTCTAACGAGGCAGTGTGACGTTCGTGCATCGTATCGGTGCGCGAAAACCTTCCTCGGGCTCCACCTCATTCGCTCCGGGTCTCTCCGTGCCGCCGTTTGACAGAATTTCACTCTTCGCCCCGTTTTTTGTCGTTTTAAAAGCTCCGCTCTGTACAATATCCTTCTCTTTGTTCTGGTAATCCTGAAATTCCGTCTGGCCACCAATCCTCGATCTGGGTCCGAATTTCATAGTGAGCTTTCAGTAACTCTCGTGTATATTCAGCCCGCATTTGCCTTTCCATTTTTCCCGCACTATTACAACCTCTACTTCGTCACGCACTGGCCGGCGAAAAAAAAAACCAAACCCGGTCGCTCTTTAGTGCCTGGCTCTCAACGACGCGGATTGGACTGATCAGTGATAAGTGCTCTGGCCCAGGGAGAAAACAATGCAGTCACGCAAATCTCAACCGCTTACTGTACGCTCAAACATTGGACTCAACTTCACTCAAGAAGGGAACCTTACACCCCATCAGTCCTGCGCTCAAGTCGCTTAAACACTCGAAGCTCACGTCTGGCCGCCAATGAGTCCCACTCGTCAGCTGTTTGTCTCTCCGGCCGGGTCGTATATTCAACAGTCAACTCCCAACCCTCGTCAGCGCGAATCCCAACAAAGCTCAGGCTTGCCTCCCTCTCAACGCCGTGTGGCAAAGTTACAATAATTCCCCTCCGATAGATCTCATCACAGACTGTGTGCGTCCCCACAACCCACATTTACACCGACGTCCGACTGGGATTATTCGTGATTTTGGGGGCATCCATTTGCCGCACTCGAAACTCGGGGATCGCTTTTTGAAATCCTTTGCGTCGAAATTGAACATACGTAGGAGCATCTCGACACACAAAGGGGCACGAAATAGTCTCCCATCGTTCCCATCGCTATCTCCCCATCCATCTTCATCTCCATCCCACCTTCAAGTTCAATATTCGAAACTCAAAACTATGCCAGTCAAACTATCCCACGATTCTGGGCAAGCAAACATCAATCTGTGCGGGCCTTACCTATGAAGATCAATCCATGTCATCTCTTCCAGTGTATTCAAACCCTTTCGCACCACGTTTAACATCGCAACTTCAAGCTGCTAGTGATTTTGATCTCGAGTCCAGCATGCTACCTAGTTCACCGACGAAACACAGTGCTACATATAACTGGGCTCCCTCTCTGAATCTCACCTCTTCGTAAATGTGCGCTCACTCGCATCCGAAGTTCTTCTCAACTCTCATTCCAACCCGCAGCCGCCGCATTTATATTCAAATCGTACTTGCCTCCGAAACTTTCACGCATTGCATTCAACGCGTAGTTCTTGCGTCGGAATCTCAACCAGGCAGTGTTAATCGAAAGTTCAGTCGTACCCCATTCCTTTTTCTCTCACATCCTCCCATCCTCGACCAAATCACCAGGCACCTCGGGACGCAATCAACCCCAGGTTCAATCGTCGACATCAATGCCCTCGGCTCGACCGACGGACTCAAAAAGCCGAGGTACTTATGTTTTATGTTACAATAAACAAGTTCTGCTGAACTCCAACCCGCAGTCTTCTACGGACTCCAGCAGTGCCTGAGGTCGTCCAACGTCCCGAAACGCATGGAGTTCAACGTAACACGCAAGCGAGGATGCCGTCCTGATTTCTTTCGGAGCTCGTACGTTCATAGAGCTCACAGAAGCAGTCCCGTCCGCGCTATTACTCGGACCCAGATTAATATTTCAGCCCGCACACCCAATTCCGATTCCAGAACTCGCCACGCACCATCCCAACAGTTTTGCGAATCCTATAAGTATCACTACCGTTACTCGGACAGATACCCTGTGCAATTATAAATCTAGCCCAAATTTTACAAACGCTACTCTGCGCCTGAATCTTTATCGATTGATTCAGCTCCAGATGCGCACCCGTGTCCGCAGCCCACATGCCATGTGCGAACTTCTATGGATCCCAGCTCAACATCAAAAGCCCAAAGCCCAATTCAGTACAGCCAACAGTCACCAAATTTTGGTGGTGCGGGATCGTAAATTAAAGTGAGACTAGCATCGCCGCGGCACGCGTCTCAACGCGTCTCAATTGCAGAATTGACGCGTCTCCATTCAAATTGAAAGCAGCAACACGTCTCAATGACCGCATCGACGCGTCACAATCGACATGTCCCTTGTCCCGTGTCCCGCGTCCCAGTTAAAGTCCCCACATCCATCTCCTATCCTATGGGCTCGGTAAACGCGCACCCACTCGTCGACGCCTGCTACTGCTGTATATCCGTGTTTCTGTATCCATACACGCGGGGCGCACGCGCTGAGTCGATCGGAGTGGGATGAACGTGTTATGAATATGAAACGAAAGCAGAATATAAGAATAGGACTACTTAGAGGTAGACGCTATTGAACTGGATGGAGGAGTACGGTAGGAGTAGGGCATTCTCTCAGCTCGATTTTGAGTTCGCGCAGTAGAGTTTGAATCATATGCATCTCATGATCAGATTACAGGAGAGGTCGATCTAAGTTGAACCTGGTTTTCCTGAATGAGATGAGGCGGGGTTCGAGTCAATCGGAGTTAGTTCCGCGGGGCGTAGTACGCAGGAATCTTCCGCGTCCACTTATGTGCCGCTGACATCAGGGTATGTAGAACTGACGCGTCAAACGCTGGGTAGATATTTAATAACCGCGTTGATGAAGGACAGCGGTGCGTCGAGTGCGTTAGACGTCACGTAACCACTGTCCAGACCCTAGGGTACCTCGAAATCGGTGCGAGGGGAATTATCAGAGTAACCCGGGACCTTAAAGGCAAGTTGAACTTATGTAAGGAGTAAATTTGAAAGCGAAAGTTGAACGAAAGCGGAAGTTGAACGAAAGCGAAAGTTACATAAACAAAAGCGCCGGGGCGCCAACGCGTCGAACACTGAGTGCGCGCTCGCTTTTTACGCGTCATGTCTTGAGCTGAGTGGAAAATTGTGTTCTAGGCATTCCGTGGGACCCTGCGTTCGAAAGTGGTCTAAGTCTACAGATAGTGTACCGTTCGAAAGTAGTCTAAGTCTACAGATAGTTTTTTTTGGTACAAAATAAATGTAAAATGGAGGTTAGTAGATGAGGGACGGGGGCGTCGAGTCGCAATTTAAGAAGCCCAAGTCCAGTCGCGGTCAGTCCAAAGCTCTCCAGATTGCGAGGGCCGAAGTCCTCGACTTAACGTCAAATTTTCTGAAAAGAGACTGAAAGTGAGAATCGACTTGAAAATCGGACTCGAGACGAGACGATAACAAGGCATTTTTGTTTAAAAACAGCTATAGGGAGAGGTATAGACACAGGTATCGAGGACTGGCTATAGAAAGATGCGTCGAATAGACGCGGGAGCGTAGGTGTATATGAAACACGGGAGATAATGCTACATGGGGTGCGGAACGATGAGGGTATGTACGAGGGCAGGATGAGATGTAAGTGGAAAAGAAATGTAGATGAGAAGAGGAGAGATGGAAGGAATATAGCAAGGAAATATAAGATATTTTGAATTGAGGTGAAGAGAGTTCTAGGTATCGTGAAAGCGCGTCGAGCGCCAAACGGAAACGGGGCTCACTCATCGAGCATCGCACACGCCCTCACTGCGCCGTCAAATTCAACCCCCCCAACACCACCTCCCACGCAAGATCCAGCGCGTCCCACAATTTCGCGTCGTACAGCCCGAGCGCGACCATATCCTGCCACAATTCCTTCACATGCTCCGCGTGCGCCATCAGTGCGCTCGGATTCCCCGCCGCCGATGCGCACAGGTGGGCGGAGAGCGCGGGACGCGTTTGAGGCGTGGAGAGGGCGGCGTGGATGAGGGCGATGGGGGTGGGTGCGCCGCTTGAACAGAAGGACGCCGCGAGGGACTCGATGAATGAAGAGGGCCAAGGGCAGGAGCGCGGAGAGCGCTGCGTCGAGGCGGTGGGTGTACATGAACGCGTGCAGGATACTGAAAGCTTGCGGGGAGGGGAGGGCGATCGGGCATACCGGTAGAACTGCGCGCGAGGAGGAGGAACGCGTGCGATTGAAAGTGCTAGTGAGCACTTGCACTTGCATTTTTGCGGTGTGAGATTATATTGCGCGTCGGCAACAAGGGATCGATATCCCCCGATTCGATACAAGATGTTGCGAGGCATCAGCGAGAGCTGCAGGTTCTTCTTCTGTGATTCAACGGCGACGGGAATAAGACCATGCAAACGTAGAGTAATATACCCGCCGCTGGAAAGTCCATTGGTGGCCGCCGGTGGCTGCCGATGATTCATCAGTAAAAGTGCAAAAAAGTCTTTCAGGTCTTGCATCTTTGAAGTTGATCTTTGGGAATCTTGGTTCTTTGGGGGACATCTTTCGTCTTGTCAGAGACATCTTGAGTCTTGTACATACCCTCTTTGGTCTTTGAATTCCGTCTCCAGTCTTGTTGCTGTTGTCTTGACAAGTCATTTATAAACAGCCAACTTGAAGTCATTCTGTTGAAATCTGGGGCCGACACACCATATCCCGTTATCCGACCCGTTATCCGACCTTCAAGTTCAAGCCTTGACGAACCACTCGTCTTTTGCAGTGCGAGTCACTACTATAATTCAGTTGTGTTCTAGTTGACTTCTGTGAGCGAATCGATGAGACACCGGAATCTTTACTAGTATTGAACATGCATCCGATGAGAGTCCTGAATGCCATCTTGTCCCGCGCAAGAAGTTACTTAGTGGATCAGAATTAATTCTGAAACAGTGCCTTGGCAACCGCGAAATCTCACCAAGTCATTTCAAACTCCGCGCCTGCGGTCCGTGCGCATGATGCGATCAGTCGGTGGTTGGTGACGAATCGTTCCTTTCTTTCCGACTCCCATCATCGCCCCGTCGTTCATCTCTCCTGCACCCACCTAATGGCCTCCGTTTCCCGCCCCACTTGAGCACTCTGTTTCCATCCTGTTTCAAGGTCATCAAGTATTTTGCCATCAAGCATTCAATCCCTGCGTCGTTGACCCGGACCTCAAGGACAAAGCGCTCTCGGTGTCAAGCTATCAAGTCGGTATCAAGCGGTGTCAAGCTTCGTACCCTCAACGTTGAGCAATCCCCCAAACGACGCCGTTCTATCAATTCCTTCAACTGTGATATGTCGTCGTTTCCCTACTATTCCACGTCGCTCGTCTCTCGCTCTGACTGCACCAACTGTTGCACAAGCAGATATTGATATGTACCCCAAGCACATTCTCGCTATGTCCCATTATGTTGCTTCCCCTTTCACGAACTGACTTCTTCCTCAGGTCTTCGACATCGTGCATCAGCACTTGTCCGTTCTACCCTCCAGTATTGGCATGGCAAGTGGATTGTAACACACAGAGTAGTCCGGCGCAAGCGGACATAGATTTGGGTGTGGACTCGTAGCTGCATAGATTGCCTGTACATACCTACATGTTAATCAATCAATATAATTCATCTTTCGTATATCTTGACCCAGATTTGAGTGTCTTGTGCCTGGCATTGTGAAAGCTAATGTCCGTCTTTGACGTCTTGCGCAAGCCCTGGGTCTTGAACAAGACAATTGAATCTACTTTGGCAAGACCTGCCGTCTTGGGCCAAAATTCGTCTTTGGCGTCTTTCACGTCCTGGCCAAGACGCCAAAGACGCCAAAGACGAATTTGCAGTTTTACTGATGTTATCGGTGGCCATTGGAGGAAGCTGATGGACATTGTTTCACATTGTGTACCAACGGCCCCACCGGTATCCGCCAACCAACAGTGGCATTTGTCGGCGTCCCAGTCATTCAATTCCACTGGATCTCAGCGGAGATCGCTGAATCCTGTTGGATGCTGAGACCCAAAGGCATCTAATGATCCTATCAAGCACTTTTGGCTATTCTCCGCTCCGCCTGTTGTTGCGCACCCTTAGTATCTAAATTGAACCGCGGGAACGTTCTCCGGCATTGGGAAAAGAGTGAGCATTCAACACAAGCGTGTGAGCCAGTGATCGCAAAGACTTGTTCTTGCTCCCCCTTACGTCTTGCTCTGTAGAACTTCCGATTTTTTCGGTATAATGTAGGAATACATACATATGCGCTCGTACAACGAAATATGTACTATATGTGACTAGGTAGTGGGCCACACTAGGTAGTGGGCCATTTTGTCAGCAAGTCGCTAGGAGATGAAATACTCAGCATTAGGGGTCTTGGGGGAGGCAATGGGACCTCAGACGGTGGTCCACACCAAATTTGGACGGAAATGGATAACCTGATCAAAAGCTGTGCCCTGTTTGACAGCGGGCCGAAGGGTGAGAATATGATTTTCTTATCTCCGCACGAACAAGGCGCACTCGTTTTTCTCTTTTCTCCCTCAATTCGGCGCCGATCCTCGAGTTTGTATGGTCTATGTGTTGCCCGGAACCGTTGCGTTCACTTTGGAGTTATTTGCCCCCTGGGCCCCCGCCATTTAATCTCCTAGAACCTCTTCCTTGGACTTCTTCTGAATCCCAGCCGCCTAGTCTGACCAGGCGTATATCAAGACAGCTGGTGATCTGAGGGACCCAGTAATTGATGTGGGTCATTACAGTCATATCTGCATGACATATAGAGGTACCTCATCCGTCTCTCAATTTCCTTTCGCCTCAGCCACTGTCCGATACTCCCAATCATACATTTTGGATGGTCCAGAGAAATACATTTTTTCTGAGACAATGGTGTTATGAACCTGGCGAAATAAGCACCTAGGTACATCCATATCCTTCCTGTGAACCATCCTGCATGTTTATCTCGGCCTCCATTGACTGTCGTCATTGCGTAGCGATCACACTAGCGGAAAAGCCGATTTTTTGGTCAGTGTTCCGTTATAAATATGATTGTGCGCGACCTTGACATGTTTCAGATGTGTCGGTTATATGTCTTGATTTGTCTATGAGACCATCCTGGATGATGCACAATACACCGCGGTCCCCTAATGAACAAGGGCGTTGGGTTAAGGCTGGTGGCCCACTACCCCATCAATTGCCTTTTCGGGCCGCCCCGCCGAAAGAAATTCGTAGAGATGTCAAAAGGTGAGGTAAATTCACCAAATTATTTAGGACAGTCTTGGGATGTATGCGTTTAATATCGTAGACTTTAGGGCTGGTTGAACAGTACCTGTGCCTTCGGCAGTAGTGAAAACACTAAGGTGGCCCAGTACCCGGTCACATACAGTACTGTAGTTTCACCTCAGATATTCCAGTTGCCGAATGTTGCGAATTCAGACGAGGTATCACCGAGTTAAACTATTCCTTCAGCCCAGATCTACATCCTACCTCTCAGTTAATGTGCGCGAATTTAATACGGGTTTTCTCCGGAGCTGTGAGCATGACATGTGATCTTGAGTTGGTTTTCGGATGCTTCACGCTTCGCTCCACGCCCATACAATACGAGGAGCAACTGAATTTTTCAACCCAACTGTCAAGCTCTGTTCTTTGGAGTTTCAAATATTATGTGACCTTAATTTCTTAGATCCTACTTATCATCGCCGCAGGTCCGTTGGGATCCATCCAGTAGGTTCCAGCGGTAATGAGTGCCAGTGGCCAGTGGAATCCCGTGGTTCCCACTGGAAGCCGGCGGACGCTAGGGGCTCCAGTGTGAGCCACTGGTTTCCATTGTAATCCTGCTGGCCGCCGCCGTGCTCCAATGCCGATCGGTGCCGATCGGCCGACTTGTCAGTGCCGCGTGTATTACTGCAAACGTAGGAGATGGTAAGAGAAGAGAGCGGCAGTACTCGGCATTGATTGCATCATTCCCTTCAAGCGATGGATCATGGCACCGCTTTCGCCTTTCTTTCCTGAACCTCCACAAGCCTCAACCTGCGTCTGTTTTTGAAGATCCCATCGACTTTCACGTTTTCAAATCATGTCAGAACTGGAGGTACACATTGTGTGCCTGGGTCCCGGTCTTCTCAGAGTCGCGAGGATGAAGCACCTTGTTTTAAATTTAGTGCGTGCGGCGTGTTGTCCGCGCCACCTGAAAGAAAGTGAAACACGCCTTTGCAGAGCTACAGGTCATACCTGCCTTCTGCCCACCACTACGCTCTAGATGCTTCTGCTCCTCTTCCTTGTCCATGCATTCTATACAAACGGTCGCCCTATCTCTGGGCCTCATTTGGAATCTCGAGCGCCGGCCGAGTCCTGCGATGATATTAACGACTGCCGAAAGCTATTCGACATTTTCTGGAGCTGCTTGGTCACAGTCTTCGCCTGCACATGGGTCTCCGTGCACCCCAATCTTCCTCCGCCCAACCTGAAATGGCACGCTCGTCTTTGGCGTAGGCTGAAGCTGATGCTCATCGCGATCATCGCTCCGGAATTAATGGTGGGATTCGCCGCTAGACAGTTTTTTGCGAGCCGGTCGTATGCCAAGGGTGAGAGATACTTCTTTGTCCTCACAGATAATTCTCAATTCAAAGTAGACTTCGGGATTTCCAAGACACATGGGTTCTTCATCTGCATGGGTGGATTCATGTCGCGCAGTCGCCATAACCCTATCGTAACCGAGGAACAACTTGACGAATCCCTCGGTTTCATCACCGATATACGTGCGGTGGAGGACGAAGACATCAAGGACAAAAGCAAAGGCGACGCGCTCTCCAAAGGCGTGGCACTGGTGCAGGGACTCTGGTTCACGACACAGTGCATAGCGCGCGTCCACCAACGTCTTCCTGTTTCCGAACTGGAAGTCACGACCCTCGCATTCGCCGTTGTCAATATTTTCATCTACGGCCTGTGGTGGGAAAAGCCTCTCGACGTTCAGCGGCCAATTCTCGTTGGGCCAAAGCAGGAGGTTCCGACAGCTGCCCCAGTTCTTGCCGACCTAAACTCCTCTCTTCTTGGCTCCAATGGGGAGAAGCCTCCCCATGTAGATGCTAAACCCTGGCGAGGAAGTTTCTGGGACGGTCTCGGTGGTGCACTGAGTGGGGATTACGGGAACGATTACAAACCGACATCGTTCACCTCAGTACCCTCATTCTGGTCCAGAGCTGACATGCGAGACAAATTCAACCACGCTTTCTTGATTGAATGTCTCGTGGGCGCCCTTTTTGGCGGCATCCACTGTGCGGTTTGGAACGGGGATTTCCCGTCCACCACGGAAATGTGGATGTGGAGATCGTCTGCATTGGTAGTTGCTGCAGTTCCTGGGATCGTGGCAGGGATTTTGATGGTCGTGGGGTCAGACTTAGTCGGTGCTGGTTCCGCTGTGGACACAATATTGAGCTACATTGTTCACCTCGCCCTCGCCATCTACCCCATCGCCCGCCTCTTCCTCATCGTCCTACCACTCATAGCCTTACGAGCTCCCCTGCCGGGCGCCCTTACGGATGTGAACTGGAGCATCTATATCCCGCACCTCTAGGCCTCACATGCAAAAATTCGCCCTTTTTTACTGTTTCAGTTTTACTTCAATATGTTCGTTTTGACATCGCGCTGGTATTTGTTACGGTTCCGACAATATAAATTTTGGTTGTGAATCAAAATATTCATCGCGCATGAACTCAATTTCGCGAAAGTGTGCTATAGTATTGCAGGTTTCGTGCATTGAATTGATGTGCTCATTGAAACACCTGGTCAATTGAAAAGGTTTTTACTCGGCTCGAGTTTCTTGTTTTGAATTTATGCTTGCGCTGTACACCAGCGGCAGGGGAAAGCCTCAGCACATATTCCAGAGTGTATGTCTGACTTTATTCTGTCCCACCTGCGAGAAACCTGCGGTAAGACTCAGTAAAGTCTGTGGTTGAAACTGAAATCTGTCCCGTTTCGTTCCGTGGATCCGTAATGGGTCGAGCCGGCCTGATAACCAACTCAAACACTCAAGGTAGTTCCTCTTGTTTAACCTCCAGCACACAAGAAGCCGGCTGTCAACTGGCTCCCGGCGCCCAACGGTATGCATAATATCCTGAGTCGGACCCCGTTAAGGACCCTTCTTAGTTACTATGTCGTGTTGTCCCGATGGCTTTCGGCCTTCAAAGGTCTAATGTACCATTCCGAGGAGAATGTACATTCTGATACTAAGCCTCACTTTATGAGAATGGTAAGTCAATGAAATGAATGAAAAATAGCATTTTCATGCGTGCTTTGTGCACGCCTTATCAACGCGCTGCCCCCACTCACGCGTCCAAAGCCCCCCCATTCGCGCGCTGGGCAAAAGCGTGAAACTCCGCAAGGAGCTAGGCAGGCGCCGCGGCCCTAGCGATGGCCCCATATTGTCGCGCAAGCAGAAGAGCAAGGCTCGCGCCGACGCGTATCACTCGCAGAAGGCGGCAGAGGTGCGCGTGGAGCAGTGCGATGACCCTAAGGGTGCTGCAGAGACCCGCCAGGATGACGGTGGGCGCGGGTTCGCAGGGAGCTCAAAGATGGGCGAGGGCACTGGCAAGCCCCTCATCGAAATCGACCTGCGAAATGGGTAAGCACCAGACGGTTTCCATGGCGCTCACCCTCAACTGACCACACTTCAGCGGCGCCGTGAGTGTCTATGACGCCAATGGGGTCAAGGCCGTCCACCGCGCGCGCTTCCCTGCCGACTCGACGATAAACAATGCCTGCGTGGAGGCCAGCAACATCTGCAAGAAGATGATGGCCAAGCACACCCCGAAGCACCTGTGGGGAACAAAGTTTACGCCCTATATTTTCTCTCTCCATAGGGGCTCGGTCAAGGTAGGTCACACTTAGTGGTGGCTTTTGCCTGTCTAACACGTTTACCAGACGCCGCGGATGTCGCGCACGGTCAATAAACACAGAGCCACGTACGAGCTGCTAAAAAAATGTCTTGCCCCGGTGAACCGGCTCGTGCAGAAGTAATGCACCTTTCAGACAATTTGTGACTGACCTGCCCCAGTTATTTTCGAGGCCGAGTTCCCAAAGCTATACAAGCGGTACAAGGAGACCGTCGATACTGTGGCCGCCAACGTCAAGGGCACCGAGGCGGCCTTCTATCCGTTCGCTTCCTTCTGTATCAACATCCCGACCGAGCGAGGTGTCATCTGCACCGCGCACATCGACCTCCAAAATTTGGGGCCCGGTCTTTGCGTAGTAATCCCGTTCGGGGAGTTTGACGCGGCTACTGACTGCAAGCTTGTGGTCTGGGAGCTCGGATACAAGTTCCAAGTCGCCGCTGGCCAGCTGATTTTCTTCCCCTCAGCACTCTATACTCACTACAACACGAAGCTCTTGTCTATGGGGATGCGAGGGTCGTTAGTCGGATGGACGGGTGCATCGGTCTTCCAGTGGGTCGACCTCTCCTGCCGGGCCGTGAACCAGTTGTCGCCGAAGGAGTTTGAGGACTACAAGGCCGGGCTTAAGGAGCGCGTACGCAGAGGATTCGAATTATTCCCTCAGAAAATCTAGATACAGGAACTTTGTAGCAGTATATACGATCAGTTGGAATAGTTGAACCCTCCATGTAAATCCGATCGATGCTTCAATGTCCCGACCTCAAGTAGATCCAAATCGAATTGATTTCATACTTATCGTGAGGCGCTTGGACAGAAGTGGCTGTGATGGGAAGCAGCTGCCACACAACAGCAAACCAGTGAGCGTTCGTCGGACGTCCTCTGCTTGTCTTCCGCATACCTACAAAAGCCTCAAGCCTTACGGTCTCTGGACATCTGTATGCATTGTGGAGACTCGACCTAGCTGCTGGGTTTCCATGTGCACATCTTATCTATGCCTCCGACTCGAAAATTTGCTTCCGCGGAACCTTTTCAAACTTTGATGTATCCGTCTGTTCACGCTGGATGGCCAGATTCTGGTGGATAACAAGGAGTCTGCCAATCGTTTTTTGGTCCGAGAATGGTGACATCAACAATCTAAATTCTTGGTACCTCTTGCGCAAGTCTTACAAGTCTGCCAATTCTATAATTTCTATCGGCGATTCGGACGACACTCCCCATCTGCTGCCATCGATTTCATTTGATATCTGATGCCCACTGGGGAGTTCATTGCGAATTTAAACTGCAGAGCTGTCGATATCTGGCAATTCCTTCTGGTTTCATTTTTATGCGGGTGTTGACACATGTTGGTCTGAAACCTCCGGTGACTCTTCCAGCCAACGCTGTGATTCGCAAAAAAGGTGCAACTTGCAATGCCTAGGGAACCCAAGGAGCCGGACTTCTATGAGGTCACGGAAGAAGAGGATGGTGTTCTGACCTGTGCCTGTCCTGGTTTCCGCCAAACAGGAAAGACATGCGAGCATATATTTGCTCTTAATCTAAAGCTTCGCCACGGAGATGTACAGCGTCACAATGGTGAGTCTCTTAAGACTGGGCTCTCATGCATGACACTGTACTTTAAATAGATGTCGAAACCATACGAAAGATCCGGGGCTCGGCTGCACGAGGCCAGAATAATAATCCAGTCAAAGAGCCTGTCGGAGACAAAGAAGCCGGGCGTCAATCCGGACACAAGAGACGCACAGATCGCACAGTTGCGGCTGACCTGGAGCGGTTCCTGCAGCAGATCGAGAACAATGTCAGCCCGTGGAAGTCTGACAGCGATTCAAGCAGCCCTCACAGCTCCGACAGCGAGGACACTGACGGAAATGTAGAAGGAGTTGGCATTGATGATCCACTGGATAGAACAGGCAGTCAATGTGAGTGACTTGATTATCCATCTGGTTACTTCCATCCAGCGTTTTCCAGTGAGTAGAGGGCGTGAACGTGCAGCGAGTCCTCTACATCCAGGGCGAACACCGCCAGGTTCCGGGAAAGCAAAAGGAAAAAAGAATGCAGATCTCGATGGAGTCAGTACAAAGGGCGTAGTTAAGTTTTCGAATCCGCCGGGACCCAAACGTGGCCATCACAATAGCCTGCTCACTGGCTCGAGTCCGGCGAAAAGGGGGATCACTGATGAGCAGGATGAGAAGGTCCGTCGTAATGCGATCTAATTTCTGATATTGTCTGAAACGCTTAACAGGAACGTGAGCTAAAAAAGGAGGAGGAACGAAAAGCGGCGGAGAAGGAAGCGAGGCGTGAGGAGCGAAGGAAGCGGAAGGAGGAGAAGAAGAAGGCAAAACAGCAACAGGTTAGTGGAACTTGTTCTGCAAGTTTTGAGACCCACATATTTAACAGAGGTTGGCGGACCGTGAGCCTGAAGACCAAGCTGACGAGCTCCAAATGTTTGGTGGGGTCGATGAGCTTGACCGTTGGGATAACGAAACATATCAACTGCGTGAAGATGAGGGGCAAGGATTCACCGACATTGCTAATGCCTTGAGCGCCTGTCTTGGGTCAGGTACTATAGTTTTGCCCAGTTATTTCGAAGGCCTGGCCCGGAAACTCCTCGCTCTCAAAGACTGGGAGACTCCGGCAAAGGAACTCATAGATAAGTCTGGGGCAGATGTATGTGACCATTCCAGAATCTGGATAATTATTCTGACATGTTGACAAGGGACCGTTCAGCGAGGGATCCCTTTTTGCACATCTCACTCATTACGCTGAGCAAATTGACCCCGGAACTTTGCTTTTTCTCCACCGCGATGAGGATGAATCTGGCCGTGAGCACTGGCTTTTATTCCGTCACCAGGGAAGCAAATACAAGGTGGAATGTTTCGACCCTCTGGCAGAGCACAAAGTAATTCACCATCGTCGGAGTTTCATTGGAGCCATGCATATTATTGCAGCATATTTTCTGGGCGAGGATGTGATTGGTGGTATTACTATATGACTCGCCGTTGGCTGACTGATTTTTCATAGCTTCCAAATGAAGCGAGACGGATTGATGCCAGGTATACAGCATACCGTCTTGATCTTCAAACAGATGGGGCATCATGCGGCTTCTGGGCAACTGTGCTCTGCTTCCTCCATATGTCTGGACTTGAAATCGTCAATGAGACATCCGCAGAGGTTATAAGTCGTCTAAAGAGCCTGGAGATCAGTGGCATCAAACAACATCTGAAGGCGATTTGGACCTCATGGCAAGTCAACGAGGAGGGCCTAGAAGAGATTGCCTTGAACAGGTTGTTGAAAGAACTGAAGCTCACGGAGCGCCACGGTTTTCAAAATTCTTGTGTGCGTTTGTTAAATGGTTGATAAAGATTTTATTTCATCTGTGAGTAGATTGCTTCACGACCTCCGTGGATTGCACGGGCCGAGGAGACAGTGGCCGTAACACTCGACAAGGTGAGTCCGAACCTGGCTGATCACCAGTAACCGCTCTGTATTGACCCATCTACGCAGGGACTTGACTCGTCGGAAGTGGTGCTGGACCCTCCTGGAAGGGGTCTCCCACCGAACATGGCCGAGGTCTTGTCTGAGGCTGAACAAAAGTTCCGAATTGAGGCGATGAAGAAGATGGTGCGTGTAATACTGCTCTATAACTTCTCCCATCTCAATCATCTTGAAAGGCGGATGAATTCTGTCTCAGACTTGCCGGAAAACGGCACAAGGTTGCAGGCCGAGCTGCACCACTTTTTTTAGAACACTTGCATCGACTCTCCTCCCCTGATGGCTGGTTGAACTGTGATGTGATTAACGAGTGGGCAGTATATCTCGATAGCATATCGATGCACACCAAGGTAGTCCAGAACGGTGTCTTCAATCAAATTCGAGCAAACTCCAAGTGGTATGCAAATGACAAGTCAAAGCTGGAGATCTTCTGGACACGCTGGATTCGTGGGACGCGTAAAGTAAGCAACTTCTCTTCACATGTAGTCAGGTGTAGTTCAGCTGATGTGCGTGATGCTTAGTGGTTCAAGATAGATGAGACGCGGGCCATAATCATACCCATCAATGTGCCGGGGCACTGGATTTGTGCCTTTGTCGATTTTGATGAATTGTACATGGCCATATTCGACTCATGGAAGTCCCCCCGGCCAGTCCCGAACAACGATTGGCAAGAAAGTGACCATGCCCCTCTCTTCAGGGTATGCTCTTCGATTAATTGCTGACTCCCTTTGCTAACATAAATATTAGTTAATTCGAGAATGGCTGCAGCGCCTATTTGTTAGTTTGGGAAGTGGCATTGATTGGACGAAATGGAAGATGGATCCTTGTCCGAAGGCATGATGCATTTACAATTTTTTCAGACACAACATTTCATTTAACATTTTCTCCGCCCAGAAACAAGCATATCAAATCAATACATTTGACTGTGGACCGTTCACATGTTGGACAATGCTATGCCTGGTCCACCGTCAAATCACCGACATTTCTCGCATCGGTAAACTCATTAATGCACAAGGCATCCAGCGGTTCAGGCTTTTGATGTTCGGGGAGTTGATGAGGCTGCCTGTAGTACCGATTGTGGATGGAGAGAACGAGGACTGTGGCAACGATGATGCCGAGCCGGTTAAACCTGAGTGAGCAGATTTCATTTGGGCAGTTGTAATGCAGGCTGAGGATGAGAGTAGATCATCAACAGTGTCGGAAGATGGCTCTGACGATGATGCAGCAGTGCGGTAGGAGATAATTTAAATCTCTCTTGTAAATTATATCTAATTTGTTTTGCTTGCAAGGCCTGCTACGCCAATGGTGCCCGATGATGTTGTCCCTCCAGTAGTCCCCTTGTAAGAAATTCCCCTGCTTGACAATAGTCACCGCATGTAAAGATCAATAGGTCGTCCCCCTTGACTCCAACTCCGGCCAGCATGCTGTCTTCCTTTGAGGAGGCAGTTCCGGCTGTGATCCTCCGCCGCAGTGTGCGTAACAAAAACTAGAGCTACAATCTAGTACACTCGCTTCGGAATAAAGACACAATTTTATGTGGAGAATAGTATCTAGAGACAAATTATCCTAGTTGACCTTGTTAATATCTGCCGGTTGAGGTACCCACTCGTCCCAGCTGCCCGTATTGAAAGTCGGGCTTGGTCCCAAATAGGAAATTCCAAAAGTCGGGCTCGGTTGGTGGTAAAAAGTCGGGTTCAATTTATGATAGGGATATTCAAAAGGTGGGCTAGCTTCATGGTAGAAGGTCGGGCTACGTTTGCGATAGATTCAGGCTACATGTACAATACATTGCGGCTCAGTTTACTACAGCTCCCGGCTCGGTTCACGATCGGTTGTCGGCTCCATTGGGATTGGAAAGCCGGGCTCAGTCGGGGATATTCGGGTGGGGCTCGGTTTGCAATAGCGCCGCCGGCTCCGTTTGGTATATTTACAGGCCATTATCCTGTTTTGCATCAAACTGGTACAGAATCGACGCGTCTCCATTTAAATTGAAAGCATCGACGCGTCACAATCGACGCGTCGACGCGTCTGGCGTCCCAGTTGGAGTCCCCACCTCCTAGTATATGGCCATAGAAGGGCCCGGTAAACGTGTATGCGCACCCGTTGGATTCAGATTCTTTTGTATTTGTGTATTTGCGCGGCGAACGCGCTGGGTCGAGACTCGATAGGAGTGGAGTAAGGGAACGCGTTATGAACCGAAAGCGGAATATAAGAATACATGTACGGATAGAGGTAGACACCGTTGACCTCGATGGGGGGGTACGCTAATAGTGAGAAGTGTCCTCAGCTCGATTCGATTTCAGAGACGTTGTCCGCGGACGGGAATGGGATTGCGAGAGGGCTGAGGTGATTTTATATTTCATTCTGAGCTAGGCTAGGCTCAGAACCACCACCTGAACGACTCAGGCATGTACCGGAGGAGCGCGGTGCGCATTCACTCAACCCTATGCCTTTAAATTCGGGCCAAGCGCTCAACACTGACGCGTCAATGGCGTGATGATCCTGAGTGTGTTGGAAACTTGATTCCCATCCGGGTAGTACTTTTAAGTAACAGGTGGCCGCATAATTATCAGAGTAAGCGCATAAGTATCGGAGTAAGCAAACCGTCCTAGTATATCTATCTGGGTAACAAGGCAAGTTGAACAAAGCCCCGGGCCGAAGCCTGGCCGCGAAAAAACGCGTCGAAAACGAACCAATTCAAGAAGTCTCCGGTCGCGGTCGAACGCTTTCCGAATTGCAAGGGTCGAACAGCTCCGGCTGATATCCAAGGTATTTACGAGACAAACTCAGACTGAGAATCTGACTGAATCTCAAACGGAATCGAACGGAGGGTTGAATCAGACTCGTGTTCAACTTGAGTATTCAAGGCAGAAGGAGACGACAAACAGTCTTAAGGCATTTTGTATAAAAACAACTATAGAAGTATAATAGACACAGGTATCGAGAACTGGCTATAGAAACAGGCGTCGAATAGACGCAGGAGAGGGACGAAATAATGCTACATGGGTGCGAAACGATGAGGGTATGTATGAGATGTTGTAGGTGAGGGAGAACAGGATAACAGAAATGTAGATGACAGAGGGAGGAAAGAGGAATAGAGTGGGAGGGATATAAGATATTTTGAGTTGAGGTGAGAGGGATTCTAGGGTTCGTGAAGACGCATCGAGCGCCAGACGTGGGACAGAAAAGAGAACAAACGAAGAACTGCTCACTGCGCCGCCAAATTCAACCCCCCCAACACCACCTCCCACGCCAAATCCAACGCGTCCCACAGCTCGCTGTCGTACAGCCCGAGCGCGACCATATCCTGCCACAGCTCCTTCACATGTCCGGCGTGCGCCATCAGTGCGCTCAGATTCCCCGCAGCGGAGGCGCAGAGGTGCGCGGAGAGCGCGTGTCGCGTTTAAGGCGCGGAGAGTGCGGCGTGAATGAGGGCGATGGGGGTGGGCGTGCCGCGCGCTGAGGCCGACGACGAGTAGGACGCGGCGAGCGACTCGATGAACGATGCGGGGAGGGGAAGGAGCGCGGACAGCGCGGCGTCGAGCCGGTGCGTGTACATGAATGCGGGAGGCGCGGGAGCTTAGCGCAATGTGCGGCGAGGACGACGGCGTGCACGGGGAATAATGATTGCTGTGCGTCCGGCGCTTGTCCGTGCTTGCTTGAAGAGGAGCCGATGGCTAATGCGTGCGTCGGGTAGCTCGGGTGTGCGACGAAGATGAAGAAGCGCGGATCGGGACGGTCAAGGCAGGCGGGAGGTGCGAGAGCGGAAGCGATGTAGGGAGGTGCGACGGGGCGACGGCGTCGGGTAAGACGTCGGTGAATTGCGGTCGGGCGAGGTCCCTTGGTAGTTGGAGTGCGGCTGATGGTTCCGGCGCCGATTCGTACCGGCGCGAGGAGGAGCGGTGGTGGGATGAGGATGAGGAGTGGTGGTGGGGATGGGATGCGGGGTGGGTCGCGACTTGTAACATCGTGCAGAGTCAGATTAGATGTAGATTAGATGTCCCTTGGGCTTCAAGTCGTCGCAACTATGCGCGGTTGTAACTGAGCGCCTCCGAATCCATTTTGCGTGTGGTCGAGACGTGGATCCCCCGATTCGGAACAAGATCTTGCGAGGCAACAGCGAGAATTCCAGTGAAAGCTTCTCCCAGATTCTCCCTCTGTGATTCAACGGCAACCAGAACGAGTCCATGCAAGCAACAACGCAAAGTCTAAGATGGATGGTATTGGTTTCATTGTCAATTTGGTTAGGTATTGGTAAGAGCGCAAGGAGGATTGATCGCATCATTCGCCGTCACACTTCTGTCTTGAACCTCCACCTCAAGTTCCACCTGCTTCTGCCTACGTCGGTTTCCTCTGGCCTTTATCTTGCCGTCTTAATTATGCCCCAAGTTCTCGAATTCTTGCATGCTCGACTCATGTGATGGTTATGTGGCTCAACTAAAAGCTGTCTGCGATTCGGATCAGCTGGGATCGCTTTACGACAGGACCTGTTCAACTCCCGTGTTGAAAGAACTCGCACATGTTGCCGGCATCCTCTCTTTTCCTTGTGCTACTCACAATCAAAATGCTCCTCCCCAACCGCGAACATAGGATGTACGTCGGTCTAGATGTTTGATTACAGTCAAGAACGCGGGAGCACCACGAACGTTTACCTGGGGGCAGCCGGCGTAGTATTCGCTGTCGACGGTGAACTCGGAGTCTTGCGAATAGTTCAAGCTGTCAGATTCCGCTACCGCCTTGTTCAAGCATTGTTTTAAAATCAACACAGACACGCGGCCTACACGTTGAGCCCTAAATGGCAAATGCGACGTCGACTTCCCTCTCCTTCCCACTCCCACTATTGAGCCATTCACCATGATCATCCTCCTGTTTCTAGCCCATGTGCTCTACACCAACGGCCGGCCTATTTCTGGGCCTCAGTTGGACTCTCGAGCGCTGAGCCAGTCCTGCGATGACATTAACAACTGTCGGAAGCTATTCGACATCATCTGGGGATGCCTAGTGACTATCTTCGCGTGCACCTGGGTCTCTGTGCATCCGAATGTGCCGCCGCCCAATCAAAGTCGTCTCGCCCTTTTCTGGCGTAGATTGAAGTTGATGCTCATCGCCATCATTGCGCCAGAGCTTATGGTGGGATTTGCCGCCAGGCAGTTCTTCACTGCTCGGTCATTTGCCAAAGGTGAGTAAGACTTCCTCGTCACGCTGCAGAATACTCAGTTGAAATTCTGCGTAGAGTTCAAGATCTCGCGAACGCACGGGTTCTTCATATGCATGGGTGGATTCGTGTCGCGCAGTCGCCATAATCCAATTGTCACCCGCGGACAACTTGACAAAGACCTCGGGTTTATTGCCGATATCCGTGCTATCGACGAGGAAGATATAAAGGACAAGAGCAAAGGCGATGCGCTCTCCAAAGGCGTGGCACTCGTACAGGGACTCTGGTTCACGACACAGTGCATAGCGCGCGTCCACCAACGTCTTCCTGTTTCTGAGCTGGAGGTTACCACCCTCGCATTCGCCATTGTCAATATTTTCATCTACGCCATGTGGTGGGGCAAGCCTCTGGACGTCCAGCGGCCAATTCTGGTTGGGCCCCAGGAGGAGGTTGCTGAAGTCCAACCAGATTCTGACAACCAGGACTCCTCTCTTCTTGGCTCCAGCGCAGAGAAGCTTCCAGAGGAAGTTGCTAAGCCCTGGCAAGGGAGTTTTCTGGACGGCTTCCTTGGTGCACTGAGTGGGGATTACGGGAACGATTACAAACCGACATCGTTCACCTCAGTACCCTCATTCTGGTCCTCAGCTGACATGCGAGACAAATTCAACCACGCTTTCTACATCGAATGTCTCATCGGCACCATTTTTGGCGGCATCCACTGTGCGGCTTGGTACGCGAATTTCCCGTCCACCACGGAAATGTGGATGTGGAGATCGTCTGCAGTAGCCGTTGCTGCAATTCCTGGCATTGTAGCAGGGTCTGCAGCCACAGAGTGGTTTATCAAATTCGATGAAGATTCCCCAGCATGGTACACAAAACTAGCATTCGGGATTCCCCTTTGTCTCAGCTTTGCCATCTACCCCATCGCCCGCCTCTTCCTCATCGTCCTACCACTCATAGCCTTACGAGCTTCCCCGCCGGGCGCCCTTACGGATGTGAACTGGAGCATCTATATCCCGCACCTCTAGGCCTCTCATCTGGTCCTTTTCACTTTTCAATTTTACTTCAATATATGTCCGTTTTACGCACGGAGATTTTTTACGGTTGCGACGATATACTTTTTGATTGGTGGTGAAGCAAACTAGTCACCGCAAGTGGACTGAATTCCGCGAAAGTGTGCTATGGTACGGTGGGTTCTGTGTAGAGGAGTGACGTCGTCAGTAAAACGCCTGGTCAAATCGAAAAGGTGGACATTGGAGCAATTGAATTCAATTCGGCTCGACTTTATTGTTTTCAGCTTCAGGTGAAAGGCCCAAGCAGATATTCCAAAGGGGATGTCTGATTTTCTTGTCGTACTTTTGCCCACTGCGATAAATCTGAGGTAAACCTTAAGTAAACTGGTGGTTGAAACTTGAACATTGGAGACTAAAGGGGTAATGTAATTGAATCTCCGCGCCGGCAATCGCCTATGGCTCTTGTCCCGAACGTCCATGTCGATTTCCTCGATTCTTCGTTCCTCTCGAATTCCAATCTCGGCCCCCCTCAAAACTGGCGCGCTCTTACAACCATCTTCAAAACAACAGCGCCGGGTACAAGGCTGCTCCACTTCAAACAGTCTAATAGACCAGGGACCAGGGACCCAGTTCAATGCTCGAGATTCTGCACGCGGGATTCGGAGGGGCAAACATTATTCAGTGCTCATTTTACGTCGCCGCTCTTGTTCGTGGCCCCATCGACTCCGCGTTGTATGCTCTGCGTCTCCAACTTCTAGTATTAATTCCTGATCCTACGCGCTCCTCGTACTATGGCAACTGCATCTTATATAGCGGCTTTCCCCACTCCCATGCCACCTCGACTGCTTTTCCTTGCCAGCGCTCGAAGGCCTCTTATCCACAGACAAGAAACCTGTATGTTCTCAACCTCCCGTTCAGCGGATCTTTAACCAAATCAACTGTCTTGGGCTTCTCGAGATGAGCTCAATCCGACACTAGAATAGCTTTGGCATAGTGGCTACTCTTGTCTGACCAGTTCGTTCTCCCCGGCGACAACATCGGCTTTCAACCCTTCACTACTTCACCCTCCACTATTTTACACCGAATTCGCATTGTGTGCTCGCTAGTGCTCCCATTTCGCGTTCGCCGTTCACCATAGACTTTCCTCACTTGACAAACTCGAAGGGATGGACTGAGGATCCAAGTTTCAGATGCTGGCTTCCATTCCGCTTGATTCAAGGTTACCGTCCGTTCCAAGACTAGGGACAATCGCATTCCGAAAGTAGACAGGATTCCACATCCGTTTCTGGCTGGTCTCTTGTCAACTCGCTCCGTCGTCATACTGCATACTGAGTTGATCCGCCTTGCGTTCTCACAAAATGGTGTCAACAGTTCTGCGCGTTGCGGTCTTTATATGAGATCCGGACGGTCTTTTCCTGCGACGACTTGAATAATAACGCGCATGAACATTTATCGGCGGCAACTCAAGGGTCAAATCGTCAGCATTCAACGCCAGTGCCCATTTTCAATCAAAGTTGGACTCGCTATATCATAACTCGAACAATAAGTTCAGCACTGACTCGGCTTGGTATTCGGAATCTCGCATCCTGACCTCTGAACTTGGATAACTGCACTTACCTCGGTCTCGCCCCATCACAAGATACACATCAGCTCACTGAACCCCGAACAGCGATTCAGGAACACTCGTCCCGATGTTTAACTTGAACGCCCAGCCCGACCAAGACCTCGAATTTCTGCCCGATAACTTATACTCGCACTCGAAGCTCCGCCCGAATTCCACCCATTCTCGGAGGTATAAGTATCTTTACAAAATGTCCGATCATACTCGAAGCCACACTGCGTCGAAAAGCTATAGCACTCAGACTGTGACTTTCAATAGTCGTCGTAATTGCAACCCGGACAAGCTTTCGAAGTTCCATGCCTACTTGCCCCGTGAGTTTCAACCCGGAATTCCAACCCATTCTATATCCCACTCCTACCTTCCGCTTCCTTACCGCTATCTCTATTTCCACCAGCGGTTTACCCCGCAGCTTGGGTTCACTGTTGAATTCGCAGCTTCACAAAACAGGTTTGATGAGTGATCCATCGAAACGGGCAGCAGCATACAATCTAGACGCGGAGCAAGCACGCTACAAGTCGCACTTACGCATATCTGTCAGCAAATTCTGACCATCCAATCCAACAAATGAACCACGAACTCGGATAAATTCGCGACGCGACCCACAAAGTAACCGTAGAAATCCCGCGCAGCGACACATCCGATCGATTCGCAAAGCAGCCGCTACGTGGGTAACCTAGGCTCACACAATCCCGCGCAGCCGTCCGGCGTCCGGTATTGGATCCGCACCTTCCTTCCTGCCCCATTTTGTCTGCCCGTTTTTAATTCACTAATGAGGCAGGCACACTGGGAGGCCAGTGAAGGCAGTGCCTCAAGTCTCCGCGTTGCAACTACTCTGGTTGATCTCCAGGTTCAATCAACCACATAGGAATGAGCGATCCACGTCAACTCGCGCTCCAAATTCCATATCTCGCCACGCATTGCTGTGTAGGGATTTGCGCATCCTGCAAGAACCGTTATTCGAACATTAACAAGCACTCAACAGTCGAATCTCATGGCTGGAATTTTACAACCCGATCTCCCTCGCTGATCACTGAATATCTGTATCTGACTCGTCGCCCGTATCCGCCCTCCGCACCGTACCACTCCTCTCAGGACGACCGAATTAAAGGCAATCCCACCCCAACATGCTGAAGAGCAACATGCCGAAGAAACAAATCCGCGGCAAAAAGACCAAATTGAATACCGTGACAAAGATGAACTACATACCAAAGACGGGGTTGAATTTGGATCCCATCAGCGCGTCTCAGCTGCTAGTACAGAATTGACGCGTTTCAGTTCCTCGCAGAGAATATATAGACACGTCTGGATCGACGCGTCCCGCGTCCACCTAGCGTCTCCGCCTCCTTGTATACGGGCCCTGTTGGCTTCCGCTGTAGTTCCACGGTCGCGGCGAGCGCGCGGGGGAGATAGGAGTGGTTTCCGCCCATACCTACGCACGAGTCGAGGTTATGCAGAGCCAAGAGCCACCAAATTAAATGGCGCGGGGCTGGAAATCAAACTCAGAACTTCAACATCGACGTGGCACGCGGCTAAACGCGTCTCAGTTGCTCGTACTTGGAGAATTGACGGGTCGGACGCGTCCCAACCAGCGCTCGACGTGTCCCAACCTAAATTGAGGGCATTGACGCCACCCAATCAAAGCGCGACGCGTCTGAATTTGAGTTGAGAGCATCGACGCGTCCCGCGACCAACGAGAGTATCGCCGCGTCTTAAATGGTACCTTCCAATAGAATAAAGTCGCATCCATGCAGCAGCTATATCTTACGGGCGCGTACTAATCTTATTTTCTCAAGGATTCGACCCGAGTGAACACATGTCGGTAGATGATTCAAAGCTCCCGCATTGACTGAACCGAATTCGTGGATGGGACGGGATTCGGAGAGGTCGAGTTTCGAAGGAGTCGTCTGAATCTAAAGGTGAGTTCTTCTCGATTTCTTCTCAATTTAATTCCTGCATTATTTAGCCGTGGAGTCTCGCGGGTGCAACATCCAACGATCACCCCTATGCCGGCCACAACAAGGTGGCACTGGCGCGTCGAACGTTCCTTACGTTCCTTAAATGACGTGTCTGGGTAAATGACGCGTCGAACGCTGGGTAAAGAAATGCAGGGCGCGTCGAGTGCGTCGGAATTTAACCACGGTCCACGGGTACTTCTATGTGATAGGTCCTATGTAGCAGAAACATCTGGGTAACATTATAATAATTTGAACGAACCGCCGACGCGTCGTCGAACCCGGTCGGTGAAACCCACGATAGCGCTACGCTGTTGTTCGTTTATCAGGGTTTTTTGAGGTCGAATTGAATCTACCGAACTGTAACTGCAACGTGGAGCTTAGTTTTAAATTACATGGACACCGGGGAAAAGTTCCGGTTGAAATTTTAAACCGAAGGCATGACAGGCGCTTCCAGTCTGTGCAACCAAATTCAAACGCCCACTGCGTTCAGTCGACGTCCATGGCTTAAAGCCCCGGGGCCCAAGATCGTGAAGTCTCCAGAGTTCGCAGTATCCGTCGAGCTGGTCAATAAGACACACATTCAGACTGAGAATCGAAATCAGAATTCAATGTCAATGAGCACAGGGAATTTTGTATAAAAACAACTAGGTATAGACACAGGTATCGGAAGGCTGGCTATAGAAACAGGCGTCGAACAGACGCGGGAAAGACAGGTAATGCTACATGGGGTATCTGTGGATGGGCAGAGCTATATGAGATGTGAGAGGAAAGAAATGTAGATGAAGAGGGAGATGTAGAAGGAATCGAGACGTGGAGATAGAGAGATGAGGAGAAGTGATATAGGAAGAGATATAAGATATTTTGAGTTGAGTTGAGAAGGGAGTCTATGCGCATCGAGCGCAGATATTCATGTGGAGAAGAGAGCTCACTGCGCCGCCAAATTCAACCCCCCCAACACCACCTCCCACGCCAAGTCGAGCGTGTCCCACAGCTCGCTGTCGTATAGCCCGAGCGCGACCATATCCTGCCACAATTCCTTCACATGCCCCGCATGCGCCATCAGCGCACTCATATTTCCTGCCGCGGAGGCGCAGAGGTGCGCGGAGAGCGCGTGGCGCGTCTGGGGCTCAGAAAGTGCGGCGTGGACGAGCGCGACGGGGGTGGGTGCGCCGCGTGCCGAGGCCGAGGAGGAGTATGAGGCGGCGAGGGACTCGATGAAAGATGCGGGAAGCGGGAGGAGCGCGGATAGGGCAGCGTCGAGGCGGTGGGTGTACATGAAGGCGTGCAGGATGCTGAAAGCTTGCGGGGAGGGGAGGGCGAGCGGGCAGACTGGGAGGACTGCGCTCGAGGAGGAGGAACGCGCGGGCGGCGGGAGGCGCGGGAGCTTGGCGCAGTGCGCGGCGAGGACGACTGCGTGTACGGGAAAGAGGGATTGTTGTGCGTCCGGCGCCTGTCCGTGCTTGCTTGAGGAGGAGCCGATGACGAGGGCGTGCGTAGGGTAGCTCGAGTGCCCGTTCCCTGAAGAAGAGGACGCGCGGATTGGGATGGTTAAGGCAGGCGGGAGGTGCGAGCGCGGGAGCGATGTGGGGAGGTGCGACGGTGCAAGGGCTGAGATGCCGGCCATCATCTACGGGGCCTTGGCGCGCAGACCGTGCTCGGTGGGAACGGATGCGAGCTCGGGGGACGCGGCGGCGAGGGCGTCGCGTGAGACGTCGGGGGATTGCAGCCAGGCTTTTCAGATTATTCGTGTCGGGGCGGAGAGGACGAGTGACGGTCTTCGGATGAAGGCGCGACTTGGCAGTTTAGATTGAGAATAGATGCAAAATAGATGTGCTTCTCTTGTAGTAGCTGCTCGAGTCTGCGTTGTTGAAAGCAAGCAGTCACCCTACATTTTCTGCTGCTCAATTGTACAGTGCGTGCGTCGACTCTTGGCGACGGAAAGTAGATATAGAGACTTGATATAGACCGCCCGACGGCGAATTATAGCTTGACGGAGTGAGATTGCAGAGTGAATCTGGTCAGGAGTTTCCAGCTTCAAGAATTCGACAACATGTAATGGCACCACTTGGAGACAGTGGAAGCAGAGAGAGAGCGGGATTGATCGCATCATTTATAGTGATCGACCGTCCCCTTCACCTTCTTGCTGCATCTCTGCTTTTTTATCTTACTTTCTGCACTACTCTTCAGCAACATCAGTTTCTTGTACTTTTGCGTACTCGAGCTATTGCACTCAGGCTGGGCAACTCGGCGACGTGGTAGCTTGATCACGACACACGAATCTGATTATCTGCGACAGGAGCGCGCTGTATTACTGCGTGCTGAACGGTGACAGTAGGCTGACCTACGCAAGCCTCTATATATTTTTTGCGTAACTCCGACGTCCGGTCACATCCAAAATAATGTAAAGCGCCGGACTGTCGTGCCCAGTGCCATCATCCTGTCAGACAAACCACTTCTCGCGCAATGTGACTGCAGTCGAGTGATCATGCGCATTCTTCAGGCGCTGTGGGCCGGTATGTTTCAAAATACAATCTGTAAACGTTGCAAGATATCTTATAACTTATAAAATTGGTCTGGCGACAGGTTTTAACCGTATTTATGAATCACTGCACTTGGGCTCAGTCGCCGATCCAACATGTATTCATTTGCGTGATTCGAGCCTTAAATGCAGCTGGACTACTGGAGCCAAGTTTTTGGATCCTCGGACCACTCACCTTTCTGTGAATTTAGCGCACATAGGCGTGGGGTCCACGCGGAACTTGTTCCCTCCACTCATCTTCGTTCTTCCCTCCACTATCGATCCACCTACCATGCTCCTCCTGCTCTATCTCGTCCATGCACTCCATACGAGTGGCCGCCCTGTTCCGGGGGATGGTCTCGCCTCCAGGGCTGCGGCAGAGTCCTGCGACGATATAAACAACTGTCGGAAGCTATTTGACATCATCTGGGGATGCCTAGTGACTATCTTCGCGTGCACCTGGGTCTCTGTGCATCCTAATGTGCCTCCTCCCAACCAGAGTTGGCTCGCACTCTTCTGGCGAAGGTTGAAAATGATGCTCATTGCGATCATTGCCCCGGAATTAATGGTGGGATTCGCGGCGAGGCAGTTTTTTACTGCGCGATCGTTTGCCAAAGGCGAGTGAGACTGACTCGTCACAACAGAGAATGCTCATTTAGAATCATCCGCAGAGTTAAAGATCTCGCGCACGCACGGATTCTTCATCTGCATGGGTGGATTTGTGTCGCGGGGCCGGACATCACCCCATCGTCATTCAAGAACAATTCGACGCCGTCCCAGCATATCTCAAAGATATCCGCGCTGTCGATGAAGAAGACATCAAGGACAAAAGCAAGGGCGATGCGCTATCCAAAGGCGTGGCACTCGTGCAGGGACTTTGGTTCACGACGCAGTGCATAGCCCGCGTCCACCAACGGCTTCCTGTTTCCGAACTGGAAGTAACCACCCTTGCCTTTGCCATTGTCAATATTCTCATTTACGTGTTGTGGTGGGAAAAGCCCCTGGACGTCCAACGGCCAATTCTGGTTGGGCCACAACAGGAACTGTCTGTTACTGACCCAGATGCTGACGATCAAAGCTCAGCTCTTCTTCGTTCAAGTACGGAGAAACTTCCCAAGGAAGACGCTACGCTCTGG
Organism: Mycena crocata; assembly: GCA_029281795.1. Classification (NCBI taxonomy): domain Eukaryota; kingdom Fungi; phylum Basidiomycota; class Agaricomycetes; order Agaricales; family Mycenaceae; genus Mycena; species Mycena crocata. The sequence goes on along the minus strand of JARJCP010000043.1, from coordinate 144,932 downwards.
CGAGGGAGTTTTTGGAACGGGGTCTGGGGTGCACTGAGTGGGTATTACAGAAAAGATTACAAACCAACATCATACACCTCAGTGCCCTCATTCTACGCTACAGCCTCGACTGACCACCGAGATAAAAACAACGGCGCTTTCTCCATTGAATGTCTCGTCGGCACCATTTTTGGCGGCATCCACTGTGCGGCGTGGAGCGCCGACTTCCCTTCCATCGAGGAAATGTGGATGTGGAGATGGTCCGCAGTAGCGGTTGCCACAATTCCTGGGATCGTTGCAGCGACTTCGGTGTCGTACCTATCCGATATTCAAGATTCCACCATGGATACAATATCAACGTACACCTGTTACCTCGCCCTCACCTTCTACTCCATCGCCCGCCTCTTCCTCATCATCCTCCCACTCATCGCTCTACGATCTCCTCCGCCCGGTGCCCTTACGGACGTGAACTGGAGCGTCTATATCCCGCACCTCTAGGCCTCACATGATAACATCTGCCCTTTTCTTACTGTTTCAGTTTTACTTCAATATGTTCGTTTTGACATCGCGCTGGTAGTTGTTACGGTGACAATATAGATTTTGATTGTGAATTAGAATATTCATCCCGCATGAACTCAATTTCGCAAAAGAGTGCTATAGCATTGCAGGTTTTGTGCATTGGATTGGTGTGGTCAGTGAGACACGTGGTCAATTGAAAAGGTTTTTACTCGGCTCAAGTTTCTTGTTTTGAATTTATGCTTGCGCTGTACACCAGCGGCGGGGGAAAGGCCTCAGCACATATTCAAGGATTTATGTCGGACTTTGTTGTTTCCCACCTGCGAGAAACCTGCGGTAAGACTTAGTAAAGTCTGTGGTTGAAACTGAAACGTCGAAGCTTAAAGGGGTAATCCAATTCAATCTCCGCCGGCAATCGCCGATGGCTCTTGTTCCGAACTTCCATGTCACTTCTTGCGGATTCACTTCCTCTTGCTCTCCCTTCTCGCTCATCCTGGAGCGTCGAATACTTGCAAGTCTTCTCAAACCGCTTAGACTTCAAATTACTTCTTCAAGTTTACTCCGTGTACCGGGACGCGCCCGGCCATGTCTCACTTGTTTCTCGCACACACCGAGCGCTCACTGTTTCTCTTCTCCCCTGGTATTATCCTGCGCTTCAATACACAATAATAGCTTTAAATGCGGCACAAAAGCGAATGTGTCCATGGGTGACTCTAACGAGGCAGTGTGACGTTCACATATCGTATCGGTGCGCGGAAACCCTCCTCAGACTCCGCCTCATTCGCTTTGGGTCTCTCCGTGTCGGCGTTTGAGAGAAGTCCACTTACCTCGTTTTTCTCGTCTTGGAGGCTCCGCTCCGTACAATATCCCTCCTTGTCCGCCTCTGGTAGTCCGAAAATTCTGACTGCCCACGAATCCCCGATCTGGACCCGAATTTCATGATGTGCTCTCAGTCCAACGTTCAACTTTCGTGCATATTCAACTACTTGCCTTTCTCTTAACCTACATCTGAGGTTTAGTCTCCGTCGCGCGCTGACCGTCAAAGCCAAATCCTCTCAATTCCAACTCGGCGGAACAATCCATCTCCGCACCCGGTCGGAACAAAGGGCAACCCCAACGGGCCCACAAAATTCCAATTCACAACAAACCCCTTCTCTCTTTACTGCGTGGCGACACCCAGCGTGTATCAATCTGCTCATTACAATTGTATGGCACATATACTGTCCAATAAATGCAAAAAGTTGAAATGTCACAAATCATGACAAAAAATGTTGAAATGACACAAGAAATATTGAGATGACACGACAAGAAAAACTGAAATGCAGATGTAGGGCAGGTAAATGAAATGACATGCCAGAAGAACATTAGGCTAACAGGGAAATCCGAACCAACCCAGCTCTACTGGATGGCACATCAAGTCAGGGATTACTTCGGCATCACCAATTGATTGCCTATCGTGCCGCCTGGCCGTGATATTCAACTCAGTTCCAGTTCTGTTGCCTCCGACATCGAATTCCAGAATGGGGACATCGGTGACACGGAAACTGGTACAAAGGATGGGGTTGAATTCAGGAAGGGATATGTAGTATGCATTCATGGTGTCCTGATTTAGCTATCAGTCATCATTTGGTCACCATCGTTGTTGGTACCTAAATCAGAGCAAGGCCTACATGCCTTGTCTGTCTATATACAGGGCGATGATTATTTATTTACCTACCAACTTAAGTAATAGGTCCCAAGAATACAATTATGACACCCAATGGCCCGATACAAAAACACCATAAGGATAACCTACAGTAAATCATTTTCATAGCCAGCTGATGGCATCTGATGTGATCAAGCACTCGGACTATGGCAGACAAGAAACGCCTCCGCTCCGCTCCGACCGGCGGCAAGTAACTTCCACTGAAGATTGTCAAGAAAACGTAGAAAATTACAGGTGGTTGAACTGCGCTTAACAGCTTTCAACCATGTGACGGCTGGTGAACTGCGAGTGCTGTTCAACTGAACAGCCTTTTCCACCCGAAAGAGACGCCAAGAGGAGTTGTAGCTGTTAAAGAGAATAAAATACCGGAAACAGATGTTTGGTTTGTCCTTGGCTAAGTCTTGGCTCAAATTTAGGTGAATCAAAAATGATGAACAGTAAACACAAGCCCGACATCTCATTAAGAATACGAAGTATGTCATTTCAACTCTTTCCTTGCAAATGCTGACATTTCAACCATTTTCAAGGTTTTGTCATTTCAGCTCTTTTTACTTTGACCATGTCATTTCAACTTTTTTTTAAAGCAAATGTCATCTCAATTTTGTCTAATTTATTGGACACTATATGGCCCATACAATTGCTCTGGTTTAGTAAGAAATCAACGCAGTCACGCAGATCTCAACCGCTTACTGTACGCTTAAAAAAAAATGGACTCAAATTCGCAAGGAAACTTTACATCGTGGATTCAAACTCGGACTGACCGTTTCAATTATGTTGAAACCCAAATCTTCAGCCTTGAGACTACAAGGTCGCAAAGAGCTCGAATGCCGTTTAAGACCGCACATTCGAATTCGTTTCATCCAGGCAACGAGTGATCGACCCGAAAGCGCTGGAACATTGCAGCACGGTACACTTGCGTTTTCAGCTCACGTTCCCCCACCAAAACTCGAATCCACCCTTCGACCTTGAAGGTCCCATCGAGAATAAATCGGCCTTATTCCTCCTGCGCTGAAGTCAGTCAAACACCTTGGCTCCTCCCTTTCAGGCTGGAAGCACCCTCACAAGTTACAAAACTCCCCTTCGATAAACGGTAACCTCATCACTCTTCCTCGGACTGTGTGCATTTTTGACACATCAATCGACGTCTGACTGGTGATTAATCCGTGATTCTGGGTGCAGTCCATTTAGAAACTCAAGCAGCACTCGAAACTCGACGACTGCTTTTTAAGATCCTTTGCATCGAAATCAAACATAGGAGCATCTCGACCCACAGGGGCACGAATAGTCTTCCGTCTAACCGAAATTTTACAAACGCTGCTTTTTCACTGATCATGAATACTTGCGCATTTGAATTCCCCATCCACATGCGTAAACCCCGTCTGCACTCTTCTCACTCCCCAACCTGCTGAAGCCGACTCCACCGCAAAAGAGAAGAATCAAATCACAGAAAATCGAATAATGAAGGTACAAAACTGAACTAGAACCAAAAACGGGGTTGGATCTGGATCCCGCCCCAGGCGCGTCTCAATTTCGGTTATTTGGAGAATTGACGTGTCAATGAAACTGGTACAGAATCGACGCGTCGCCATTTGCAAGCAACAACGTCTCAATCAACCCATCGACGCCTCCCGCGTCCCAGTCTCCACCTCCACTTCTTACGGGCCCCGTAAAGCCACAGCTTGATTTATACGTTCGCGGCGAACGCGCGGGCTGATCGGAGTGGTTTCCGCCCCATACACACGAGTCGAGGTCATGCAGGTCACCGAATTTGAGTTGTGCGGGACTGGAAATCAAAATCAGACCATCGACAACGCATCGACGCGGGGAAATATAAACGAGTCTCAATCCCTACTACTTGGAGTCAACGAGTCCGACGCGTCCCAATCGAACGAGCAGAGTATCGACGCGTCCTGATTAGAAATTGATGGACTAGGTGCGGATCGCAATCCCGAGACACAGTTTTCATGCACTTGGGTCACATACTTTTTGAAAGATTTCATGCACTTTTTGTGGATCTCATGAAATTTCATGTGAAATTCATTAGCTTTGACAACCCACAGTGATAGCACCCGGGGCGTTGAAGCGAAGGTCCCACGGCGGCCTGTCCGACTCGAATCTGACCGCGAAATAGGGTTAATACATCGCATCCGGTGGCTGCTGCGGTATCTTCTATGTACGGGCCCGGTAGACGCGCACCCACCCATCAACTTGACCAAATCCAAATCTCACTACTCACCAAACTATACTTCGTTATCGACCGCAGGGTTGGTTGGGATCCCCGGCGCGTCTCGATTACATGTACTTGGAAAATTGACACGTCTCCGTTCAAATTGAATGCAGCAACGCGTCGACGCGTCACAATCAGCGCATCGACCCGTCCCGAGTCCCGCCTCCTGGATAGAGTCTCCATCTCCATCTCCACCTACAAGTATACGGTGAAGCCACAGCTGTATTTCCACGGTCGCGGCGAGCGCGCGGGGGCGATAGGAGTGGTTTCCGCCCATACTTACGCACGAGTCGAGGTTATGTAGAGTCGAGAGTCACCAAATCAAAGTGGTGCGGGACTGGGGATTGAAGTGAGACTAGCATCGCCGCGTCTAAACGCGTCTCAATTGCGAGGACTTGTAGTTGACGCGTCCGACGCGTCGAGATGACTAGGAGAGCATCGATACGTCTCAGGAAAACTAGGACAGAATTGAGGCGTCTCCATCTCAATTGAAAGCAGCAACACGTCTCAATGAGCGCATCGACGCGTTACAATCGACATATCCCTCGTCCCTCGTCCCAGTTAGAGAGTCTCCACATCCATCTCCCATGGGCTCGGTAAACGCGCACCCACCCGCAGACGTCTGCTACTGCTGTATATCCGTGTTTCTGTATTCATACACGCGGGGCGCACGCGCTGGGTCGATCGGAGTGGGATGAACGTGTTATGAATATGAAACGAAAGCAGAATATAAGAATAGGACTACTTAGAGGTAGACGGTATCGAACTGGATGGAGGAGTACGGTAAAATTGAGAGACATTATATTAGCTCGATTTCGAGTTCGCGCAGTAAAAGTCCGAATCATCTCATGATCAGATTACAGGAGAGGTCGGTTTACCGCAAGTTGAAGCTGATCTTCCTGGATGAGACGGGCGTGGTTCGAGGTAGTTCCACGGCGCGTAGTACGCAGGAATCTTCCGCGTTCAAGAATCAATTGGCATGTGCCGCTGACAGTTTAACAGGGGATGTACTTAGCACTAGCACTGATTCGTACACATCGAACGCTGGGTAAATATTTGATAAACGACTCGAAGGACAGCGGTGCGTTTACGTAATTAGATGCGTTTATTTAACCACGGTACATATACACAAGGAACAGGTATTATCATAATTATCAGACTAAACGGTGCTAGCATAATTATCAGAATAACGGCGAAAGTTCGCGTCGAGCACGGTCAATTCGCTGCGCTGTGGTTCCTTCAACAGCGTTTTGGAATTCCAACTGAACCGAATGGACTGGATCCCGAAATGCAACATGGAAGCTAGTAGATGAACAGCGAGGAAAAACGCGTTGAACACCAATCGGCGCGTCGCGGCGCGTCGCGTCCCAATTTAAACTCCCGACGTCCATAGCTCAAAGTCTCCAACGTCCAAGGCTCAATGTCCCGAGCCTGGAATTCCTCGGAGGTCCAGACTCAAATCTAGCTTCAGAGCCCAAAGTACCCCACTGGCATCGAGTCGATTGATGAGCTAGATACTCGCGAGTTTGCGTTTGACTCGAAGTCGGATTTCCTGAGACTGAGAATCGGACTCAAAATCGAACGGTGAAAGAGAACGGTAACAAAGCATTTGTATAAAAACAGCTGTAGAGGTAGGTATAGACACAGGTATCAGGAATGTTGTGGGCTATAGAAACAGGCGTCGAACAGACGCGGGAGAGGGAGATGTTCGAGGAGAAGGAATATTGTAGGTATGTATGAGATGTTGTAGGTGATCATGAAGAGAAGAGAGATGTAGGAAAGCAAAATGTAGGAGGAATAAACCGTAGGAGAGATGGGGAATAGAGCAAGGGGATATAAGATATTTTGAGTTGAAAAGAGTTCTAAGGTTCGTGAAAGCGGGTCGAGCGCGACAGAAAGAAAACGAGGAAGCAAAACAGACAAAGAACTGCTCACTGCGCCGCCAAATTCAACCCCCCCGAACACCACCTCCCACGCCAAGTCCAGCGCGTCCCACAGCTCTGCGTCGTAGACCATATCCGGCCACAGCTCCTTCACGTCCCCCGCATGCGCCATCAACGCACTCAGATTCCCGGCGGCGGAGGCGCAGAGGGGCGCGGAGAGGGCGGCGAGGATGAGGGCAATGGGGGGTGGGCGCGCCGCGCGCTGAGGCCGAGAAGGAGTAAGATAAGGCGAGGGATTCGATGAATGAAGAGGGCAAGGGCAGAAGCGCGGAGAGCGCGGCGTCGAGGCGGTGGGTGTACATGAACGCATGGAGGATGCTGAAGGCCTGCGGGGAGGGCAGGGCAAGCGGGCACACGGGTAAGACGGCGCTGCTGGCGGAGAAACGCGCGGGGGGCGGCAGGCGCGGGAGCTTGACGCAGTGCGCGGCGAGGACGACTGCGTGCACGGGGAAGAGGGATTGCTATGCGTCGGGCGCTTGTCCGTGCTTGCTCGAGGACGAGCCTATCGCCAAAGCGTGCGTCGGGTAGCTCGGGTGGGAGGAAGAAGATGAAGAAGCACGGATGGAAATGGTGAGGGCAGGCGGGAGCTGCGAGCGCGGGAGCGCGGTGGGGAGATGCGACGGGGCAAGCACTGAGATGCCGGCCATCATCTGAGGGGCCTTGACACGCAGGCCATGCTGGATGAATTCCGCTGGGACGCTTTCGAGCTCGGGAGAGGCAGCGGCGAGTGCGTCGCGCGAGATGTCGGTGATTTGCGGCCGCGCGAGGTTCCGCGGGAGTCGGAGCGCCAATGGGGCAGGTACGGGGGCAGAGGATCCATCCCGGCGCGAGGAGGAGTGTTGCTCGCGGTGGTGAGGCATATATGTTGTGTGCGGTTGAAAGTAAGCACTGGCACCCGTATTTTTGCGGTGTGGGATTATATAGCGCGTCGGGATCCCCCGATTCAGAACAAGATCCTGTGAGGCATCAGCGAGAACTACACTCCCAGGTTGTCCCTCTGTGATACAACGGCGCCCAGGACAAGACCATGAAAACGTAGGAGATGGTCAAGAGCAAAGAGTGCCATCGGGATTGATTGCATCATTTCAAGCGACGGACACCGCCTTCGCCTTTCTTTGCAGGCGCCCTCATCGTACTCGTCGCTACCTCCAGTTCCGTCGCACGTACCTTTGATTAGTCAGGCTTCGTCGGGACGGACGCCAGCTACTAATACTTTACATTCACATACTTCATCCGTACCTACTGGGACCGCAGGGCCCTCTACTACGACGTCGACGCGCCCTCTAGATACCACTACGATCATTAGTATCAAGTGCTGGAATATCAAAGGTGCTTTTACCTTACGCATGAGCTGCCCGAATTTCCGTAAGGAGTTAGAAAAATACGACTTTAATTTATTTCAAGAGACGCACCTGCGGCCTCAACAACACGAGACTGTTGAACTGCCGCACGGCTACTCGATCATTTCTCGAACACGGCGTCCAAAAGACTCCTTCGAGAAATCCTGGGGCGGTGTTGCGGCAATATTCCGTTCAAGTCTAAAACCTAAATACCGGGAAGACTTCTCGGGGCCGGATTTCATGGTCTTGCAGCTAAACAGAGTGCTGATTTACAACATCTATCTGCTACCTGAGTCGACTCACTGGGGTGGGACACTGGAGAAGGATCCTTGCGACGCTCTTGCTGCCTCGTTTGCGCTTGCATATGCAACTGAATACAAAGTCCTGGACTTTGGGGACCATAATGCTCGAACAGGTTCTCAACTGGCAAATCCTCGCGATCCCCCTCGTACATCGATGGACACAGGCGACCCCACAACACGTGGCCGATGGATGTGTGCTATCTTCGACGACTACGACATCGTGTTCGTTAGCGGCGCCGACTGTTTCGGTCCCGAGAGTGGAAAATACACTTCGTTCCAAGGCAAAAACACCGTGCGTAAGACCGTAATCGACTACGCAGCTTGCTCCCGAAGCCTGTTCGCGGATGTTGTATCGTTCAAGGTGGAGGACCTGGTACAAGGCGAAGGATTTGATCATGCTGCACTCACATTGAAGTTGAAAGTCGACATGGATGTTCAACATCAGATGTTTGCCAGCCCGCGGAAAAAGCGCAAGGTCGAAGTCGTCCTACCAGAAGATACCGAGCTGGACAGACTGTTTATTGCAACGCTTGCTGCTGGAAAAGATGAAGGCAAAAAACGGCTAGCCCTTTATGGCCCTGTTTTGGCACTTTCGGCTCCAGTTAAAGTAACCATTCATGGCTCTGGTCTAAACGCCGGTAAGATAACTGCGACCGCGGGAGCAGCTGCATACTGGGGACCAAATGCTCACCTGAATGCATCGGCGCGACCGTGGGGAAACCAAACTAGTGCACGCGCTGAATTGACAGCAGCTCTGTTGGCCGTCAGAAATGCTCCGACTTTTAAATCGCTGGAAATTTCCACTCGCTCCGAGTACGTGATACGTTCAGTGACGTATTACGCGGCAATGAACGATGCCTGTGGGTGGAGATGCAGCAACGGGGATATCCTCAAGCGAATTCTAGCGCTTATAAAAGCCCGAATGGCACCTGTTCACTTCCGTCACTTAAAACCTGTAGTCGTTGCAACAGACGGTCACCTACGCGAAGCTACCGCAATGGCAAGGAAAGCATGCGAGCTCCCTCGTGCTCACCCTCCAGTTGAAGCGGAGCAAACCGCTCAACCAACAGGTGGTTTCCCGATGGATGTTGTAAAAGTCACGGCAGATATTCCAGACAACTCCGGCGCCCCAGAAGCCGAGCCAGTGAATAAACCTGCACGTTCAGCATTCCCGGAATCCCACAGAGGACGAGACAAGCTGGCGGCGATGAGAGATGCGAACCGAAAGCAATTGCTAGAGGCTCCATCCCGGGCTATTTTTTGGAAACACATCAAGAGGATGGCGGATCCAAAGCCTGCGCCAATATCGGTCACCGCAGCTGATCTGAAAGACGTGTTTGAGAAGAGACTCAATCCACCGGAAGTTCTCCCTCCTCAGTTCGACTCCGCACAACACGAGATCAACAAGATCCTGGCGAGCCTACTGCCCGACATAACGGAGGATAACTCACCGGAAGGTTTCTTCAAGGAGAAGTGGACCGTTGAGGACATGGGTCGCTTGAAGGACCACCTTCGCAAGCACTCAATGGACAGCAGTCCGGGCGAGGATCAAGCTGCATATGCGGAACTCCTTCAGATTCCAAACGAGGATCTTCTATACCTGTGCAATGAATGTGTGGCCAAGGGCGATGCCCCGACGATCTGGTTCATGTCAGCACTAATCGGTATTTTGAAGCGAATGAAGCCTCACGAGAATCCAGACAGCTATAGGCTTATTGCACTCGAAAGCTGTTTCTTGAAGGGACTGACAATGCTGATCCACTGGCGGATACACGACTGGGCGGAAGCCCGCGGCCTGATCCCTCCGTGGCAAAATGGGTTTAGACCGGGTTATCGAACTAATAATAACCCCTTCATCCTTCGCTGCGCAAAAGAGTGGGCCAGAGCTCACGGATACACCCTGTACGTCGCCGCAGTCGATGCCTCAAACGCCTTCCCCTCCACAGACCAACCAACGCTATGGTTGAAATTGTTCAGATTGGGAATGGGTGGAGCAATCTTCGACTGGCTCCGGATGTTGTACCGGCGAATGGCCTACTACGTGAGACATGGAGACATGGAATCAGCTGAATTCAAGGCTTTTATTGGCTTACTCACCGGAGATCCCGCATCCCCCATTCTCTGGAATTTATTTCTGGCTGATTTAAGGATGATGCCCGACATGGATGATGTATTCCTCGCCGCAGTTCGCATCTCCCTGCTTGCGCAGGCAGACGATATCCTCCTCCTATCCCTCTCCGCGTGAGGCCTTCAAACGAAGCTGGTTACGCTTGAGCGGTGGTGTGCGCGCAATTTCATCTTGATTAATCTGATCAAAACCATCATCATGATCTATGGAAAGATTTTGCTGCCGCATCCCGAATTCACGCTGGGTTCTACCGCTCTACAGATCAAAGCAGATGAGAAATATGTGGGAGTCAACTTCCGAACGGACACCCGCAACATGTTTGCAGACCACTACAAAGCTAAGGCACGAACGGCCCGCTTCTGTGGGCATCGGATCATGGGGATCGAAGACATGACTGGCAGGCTGACGCCACAAGAACTCAAGGAGTTGTACATGGCTAGGGTGGATTGTCACCTTACCCATGCATGCGAAATTTCCCCCGATAGTGAGGATATCCATGTCAAACAACTGACAAAAGTTCAAGTCAGCTTCTTGCGCCACATGTTGAATCTCCACCCGAGGTCCCTCATCGCACCGTTATTTACGGAAACTGGTATAATGCCTATACGAGTACGACGTCTCATCATCACCTTGAATCACCTGGTACATTATCTTGAGCTTGGAAAGGGACACTACGCCCGCGCGGCTCTGGACAGTTCACTAGAACTCTCCGCGCTAGGCAAACGGTCTTGGGCTAAAGACTTAATTACAGCCGCATCAAGGTTACCTTTCCACTGCCCTCCACTGATTTTGAACGCGACCACGACAGTCCAAGACGTCGAGAGCTACGCTAAAAATGTGGAGAAGCTTATGTTGGAATGGTTGCAGAATGAAGTCGACTCACAGATAAGCTATATTTGCTACAAGGCAGACTCGAACCACAAAAAGACGGACCGCCGACTCGCGAAACTTCAAAAATGAGGCACTATCTTACCATGGTGAAGACACAACCACACCGAGAGGCTCTTACCTCGGTGTTACTGTCTACTCACCAGCTTGCCCTAGAAGTGTTGCGCTACTCGGATCATGATTACAAGCCCGTACCCCGGTCGGAACGGCTTTGCAGACTGTGCAAAGTAATGGTTGAAAGCCCTGAACACGCGATGATTACCTGCAACTCTTCAGATGCATTGGTTACACTGCGCGCGTCGTTCGTGGAGCGATTATTCACCAACTCGCCTGAACTCCAAAGCCAAATGGATGTACTCTCGGACACTGAGTTCCTGAAAGCCTTAATCTTTTCCCGACCTAACATTGCGCTAGTGGCTAAATTTGCTCATGAAGTCCTTCAACTGTTCTATGCAGTCCCTGTATTTCGCTTGCGCGGTCCCCGTGATTCGAATCTGCAAAGCTAAATCTAGGTTTCTCTTTCCAACACTTACTTCTTTATGTCTCCTTTAGTTCTACCGCGGCGGGTTGAAATACTGAGATCGTGAGCTCGGCTACGGGTGTATAGAGGAGTCCAGGGACCGTAGTGTACAGTAGTGCCATGTACACTCAGTTACTCCCTGGGCCCGGCGTTCCTAAGCGGGACCGGCCGTGTAATTCTACCTACCTACCTACCTACCTGAACCTCCAGCGTGGACCCGTAACTGATCTCTCTGTGAAGCGGCGGAGATATCGACACTGTATTCCCTGAACAGAACGGTCACCGATCTACCACCAGCTGCCATCTGCATGCGTCTGCTGGCCAATTTTGCTGTCTATGCTCCGATCGAAGATTTTTGCTAGTGGCTCGTGTATGATACTGGTCCAGTTGAAGCAACAAGGGTTGCAGCTCTCCCTCGTACAGTATTTGCCAGGCCCAATACCCAGGCGATACTTGAAGACAAAAACGCCCACCTAAAAGCAAGGATGTCGGCGTGCCGCGGATTGATCCAAGGTTTCAACTTGCCGAAATCGGCCGATTGGCTGGGTTGTTGAACAGTCGAAACCTTGAACCCCCTATCTCGCTATGGGAAGACTCCTTTGTAACAGCAACTAAAGGTTCTCTGCATGGGTCATAGCCATAACTGCTGGTAAGACTCCGAACGGAATACAATGATTTGGCTGTGGGCATCAATTAGGCGCTGCGACTGTCAAGTTTTAAAATAGAGGCTGTCAAAAGCTGTGGTATTCACCTTCGAAGAGGCGCCGGAAAGCTTCCTTGCCTCCCACTATCTCGCAGCATATCCACGATGCTCCTCCTCCTCTTTCTCGTCCATGTGATCTACACCAACGGCCGCCCTGTTTCCGGGCCTCAGTTGGACTCTCGAGCGCTGACACAGTCCTGCGACGACATCAACGAGTGTCGGAAGCTTTCCGACATTATTTGGGGATGCCTGGCCACCATTTTCGCGTGCACTTGGGTCTCTGTGCATCCGAACGTGCCGCCGCCGAATCAAAGTCGCCTCGCTCTGTTCTGGCGTAGACTAAAGCTGATGCTCATCGCCATCATTGCGCCAGAGCTTATGGTGGGATTTGCCGCCAGGCAGTTCTTCACTGCTCGGTCATTTGCCAAAGGTGAGAAATACTTCGTTGTCCTCGCGAATAATGCTCATTGAATTGAACAGACTTCGGGATTTCCAAGACACACGGGTTCTTCATCTGTATGGGTGGATTCGTGTCGCGCAGTCGCCATAATCCTATCGTAACCGAGGAACAACTTGACGAAGCCCTCGGTTTCATCACCGATATACGTGCGGTGGAGGAGGAAGACATCGAAGATAAAAGCAAAGGTGATGCGCTCTCCAAAGGTGTGGCACTCGTACAGGGGCTGTGGTTCACGACGCAGTGCATAGCCCGCGTGCACCAACGTCTTCCTGTTTCCGAACTGGAGGTTACGACTCTGGCATTTGCTGTCATAAATATCTTTATCTACGTCCTGTGGTGGGCAAAACCTCTTGACGTTCAACGGCCAATTCTCGTTGGACCGCAGGGGGAGGCGCCGACAGTTGACCTAGTTCCTGACGAACCAAATTCCTCCCTTCTTGGCCCTTCTGCGGAGAAACATTCTGAGGAAGTTGCTAAGCCCTGGCGAGGGGACTTTTTGGACGGCCTCGTTGGTGCACTGTATGGGAATTACGGAGAAGATTACAACCCGACATCATACGCCTCAGTCCCCTCATTCTGGTCCACAGCCTCGAATGATCTCCGAGACAGTTTCAACCGCGCTTTCTACACTGAATGTCTCGTGGGCGCCATTTTTGGTGGCATCCACTGTGCGGCTTGGAACGCGGATTTCCCGTCGACCACGGAAATGTGGATGTGGAGATCGTCCGCATTAGCACTTGCCGCAATTCCTGGGATTGTGGCAGGGTATTGGATGGTGGGTGATAGCGACCTAGTCGATGACAATTTCGCTGTGAACACAATATTGGCGTACATATCTCTGCTCGTCAAAATATTGGCGTACATATCTCTGCTCGCCTTAGTAATGTACCCCATCGCCCGCCTCTTCCTCATCGTCCTACCACTCATAGCCTTACGAGCTCCCCCGCCGGGCGCCCTTACGGATGTGAACTGGAGCATCTATATCCCGCACCTCTAGGCCTCACATGATAACATCTGCCCTTTTTTACCGTTTCAGTTTTACTTCAATACAGTACTACATGTTTGTTTTGACATCGCGCTGGTATTTGTTACGGTTCCGACAATATATAGATTTTGGTTGGGAATCAAAATATTCATCGCGCATGAACTCAATTTCGCGAAAGTGTGCTATAGCATTGCAGGTTTCGTCCATTGGATTGGTGTGCTCAGTGAGACACCTGGTCAATTGAAAGGTTTTTACTCGGCTCAAGTTTCTTGTCTCGAAATTATGATGGCGCTGTACACCAGCGGCGGGGGAAAGACCTCAGCACATATTCCAGAGTGCTTTTATTGTGTCCCACGTGCGGTAAGACTCAGTAAAGTCTGTGGTTGAAACTGAAACGTCGAAGCTTAAAGGGGTAATGCAATTCAATCTCCGCCGGCAATCGCCGATGGCTCTTGTTCCGAACTTCCATGTCACTTCTTGCGGATTCACTTCCTCTTGCTCTCCCTTCTCGCTCACTCTGGAGCGTTGAATACTTGCAAGTCTGTTCAAACCACTGGCAGCCTCAGACTACAAATCACTTTTTCAAATTTACTCCGTGTATCGCTTTGTGCTCGGCGAGTCGGCTGGGCGGTCTTCTCCCCTGATATTACCATGCACTGGAATAATCCCCTCAAATGCGGCACCAAAGAGAATGTGTCAATGGGAGACTCTAACGAGGCAGTGTGACGTTTGTGCATCGTATCGGTGCGCGAAAGCCTTCCTCGGGTTCCACCTCATTCGCTCCGGGTCTCTCCGTGCCGCCGTTTGACAGAATTTCACTCTTCGCCCCGTTTTTTGTCGTTTTAAAAGCTCCGCTCTGTACAATATCCTTCTCTTTGTCCGCCTCTGGTAATCCTGAAATTCCGTCTGGCCACCAATCCTCGATCTGGGTCCGAATTTCATAGTGAGCTTTCAGTAACTCTCGTGTATATTCAGCCCGCATTTGCCTTTCCATTTTTCCCGCACTCACTGCGTTTCAAGGGCCCGTCGGAACAGGCTGTGCCGACCCCCCGTCAGCAAAGGTCGGCAGACCTGATGGTAGACTTAGTTTGCCGCCCCATGCCGACCTTATGTTTCCATTGTGTCCTCCAGATGAGAGTCTCTCTCCAGCAATATTTGCAGTGAAGGGTGTCCGAGGGTCGAACTGAGTCTAAATATGTTGCACGGCGGCAATGCGGCGGTGCCGAAGCCAAAAAGCCGAGGCATTCCAGCTCTCTGTTGCTTTTTGATTCTCTTGAGCTATTTGTTGCACAGATTAAGGACTGGGACAAATCCTCGAAACTAGCTCCTCCATGGCGGGTGCTGACTTGAGCACTAGATCGCCGACCCTGATGGTGGCCCGCCAGAAGTTCTCACAATCAGAATTAAGCTCTTGTGTCACCTAAATATAAACCAACCAGTGGGGCCGCCATTCCCACGAACGCAAGCAAGAGGTAGGGTTGTAACATGCGTGCTGAGATAGATTCACCATTTGTCTTGCAGTGATGTCGATGGAGCAACCCAAGGTAGGCGCACTTGGTGGACGCAGCGGCGGCAGATGTCGACAAGTTGTCAGTCCAGCTCGGCACATCTGTGCCGATCTGATGTCCACAACCTTTGCCGCCGCCGGTCGGCACACGTCGGCAGGTGTCAGCCCAGCTCGGCAAGCTGGGTTGACGGGGCCGTGAAACGCAGTGACTATTACAACCTCTACTTCGTCACGCACCGGCCGGCGAAAAAAAAAAAAAAAACCCGGTCGCTCTTTAGTGCCTGGCTCTCAACGACGCGGATTGGACTGATCAGTGATAAGTGCTCTGGCCCAGGGAGAAAACAACGCAGTCACGCAAATCTCAACCGCTTACTGTACGCTCAAACATTGGACTCAACTTCACTCAAGAAGGGAACCTTACACCCCATCAGTCCTCTGCTCAAGTCGCTTAAACACTCGAAGCTCACGTCTGGCCGCCAATGAGTCCCACTCGTCAGCTGTTTGTCTCTCCGGCCGGGTCGTATATTCAACAGTCAACTCCCAACCCTCGTCAGCGCGAATCCCAACAAAGCCCAGGCTTGCCTCCCTCTCAACGCCGTGTGGCAAAGTTACAATAATTCCCCTCCGATAGATCTCATCACAGACTGTGTGCGTCCCCACAACCCACATTTACACCGACGTCCGACTGGGATTATTCGTGATTTTTGGGGCATCCATTTGCCGCACTCGAAACTCGGGGATCGCTTTTTGAAATCCTTTGCGTCGACATTGAACATACAGTCGACTCTGTCATAACCCATACCCCTCGGTAGAGGTAAAAGTTATGGGTTTTCACAGAGTATGGGTTGGGGCAGAGAAAACAAATAAATTCCAGAAGAAATGGGGGAAAATCACAAAAAATTAGCTACTTGTCTAAGCTTTGAAATAATCATGGATATCAGTAGAAACCAGCATTTTGAGTGTTCAGAGTGTGTTTCCCAGCCAAATGCTGCAAGACCAAGTTTGAGTTTGCATGCATACGGCCTATCTCCATCTTCGAGATACCTACGAAGGGTTGAAATTGCTTGGAGTGCTTCTTTTCTTGTCAGCTTGGACTCCACGGGCTTTTTTATCTAACCAGGCCATATCAACATCAGAGATCTTTTCCTTCCATCTAAGACGTGCCAGGACCATCTTTTCGTTTTTGTCATGCTTCTTGAGCTCTGAAAGGCCTTTCTTCAGTGTTGCAAGAGATGGGCGGGAAGGCATTATGTGCTAAAATGTGAACTGTGACCTCTCACAGAAAAACGACCTTTTTTTGAAAATAAAAAAGGGGGTAAGTTATGGGTTTTACCCTGAAAAATGTATGGGTTATGGAGTAGTAGAGAGTGATGGGTTTTAATTGCAAACCACCTTGGTTTACCCCCAAAACCTATGGGGTTTCACAGAGTATGGGTCATAATTATGACCCATATGGGTTATAACAGAGGTGACTGTACGTAGGAGCATCTCGACACACAA
Source organism: Mycena crocata (assembly GCA_029281795.1). NCBI lineage: Eukaryota > Fungi > Basidiomycota > Agaricomycetes > Agaricales > Mycenaceae > Mycena > Mycena crocata. The sequence continues at coordinate 128,229 of JARJCP010000043.1, read as the reverse complement.
AGGGGCACAAAATAGTCTCCCATCGTTCCCATCGCTATCTCCCCATCCATCTTTATCTCCATCCCACCTTCAAGTTCAATATTCGAAACTCAAAACTTTGATAACAATGCCAGTCAAACTATCCCACGATTCTGGGCAAGCAAACATCAATCTGTGCGGGCCTTACCTATGAAGATCAATCCATGTCATCTCTTCCAGTGTATTTGAACCCTTTCGCACCGCGTTTAACATCGCAACTTCAAGCTGCCAGTGATTTTGATCTCGAGTCCAGCTTGCTACCTAGTTCACCGACGAAACACAGTGCTACATATAACTGGGCTCCCTCTCTGAATCTCACCTCTTCGTAAATGTGCGCTCACTCGCATCCGAACTTCTTCTCAACTCTCATTCCAACCCGCAGCCGCCGCATTTATTTTCAAATCGTACTTGCCTCCGAAACTTTCACGCATTGCATTCAACGCGTAGTTCTTGCCTCGGAATCTCAACCAGGCAGTGTTAATCGAAAGTTCACTCGTACCCCATTCCTTTTTCTCTCACATCCCCCCATCCTCGACCAAATCACCAGGCACCTCGGGACGCAATCAACCCCAGGTTCAATCGTCGACATCAATGCCCTCGGCTCGACCGACGGACTCAAAAAGCCGAGGTACTTATGTTTTATGTTACAATAAACAAGTTCTGCTGAACTCCAACCCGCAGTCTTCTACGGACTCCAGCAGTGCCTGAGGTCGTCCAACGTCCCGAAACGCATGGAGTTCAACGTAACACGCAAGCGAGGATGCCATCCTGATTTCTTTCGGAGCTCGTACGTTCATAGAGCTCACAGAAGCAGTCCCGTCCGCGCTATTACTCGGACCCAGATTAATATTTCAGCCCGCACACCCAATTCCGATTCCAGAACTCGCCACGCACCATCCCAACAGTTTTGCGAATCCTATAAGTATCACTACCGTTACTCGAACAGATACCCTGTGCAATTATAAATCTAGCCCAAATTTTACAAACGCTACTCTGCGCCTGAATCTTTATGGATTGATTCAGCTCCAGATGCGCACCCGTGTCCGCAGCCCACATGCCATGTGCGAACTTCTATGGATCCCAGCTCAACATCAAAAGCCCAAAGCCCAATTCAGTACAGCCAACAGTCACCAAATTTTGGTGGTGCGGGATCGTAAATTAAAGTGAGACTAGCATCGCCGCGGCACGCGTCTCAACGCGTCTCAATTGCAGAATTGACGCGTCTCCATTTAAATTGAAAGCAGCAACACGTCTACGGTAGGCGGGAGCGCCGCGGTTCGATTCAAAATCAAATCCGTGGTTCGGCTGATCTCCCGGCCAATTCTGATGTCGATTACCTCACCGCCAGCTCATCGACCTCTGCCTCCACCTTCGCCGCCTCTCGTCGCCGTCGTCGCCGTTGCCGCCTCTCATTGCCATCGTCGCCGCCACCGCCATCGGCGTTTCTGCCTCTCCTCGCCGTCGCCGTCGCTGCCTCTTGTCACCGTCGCACCTACCTCTCATAGCTGTCGCTGCTACCTTTTGTTCGTCACTGCCACCCGTCGCTGCCATCGCCGCCAACACAACTGCTACCTCACAAGCTCTACACCGAGTGCCAGTGTGGCTGTTGTTTAAGAAGGACATCAAGAGCCCGCCGTACGCTGCTTGTGACATATTTTTTCGGTATGTCTTGCATGTTTCATGCTCGAATTTCCAGATCTTGATTATTGAAGCACTTCCATCCGCTTGCATGTCATTACTGCCTATTTTTCGTGCACCTCGCTTGCTCGACCGACGCGAGACTTTATTCTGCATGCCGCATACTCATAAACACCAGCGTATTCGCTGCACGTTGTGTGTGTGCGGCTCGTGAATAGCGGTGACTGTGATCACCACTGCCAGTGGTGGCGTCTCCCTCCACCGACCTCCGCCTCTCGTTGTCGCCGTCGCTACCACTTCTGTGCACAGTTGTCGCCGCTGTCGCCGCTGGACCCATGTTCTCTTTACTGGGCTGATAATAAAGCTCCAGAGGATGTTTTATGTATGTATAGATAATCTTCTTTACTGCATGCATCGCTATGTCCCGTTCTGTCTGTCGCAATTGATATTGGGTTGCCGCGCGTCGTCTCTGAAGAAGGACGGGGTGAGGGAGCCTGATTCATTTGTGATGGGGAGACGGTGGCTTCCATTACACACTGAATATGTAATTTGGAGGGCAAGGACTCCAACCTCAGCGCTATTTTCAACACAGGTGCGAACACACTCAAAGCTTCATTTCATCGAGAGAATCCCCAGCTCAAGGATTCTTTTTTCGAAGTCTGATTATTCCTATCCTGTACACATGTAAATTGTATAGCTGACTATTCGACATCATTCCCTAGTTCTTCGATACAAATGGACATCTGTGCAAATATCTCCCAACTATTGTTGAGCGTAATCTTTGGTGAACCTATCGACTTGTGAACACTCTCAGCAAGGGAACTGAATTCATTGTCGACCCATTGTAAATGATCACTGCGCGGCCCGACTTCTTGCGTAAGAACTTCACGAAGGTTGTCAATGGTTTCTTTCGGAATCTTGATAAAGCAGTTGATTCCACCGTAAATCTCTGGATGCTCCAACGCGTCGACAGGAACATGGCCAGAGGGCATGGTCTTGTTGGGCTGGGCTCGGATTCTGTGCTGGTTCCAGTAAACACGGAACTCGTCCAATTCTCCCTGGATCAACGGAGGAAAAATCCAGTTAAATAAATCCCTTGTGTCACATTCAATAATTGAACACATCCAGCGACAGAAAGAATTGTACAAACCGATGAAAGGCTACATTCGGATCAAAAATCTGTTCGGTCTTGCCCCGAATGACATGGTCAAAAAGATTTATTTCAAGTTTGACACGCAGCCATCGCCAGAACGCCTCGATGATGGTATTGTGCACACTCTTGATTCCAGCATGTGCAGGATAGATATCGAGATCGATGTCAGGAGCAAAGCGTTCCCTGCAATATGCAACATAGATATCGAAACCAAAACTTCTCAACTCATTCAACACACCGTAAAAATATCTGAATTGCTTTCAACCAGCCTATCTCGGAGCCTAGATCTGTTGTCTTCTGTAAACCGATACCTGTCCAGAATATGAGAAGCCCAAAAAAAATGACAAGGCAAACCGACGAACCTCCTTGCTCCTCAATAAAATCAATAAATAGATGCCCGATGGCAGCGTTGGTGCGACAGTTGGGAACAACATTCATCTTCAAAAGATCGGCAGTCCATTTGTCTTTCCAAGCATATATTGGCAGCCCCACGTCACCCATCTTCAAAGCCTGTTGGCCGAGTTTTTCATGACCATCCGATGAAACCTCATGGAATGGTCCGAGGGCAGACAAAGGGTGCCGATAAACCTGCCGGGGTAACGTTTCTCAGCACCAAGGGGCTGCCATTCATGCATAAGGCACCGGATTTCGTCGCTGAACCAATTCATGTCAGTCGTAGGTCAACACTAAGTTTCCGAAAGGGCCGACTTACCGTGGAACCATTATCAGTTTATCCTTCAACTTTGACCTGACAAAATTCGGCCCAATGCTTTGATTGAGATCCTTGTCTATCTCATCGGCAACTGCCTGGGCCGCAACCTCACTGGGAACCTTTGACCGCCGGACGGAGGGTATGTCTAGCCGTCTCTCGATGTCACCTAATTTTGTTTTCCTAAAGACACGTTATTTCAGTTTGGATTATCCTGATCAAGTTGGCGAACTTTATATCGAGATTGTGATCTTTGGCCAGTCGCTCCAGCTTCTGTGCTTGTGTAAGACCTCGCCGAACATAATCCAAAAGTGATTTTTGAGAACATCGTCGGAAGGATCTAGCATCATTGCAGTGAGTTGTCTGTCTCATATAACTGCAGTGAGCTCTTACAATTCTTTACTCCTGCTCCATTTTTTCCGCCGGGATTAGGCATAAGTTAAGGTGTAGTGTGATAAGACCCAGAGCCAGAAAGGAAGGGAGTGAGAAATCTTCGAGGTGGGTCGTGGATTTTATACGGAGTTTACAGCTCTTTGCAGAACTTAGGGCGCGACCCGTTTTTTTTTCCGTTTTTGGCGAATTTTGATCCCCGCGGAATGGAACGGTCGCCCCGGGCGGAGTTCTTCTTGTCCGTTTGCCTCGAAAATAGGCTGGTCCGATGCGCATTCAGCGGGAACATTGGACTGCCTTCTAGGAATTTTAATACGGGGGTAACAGGTCATTTTTAGTGCAGAATACTTACAGATTTGATCAAATATTGCTTGTTCCGACAGTGTAATGCTTGCACTGGCCTGAGTTCTGGCCCGTTTACTCTGGAAATGGGCTCGATCGATTGTCCTGCTAGATATACATACGACCGCGTCTTCAGACTTCCTACCTACACCATTGCGCGAGTTAGCATCGTTGGGTTTTCTGCATTTGGTCCAATGTTTTCGTTGTCTGGACTGCAACGCCCGCTCTGCAGGCAAATCTCAACGGTTTTCTTTAAAAATTGCTGCAAACGACTCGCACGCCAATTCTGCATACGACCGCGTCTTCGGAATGTTCATTGGGTGTCGAAAGGTCGGTGGTCCCGCAGTGATAAGAATGGTGCTGCTCAGGCTCATCGGAAACTGCGCTGGTGCAACCTGGGAGTCACTTGAGCTAATGTAGTCGCCTTCGCCAGCATCTGGGATGTCCGCCTTGACCATTTAAACATTGAGTAAACGCGCCGCGAGTGGCTTAAAGCCAAAAGGTGAATGAGTGACAGACGTCACGACTGTGACATGCAGTGATCGATACCATCGTGCGCAGCGACTAGAGGAGTTCCGCGGAGATTTTAATGCACAGGGGGGTTATCTGCACCCCATGGTGTGTGGGCGTCGCACAACAGGCCTCTGGGTACACCAGAATTGTGAGGACACGTGTATTGATTATAAAATACATATTCGATCAAAATAGGTGGCTAGAAAATTGTTCAACGGCCTACAAAAATATATCAAAGACGCAGTCGTATGCAGAATCGACGTGCGAGTCGTTCACAGCAATTTTTAAAGAAAGCCGTTGAGATTTGCCTGCAGAGCGGGCGTTGCAGTCCAGACAACGAAAACATTGGACCAAATGCAGAAACCCAACGATGCTAACTCGCGCAATGGTGTAGGTAGGAAGTCTGAAGACGCGGTCGTATGTATATCTAGCAGGACAATCGATCGAGCCCATTTCCAGAGTAAACGGGCCAGAACTCAGGCCAGGGCAAGCATTACACTGTCGGAACAAGCAATATTTGATCAAATCTGTAAGTATTCTGCACTAAAAATGACCTGTTACCCCCGTATTAAAATTCCTAGAGGGCAGTCCAATGTTCCCGCTGAATGCGCATCGGACCAGCCTATTTTCGAGGCAAACGGACAAGAACTCCGCCCGGGGCGACCGTTCCATTCCGCGGGGATCAAAATTCGCCAAAAACGGGAAAAAAACGGGTCGCGCCCTAAGTTCTGCAAAGAGCTGTAACTGCGGAGTTTGACGCCCACAGACCGTGGGCTAGATCCTCCATGACTCAGAACGCTCTCCTTAATTTCACCAAGTCACCTCTATTGAATCAGGCATTCATTCTCGCACATTCTCTCCGCAGCTTGCATATTTAAGCCACCTGAAACCCGTGCTGTCAAACATCTTTTCCTTTCCTCCCACCACCTCTGTTCATCTCATTTTCGAACATTTATATTACACAGCGTGTCCCGTTTTCAATATGGAGACTGACAATCCCAAGTCTGGATGTGACGATTGTGGCCACACTTTCCCTGTCCGAGAATCGGCCGGTCTTTGTGCAAAATGCCTTAAACTTAAAGAGCATGACCGAGACTCAAAAGAATATAAGGACATTTCGGTTTGTTCTATCGTCTCACTTGTTATGATGCTAATAAATTTGGCAGAAATGGCCCCAGTGTGCTCTATGCGGTATCACGAGGCGCAACATGGCTTCTCCAGTGGAAGGATCTATTCAAACTTGTGGAACTGACAAGTGTAAACTTGTTTTGAACAGTCTGTACACAATGTTCCGTCATTCATAAATTAATTCTTTCACACAGTTACCGGGGTTGCAAATGGTTCCAGTGCACCGTCGACAGGAGCTATCCCCCTTGGACCATCGTTGGCTGTCAATGCATCAAATGAGACCACTGCGGGTCGCGTAGATCTCCTTCGCGCCCGAATGAAGCTTCCCCCAGCCAATTCAAGCTCCAAAAATAAAACACCGGGGACTCATTTGAACACGGCTGCCCTCCTTGCCCATGAAAATGGTGGTGGCCTTCCGGGAGATCCGAAAATCATGGTCTGTTGGGAGGTAAGTGATTGATGGTTGATTTCGGCAATAGGTTTTGAAAACTTTTTTTTTAGGTCCGGTCCAACAAAAATTCCAAGCTTGACGCTACATTGGGAAGCTCATCTAAAAAATGGTCGACCACAAAATACTTATCTGGTAAGCTATAGAAATAATTTTTAATTGGAAGTGCTGGTGACATGGTTGCTGCATGGTAGACATCAAGGCCGACACAACCCAGGTCATAAACATTGAGTGGACCCAGCGAAATCTAATTCCCCTTGACGAGTATGTAGCCTTTGCCGTTATATATATATTCTCATTTGCTTATTTATTTCTACTGCAGTACGGAGACTGCATTCCGTTGGTGTTTCGACCGTCTCCTTGAACCCAATACTGCTACAATGACCCTTGGTGACTTCTATACCTATCATAGCACACCCTCGAACTCCCCTATATATCTTCAAGAGGTACCAAAAAAATGGAAACATTACCTGAAGAGCGCGAAGACTCAACCGTTTATTTGTCTTGAGCTATACATCAAGCACGACACGGTACGGCATTAGCACTCAGTGGTTCATAATTTTCTTGCTAATCAGGACGCACTTTTTCAGTGGACTGCCCAAAAGGATGCGATCGAGAACAATGGAACTATTGCGGAAGGTATCACCTCTGCCATCAATGAGGTTGCCACCCGAAAGAGACGTAGAACCGAATCAGAGTCTTCTGGTGGACAGCCCGCAAAGCAAAAACAAAGTCTTGCCGGTGATTTTGCTTATCGCTTGAGGTGTGATCTGGTACTAAGTCGCTCATAGTTCCACTCCTTTCTGAATTCTCTCTGTCGACCCGAACGGGTCGTGCTGTAATTCACAAACAGAGTGATATCACCTTCAAGAAAATTACCTGCATTACCACTGTCGCAACCGGGAACCCCAGACTCGTCATTACTGGGGATATTGTTTGTGGTCAGATATTTGATAAGCCATTTGCGAGCGGAACGATGAAGAATGCATTTGATGTAAGGAATCCTTTTGATCACTTTCCGTACCTATAGTGATGTTTCTTTTCCACATCAGCTTATCCTTCCAAACGGGGAGCAGTATGTGGCAAAATGTTTTTTCAAGCTTACCGACTCGGAGTCAGAGAGCACTGTTTCCGTGGAAGAAAACCGGGTTGAGGTTGAAGGCGAGATCAGCCGTATCGCTATGGGGAAGTGGTTTCTTGATGCCTTCTATCGTTTCTGCAAGAGCAAGAAAGAAATCAGTGTTGACAACAGTGAGTCGATGTTACTGACTATCTCTACTAGTTGCTTTGAACTTATGTCCAGATATTATGTTTACGGATGCATTTCTTGCTGAAGAAGTTGACCGTCCATCAACAGCTTCTGGGGTTCCCCTTATCACTGAAGACGACGGTCTTACTTGGTTGGTAGAACAGAAGCGTCCAACAAATGTTATCAAGTTCACTGGAACATTGATTCACCACATACATCACAGAGACCTCCGAAGTGCAACAATCTCCGCCTTCTCTCATTTCGTTTATGGGTTCAGCAAGCACTCGCTTGTGGTGGCTGACTTGCAAGGTGTGTATTTGTATTTTGCCTACGTTACTCGAAGTACCGGTGATGATACCATTCTTGCTTCGTCGGCCCGGGTCTGCGACATCCTGGTTGGCCGTCTTGAAAAGGACAAGGATACCAACAAATTTGTGAAGAAGTCGTTGGATTTTCGACACTACTTGCGGGTCAAACAACCTGAACACCGAAAGGCTTTGACCAGAATGGTTCTCTCCAGCCGTAGTCTGGCAGTGGAACGTCGCCGGGGGAAGGAACGTGGCAAGAAGACGATCTCACGTCAATGGCGGCTCTGCAGGTTCTGCTATATTTATGTGGAAGACCCGGCACATGTGATGTTCAAGTGCGAGCATGAAGAGCTGGTGGAACTCCGGAGAATCTTCCTTGATAAGGTCAACATGGAAATTCCTGGTCTAGTGGAGAAATTCCCGGACGCTCTTCAATTGTTTCGCGGACTCCTTCCATATAGAAAAATCACTCCATTGCTTGCAAAACTGGCATATGACATTCTCAAAATATTCGACTCGGTTCCTATGCTCCTCGTGAGCGATCCGACTGTGGCAGTTGGAAACAACTAGTCTGCAGTGGGTGGCTGTGGACCTTCCTCCGAAGTCGAACACGCCACCCTTCTCCTCGGCAGTGATATCTCTTTGGAGGTTGAGCCCAGTGGAATTTTATGCATGCAGTCTGCAAAGGGAAGACGTACGACATCGTGCTGTGACTGGTGGATTCCGGGGATATCTCACCTGGGAGGAGGGAACTCCTCCCATACTCCAGCTTTGTATGCTGTGAGGTCAGGTCCCACGAGGTTTTAACTGGAGTCCAGCCTCGATGACGAGAGCCAGTCAGTTCACAGTAGCGACAGCGTCTTGTGCCATCGCCCCCCTGGAATTTCTGTGTGTTCCGTTGGCACCTTGTAGTTTAACGGACGGATAACCACCCTTACGTACCTACTTGTTTGTTTTCGGTAAACTCGTTGTTCATGTTGTGGACCACGCGAGTATAATACATCCCCCCCCCCCCCCCCCCTGAGTGCACGCTCGCTTTTTAGGCGTCATGTCTTGAGCTGAGTGGAAAATTGTGTTCTAGGCATTCCGTGGGACCCTGCCAATCAGACTTTTAACATTTTCCTTGTGACCTTGTACAAGGTCAAACAAGGTCAGAAAAGGTCGAACAAAGCCACAAAGCTGCAAGGTCACAAAGCTATGTCTTGAAACCCACAAGGTCGAAAGTTCGACCCCGGCACTGACAAAGGCTGTTTTTTTTTTTCAAAAATTTTGGTACTCAAAGATCGGTAGATTAAAGGAGTATATGCCTTGAGTATTTGAAGAAATCACACTTCAGCATTTCCTGAGTTATGGTAGGGTGTTTTTGGGCCACAAGCCAAACAAGCCACAAGAAATTTGTTAAAAGGCTGATGTGCGTTCGAAAGTGGTCTAAGTCTACAGATAGTGTACCGTTCGAAAGTAGTCTAAGTCTAGAGATAGTTTTTTGGTACAAAATAAATGTAAAATGGAGGTTAGTAGATGAAGACCGGGGGGAAAACGGAACCAATCAGGGACGGGGGCGTCGAGTCGCAATTTAAGAAGCCCAAGTCCAGTCGCGGTCAGTCCAAAGCTCTCCAGATTCCGAGGGCCGAAGTCCTCGACTTAACGTCAAATTTCCTGAAAAGAGGAACTCAAAGTGAGAATCGACTTGAAAATCGGACTCGAGACGAGACGATAACAAGGCATTTTTGTATAAAAACAGCTATAGGGAGAGGTATAGACACAGGTATCGAGGACTGGCCATAGAAACAGGCGTCGAATAGACGCGGGAGCGTAGGTGTATATGAAACACGGGAGATAATGCTACATGGGGTGCGGAACGATGAGGGTATGTACGAGGGCAGGATGAGATGTGAGTGGAAAAGAAATGTAGATGAGGAGAGGAGAGATGGAAGGAATATAGCAAGGAAATATAAGATATTTGAGTTGAGGTGAAGAAAGTTCTAGGTATCGTGAAAGCGCGTCGAGCGCCAGACGGGAACGGGGCTCACTCATTTAGCATCGTACACGCCCTCACTGCGCCACCAAATTCAACCCCCCCAACACCACCTCCCACGCCAAATCCAACGCGTCCCACAGCTCGCTGTCGTACAGCCCGAGCGCGACCATATCCTGCCACAGCTCCTTCACATGTCCGGCGTGCGCCATCAGTGCGCTCAGATTCCCCGCAGCGGAGGCGCAGAGGCGCGCGGAGAGCGCATGTCGCGTTTAAGGCGCGGAGAGTGCGGCGTGAATGAGGGCGATGGGGGTGGGCGTGCCGCGCGCTGGGGCCGACGACGAGTAGGACGCAGCGAGCGACTCGATGAACGATGCGGGGAGGGGAAGGAGCGCGGACAGCGCGGCGTCGAGGCGGTGCGTGTACATGAATGCGGGAGGCGCGGGAGCTTAGCGCAATGTGCGGCGAGGACGACGGCGTGCACGGGGAATAATGATTGCTGTGCGTCCGGCGCTTGTCCGTGCTTGCTTGAAGAGGAGCCGATGGCTAATGCGTGCGTCGGGTAGCTCGGGTCTGCGACGAAGATGAAGAAGCGCGGATCGGGACGGTCAAGGCAGGCGGGAGGTGCGAGAGCGGAAGCGATGTAGGGAGGTGCGACGGGGCGAGGGCGTCGGGTGAGACGTCGGTGAATTGCGGTCGGGCGAGGTCCCTTGGTAGTTGGAGTGCGGCTGATGGTTCCGGCGCCGATTCGTACCGGCGCGAGGAGGAGCGGTGGTGGATTGAGGATGAGGAGTGGTGGTGGGGATGGGATGCGGGGTGGGTCGCGACTTGTAACATCGTGCAGAGTCAGATTAGATGTAGATTAGATGTCCCTTGGGCTTAAAGTCGTCGCAACTATGCGCGGTTGTAACTGAGCGCCTCCGAATCCATTTTGCGTGTGGTCGAGACGTGAATCCCCCGATTCGGAACAGGATCTTGCGAAGCAACAGCGAGAATTCCAGTGAAAGCTTCTCCCAGATTCTCCCTCTGTGATTCAACGGCAACCAGAACGAGTCCATGCAAGCAACAACTAAGATGGATGGTATTGGTTTCATTGTCAATTTGGTTAGGTATTGGTAAGAGCGCAAGGAGGATTGATCGCATCATTCGCCGTCACACTTCTGTCTTGAACCTCCACCTCAAGTTCCACCTGCTTCTGTCTACGTCGGTTTCCTCTGGCCTTTATCTTGCTGTCTAAATTATGCCCCAAGTTCTCGAATTCTTGCATGCTCGACTCGTGTGATAGTTATGTGGCTCAACTACAAGCTGTCTGCGATTCGGATCAGCTGGGATCGCTTTACGACAGGAGCTGTTCAACTCCCGTGTTGAAAGAACTCGCACATGTTGTCGGCATCCTCTCTTTTCCTTGTGCTACTCACAATCAAAATGCTCCTCCCCAACCGCGAACATAGGATGTACGTCGGTCTAGATGTTTGATTACAGTCAAGAACGCGGGAGCACCACGAACGTTTACCTGGGGGCAGCCGGCGTAGTATTCGCTGTCGACGGTGAACTCGGAGTCATGCGAATAGTTCAAGCTGTCAGATTCCGCCACCGCCTTGTTAAAGCATTGTTTTAAAATCAACACAGACACGCGGCCTACACGTTGAGCCCTAAATGGCAAATGCGACGTCGACTTCCCTCTCCTTCCCACTCCCACTATTGAGCCATTCACCATGATCATCCTCCTGTTTCTCGCCCATGTGCTCTACACCAACGGCCGGCCTATTTCCGGGCCCCAGTTGGACTCTCGAGGGCTGAGCCAGTCCTGCGATGACATTAACGATTGCCGAAAGCTTTTTGACATCATCTGGGGATGCCTAGTGACTATCTTCGCGTGCACCTGGGTCTCTGTGCATCCGAATGTGCCTCCTCCCAATCAAAGTCGTCTCGCCCTTTTCTGGCGTAGATTGAAGCTGATGCTCATCGCCATCATTGCCCCGGAATTAATGGTGGGATTCGCGGCGAGGCAATTCTTCACTGCTCGGTCGTTTGCCAAAGGTGAGTAAGACTTCCTCGTCACGCTGCAGAATACTCAGTTGGAATTCTGCGTAGAGTTCAAGATCTCGCGAACGCACGGGTTCTTCATATGCATGGGTGGATTCGTGTCGCGCAGTCGCCATAATCCAATTGTCACCCGCGGACAACTTGACAAAGACCTCGGGTTTATTGCCGATATCCGTGCTATCGACGAGGAAGATATAAAGGACAAGAGCAAAGGCGATGCGCTCTCCAAAGGCGTGGCACTCGTACAGGGACTCTGGTTCACGACACAGTGCATAGCGCGCGTCCACCAACGTCTTCCTGTTTCTGAGCTGGAGGTTACCACCCTCGCATTCGCCATTGTCAATATTTTCATCTACGCCATGTGGTGGGGCAAGCCTCTGGACGTCCAGCGGCCAATTCTGGTTGGGCCCCAGGAGGAGGTTGCTGAAGTCCAACCAGATTCTGACGACCAGGACTCCTCTCTTCTTGGCTCCAGCGCAGAGAAGCTTCCAGAGGAAGTTGCTAAGCCCTGGCAAGGGAGTTTTCTGGACGGCTTCCTTGGTGCACTGAGTGGGGATTACGGGAACGACTACAAACCGACGTCGTTCACCTCAGTACCCTCATTCTGGTCCTCAGCTGACATGCGAGACAAATTCAACCACGCTTTCTACATCGAATGTCTCGTCGGCGCCATTTTTGGCGGCATCCACTGTGCGGCTTGGAACACGGATTTCCCGTCCACCACGGAAATGTGGATGTGGAGATCCGCCGCATTAACCGTTGCTGCAGTTCCTGGCATTGCAGCAGGGTCTGCAGCCGCAGAGTGGTTTAACAAATTCGATGAAGATTCCGCAGCATGGTACACAAAACTGGCATTCGGGATTCCCCTTTGTCTCAGCTTTGCCATCTACCCCATCGCCCGCCTCGTCCTCATCGTCCTCCCGCTCATAGCTTTACGAGCGCTTCCCCCGGGCGCCCTCACGGACGTTAATTGGAGCGTTTATATCCCGCACCTGTAGCCCTCACACCCGGTCCTTTTCCTTTTTCATTTTTCATTCGTACTTCAATATATTCGTTTTGACATTGCGCTGAAATTTGTTCCGGTTTCGTCAACATAGATATTGGTTGTGGATCAAATATGCATCGTGTGTGGACTGAATTTCTGAAAAGTGTCCTATAATACGATAGGTTTTGTGTATCGGAGTGATGTCCTCATAGAAACTCCTGGTCAAATTTACGGTGAACATTGGAGGTAAATTCAACTCGGCTCGAGTTTCTTGTTTTGAATTTTGTCCCACCTGCGAGAAATCTGCGGTATAAGACTCAGTAAATGTGTGGTTGAAACTGAAACGTCGAAGGTTAAAGGGGTAATGCAATTCAATCTCCGCCGGCAATCGCCGATGGCTCTTGTTCCGAACTTCCATGTCACTTCTTGCGAATTCACTTCCTCTTGCTGTCCCTTCTAGCCTACCCTGGAGCGTCATCACTGCCAGCCTGGGACTTCGAATCACTTTTTCAAGTTTACTCCGTGTACCGGTCTCACCTGTTTTCCGCGCGCGGCGTACACCGAGCGCTCACTCACTGTTCCTCTTCTCCCCTGGTAAGTATTCCTGCTTGCTTCAATGACTGTCTTTTGCGCACTCTCAAGGGTCCCTTTGGCATGGAAATAACGAACTACATATTCCTTTCCCACAAAAATACTGCTACTCCCTGCATGAAAGTACTGTATTGTGCGCCTTTTCTATGGAACGATTAAACCGTGGTACTTATTCTCATCACTCGCATAATGTATACTTATAATTCACACCGATCTACCTGGTTTTGCACAAACATCTGATTGAACTTGATAGTTACCACCGGGCGGCCTCCTTGCCAACGCTGTTACCTCTGTCGTGGACCTCAACACGCTCGGGGGGGAAGTGATTGTCTCTCGGTACCGGAAGGACGCAAGCAAGTGGATGCACCCTCCGAGTACTCTTTCTATCTCACAACCAAGCTGCGCGTTACGAGAGATCCACAAAAATGAGGGTCTTTTGTAGGAGTCTTGGATCAGATGCCAATCCTCCTGGTAATCAAGCCGCTCGCAGTTTACAATCGTTCTGGGTCTCCTTGCCAGTAGCCGTTATCTGCCACAGGGCTGATATATCTGAAAATACAAGACACGGAAGTTGTAGAGACCGTCAAGTCACTTTCAAAAAGCGCCGCCTACCTTCCTTGCCTTCCCACCATCTCACCACAGCACATCAACAATGCTCCTCCTCCTCTTTCTCATCCACACATTCTTCACCAACGGCCGGCCTCAGTTGGACTCTCGGGCGCTGACCCAGTCCTGCGACAACATCAACGAGTGCCGAAAGCTTTTCGACATCGTCTGGGGATGCCTAGTCACCATCTTTGCGTGCACTTGGGTCTCCGTTCATCCGAATGTGCCTCCTCCAGACCAGAGTTGGCTCGCGCTTTTTTTTTTGGCGAAGGCTAAAGCTGATGCTCATCGCGAATATCTCACCGATATATGTGGGGTGGAGGCGGAAGACATCGAAGATAAAAGCAAGGATGATGTGCTATCCAAAGGTGTGATACTTGTACAGGGACTCTGGTTTACCACACAGTGCATAGCCTGCGTGCAGCAAGGTCTTCCTGTTTTTGAGCTGGAGGTTGCGACTCTGGCATTTGCTGTCGTCAACATCTTCATCTACGCCCTGTGGTGGAGAAAGCCTCTGGATGTCCAACGGCTGATTCTTGTTGGGCCAAAAGAGCAGGTACCGACAACAAAATCAGTTCTTGACGACCAGAAAAGTGTGGAGAAGTTTCCTGAAGCAGCCGCCGAGCCATGGCATGGAAATATTTGGAGTGGTCTCAGGGGTGCACTGACTGGGAACTATGGGGAATATGACAACCCAGCATCATACACCTCAATACCCTCATTCTGGTCTTCGGATAAAGCCTGGCAAGAGAAATTCCACCACATGTTCTACATTGAATGTCTCGTGGGCACCATTTTTGGCTGCATTCACTGTGCGGCTTGGAATGCCGATTTCCCATCGACCAAGGAAATGTGGATGTGGAGATCGACCGCATTGGTAGTTGCTGTGATTCCTGGTCTCGTAGCAGGGATTTGGGCGGTCAGCTCGTCGGACATACCCGATGATTTCGCTATGGACACAATATCCAAGTGCACCATTTACCCCACCCTCACCATATACCCCATTGCCCGCCTTTTCCTAATCGTCCTACCGCTCATAGCCTTATGAGATCTTTCTCCAAAAACGCTCGCGGATGTGAACTGGAACGTGTATATTCCGCACCTCTAGGCCACGAACCGGTTTTTCTTTTCATTTGTACTTCAATATATATTCCTTTCAATTTTTTTGGCAAGCGCACAGGTTGCGACAATAAGCGGGCCTGGTTAAACGCTCATGGCCAGTTTTGGGGCCGGAGTCTTTAGGCTCAAGACATACGCTGTTGAAATGCAGACTAAGGATCCACTTTGTTGATGAACAAGTTGAAAGTTTAACTGGTTCATCCACGAAGAACATTGAACCGGTTCATCCCCAGACACTGGGGGCAAGAGCCGGGGCACCTGGATTCCAGGTGCCTCCGACGCATGTCAATCAAATATTATGATGGGTGTTTGGGCACAAAGGAAACAAAGGTGAAAATTCCTTTATTTCCTTTGTGCATGTCAGGTCCATCGCACCTGCAAAGAGGCACTTGGGATCCAGGTGCCCTGGATTTTGCCCCCAGTGAGAGAGATATCACATTCCTTTTTTTTCTTTTCATATGCTCTATCGAGCTCACATCACACGTACATTTCTTTTTTATCGCTCAGATTTTCAGGCAATCAAAGCTCACCAATTCAGCTTTGTTTGTCATAATCAAAGTTTGGCCATCCAATTTTCAAAGCCTCGAGCGTATTGACATTCCGTTTATCCGTAAAATGAGAAACGAGGACACCAGTGCTCAGTCTGTCAAGAGAGACTACCGTAAAATCACGACCGAAACTAATACTGTCAACAGACATCCCCTTCAAACTCTAACCTGCGAACCAGGCACGATTCCGAGGGAGTTGAAGAGGGAGAAAGGCGACCTAAAAGCAAGAATTCACTGCCGGCGGATTGATGCGGGGTTTCAATTCGCCGAAACCTGCCGACGGTTGAATGGAGTTGAATGGTTGAAACTTTGAACCCCCTATCTGACCGTGGGAAGATTCTTGTTACAGCTGCCATAAGTTCCATTGAAAAGTTCTCTCAGGGCTCATAGTCGAAGGAAGTGCTGGTAGGACGCCAACCCAAATTTGATTGAGGTGGCCATGTTCGCAAGAGGTCGTCTCAAGGTGATTTCTTTTTTCTTTTCTAGCTGTATATATATGGGTATCAGAATATCAAGGCAAGTCGGCCGAGGCAACGACGCGTACGGGCGATGGGATCTTTCAGATTGCGGCGCGCTTCGTCCCAAAGTACTGTACAGGTAGTCTGGGAATTCGAATCCAATCGAAAGAACTGGAAGTGCAACATGGAGGTTAGAAGATAGCTGAATAAACGGATCCAGGAAGAACCGGGGATCCTCTACACTCATTGAGCGCCGGACATGAATATCTGAGGCCTACAGTTGACGCAGTAATATTCGCGAGTTTAAGTCGGAATCGAAGGGAGCACTGAACCGGAATCGTAGATACGGTACCTGTGCTCGCCACAGGTCAGATTCCGTAGGGCAGACTGGTGACGAGTCTACCGGAATCGAACGGAGATTTGAAAGTCAAACCGAACGGAGCAAGAGTTGGGACGATAACCAAGCATTTTATATAAAAACAGCTATAGGGATATAGACACAGCTACTGGAATGTTGTGGGCTATAGAAACAAGCATCGAACAGACGCGCGGAGAAGGATGGGATAATGCTACATGGGGTATATGTGGATGGACGAGAACAGAGTGACATGGGAGAGGAAAGTGAAGAAAAGTGTAGAGGAGAATATAAGATATTTTGCGTTGAGGTGCAGAGAATTCTAGGTATCGTGCAAGCACTTCGAGCGCGAGACGTGGAAGCAGATGGAAACAGGGCTCACTCATCGAGCATCGCCCACGCCATCACTGCGCCGCCAAATTCAACCCCCCCAACACAACCTCCCACGAAAGATCCAGCGCGTCCCACAGCTCCGCGTCGTACAGCCCCAGCGCGACCATATCCTGCCACAGCTCCTTCACATGTCCCGCATGCGCCAACAGTGCATTTACATTCCCCGCCGCCGATGCGCACAGGTGCGCACTTAAAGCGTGCCGCATCTGCGGCGCGGAGAGGACGGCGTGGATGAGCGCGATGGGGGTGGGCGCGCCGCGCGCCGAGGCTGACGAGTAGGACGCGGCGAGGGACTCGATGAATGAAGAGGGCAAGGGCAGGAGCGCGGAGAGCGCGGCGTCAAGGCGGTGGGTGTACATGAACGCGTGCAGAATGCTGAAAGCTTGCGGGGAGGGGAGGGCGATCGGGCATACCGGTAGAACTGCGCGCGAGGAAGAAGAGCGCGCAGGGGGCGGAAGACGCGGGAGCTTGGCGCAGTGCACGGTCAGCACGACCGCGTGCACGGGGAAGAGGGATTGATGTGCGTCCAGCGCTTGTCCGTGCTTGCTTGAGGACGACCCGATGGCGAGTGCATGCGTCGGGTAGCTCGGATGCGGCGAAGAGGAGACAGAGCGGATGGGGATGGTCAATGCGGGCGGGAGGTGCGAGCGCGGGAGCGATGTGGGGAGGTGCGATGGCGCGAGTGCTGAGATGCCGGCCATCATCTGCGGGGTTTTGGTGCGCAGGCCGTGTCGGATGAATTCGGCGGGGACGGATGCGAGCTCGGGGGAGGCGGCGGCGAGGGCGTCGCGTGAGACGTCGGTGAATTGCGGTCGGGCGAGGTTCCGCGGGAGTTGGAGTGCGGCTGATGGTGCCGGGGTGGAGGACTTGTACCGGCGCGAGGAGGAGGAGGAGGAGGAGTGGTTGTCACAGTGGTGAGGCATAGATGTTGTGTGCGATTGAAAGTGAGCACTAGCAACTACATTTTTGCGCTGTGAGATTTATAGCGCGTCGGGAACAAGGGATCCCCCGATTCGGAACAAGATGTTGCGAGGCATCAGTAAGAATTTAAGTCCAAGCGCTCTCCGAGGTTCTTCTTCTGTGATTCAACGGCGACCAGAACAAGAGCATGCAGACCCGGTAGATGGTAAGAGTAGGTCCATGTTAACAGCTCCCCGCGTCAGTGGCGCACATTGATTGCTTCATGCTATTGCTTACAAGTTTCTTCGTGACGATTTTAGCCTCCATAGCCAAGCTCCGCGCTGTCCCACACGAGGCGCCGAATTAACCCTACTTTAGGGTGGCATCTTTCGATTGGCACCTTTCGAAACGAAGATAACGCGACGGAGAAGTCGAAAGGCGCTTGTACAGCTACAGTCTTGTTTTAGCAGTCGCTCCGGAGAGACAAAGCGGATCTTTTGGGAGGTCGATAAGTATTCAAATATTCAAATGCAGAGATAGCATTCGATTTGATGCCTCAACAGCTAGGAGTAAAAACGGAGCCTTCTTTTATCGAGAGTGAGTATGCGACGAGGTAACAATTTGTGGGCTTACGTTGACGTCCCAAGTAAAACAGGAGAGCAACAAAATTTGACCTATATCATCATGTCAGTGAATCGAGAGATCATCCGTGACTTTCGAAAGACACCATACGACTCCAAATTCTTTACTCTCATGTCCAGTCATGTGGGAGCGATGCATATGCTGATCCACCCCTCGTTTGGTGGCATGTCGGAACGGCACCGGCCAGGAAGAGTATGGCGCGACCACAAATTTGGAGTCGGCGCTTGTACAGCTTTTCTACCGGGTTCGACGTGAGAAAAATTTAGAGCTAGCGATAGATATCCAGGGGTTGGTGTGGGAGACGTAGGAGACGGCAGTGCGTCAGACTCTTTTGTTTCGAGAACCGGAACTAGCAGGGTCATCAGAAAACATCATTGTTTGGTTGGATTTCATCGCATTCCACAAAGCAGATGTCAAAGATACGAGAAGAGCATTCAGCGAAGATAAGTAGTAAGGAAAGATTCAAGGGAGCGTCTATGTGTGGCTGCAGAGGCGACATTTATTTAGCTTCTCAAAGTCGACGGGAAGGTTGGGCGAGCTCGTACAGTTGAAAGTCCGCCGAAGACTGGGAACATGAAGTATTTTCTGATAATATTAATTGAACAGGAGTTATGACTTGTGGGCGCCACTGCCAAGTGGTCGATGTCGTTTGCACCTTTACCCACTCTAGCCTCTACAGCGGGATCGGAAAAGGGCCGTTGCAACTTGCAGATGTCATTTGATTCCGGCGGAGAGAGACAAGTCCGTGCGGCTAGGGCGCCTGCGTGCGTGCTTCTGTGCTCAAATGTGCCCGTATTATCCACTAACGGCACCGACAAGGAAGGAGAGACGGCGACCAGGAACTCGAATCCGGATCGGGAGTCAGCTTTTATTTTGGATGTGTCCTGAAAGGATACCGTCGATGGGCCGGCCAGAGAGAGTTTAAATTCGACTGAAGATGAGACCAGTAGAGAGGAGACAGGTACAGCGAGACGCTGTGGGGTAGAGCCAGGCAGCAGCTACGAAATTAGATTTTGAGGCACTATTTTTGAGGCACTTCGATCTGGCGCTGGTGGGTCCAAGAAGCATGCGGGGAGGATGTGCCTCTTCCACCGTTAGACGGAAAGACGGCGTTCCGAGTGAGACGAATTCCAGAGATTCCAGAAGCCAAAGCGAGAGTCGTCTGTGCGATTGCATCCCGTTTTTGCCGACGGTAGAGTCGGAGGCCCTATCGGACCAGCAACAGCTTTCACTTTGTTTCGAATGTACACAGTAAGAAGTGGGCACGCTGAGTAGTATCAACGAAAAGCGGAGGTGCTCGTCATCATGGGAGGTGACAAGAATCGCGATCACGACTCGGAGCGACCGGCCGGCCGCGACATTACGCCGGATGTCGGATTGTGGCGCCCCAGAGTTTTACTTTGGATTCTCATTCCACCTTCTGAGAATATGAGCGAGGTTTTTGAGACGATGGAAAAGATATTAATGAGTTTGTCCGTGGTGTCAAATGGGTCGACCTGAAGAATAAGTAGATGAAAAAGAGGCCAAAAAGGCAAAAGAAACGACACTGACAAGATTCGAACATGTGAACCCTGCCACCGGAATGTTGCGGGAAGTTGAACCATCGATGGGTGCGGACTCGGATTCGATTTGGGCGGACCCTCCTCGTTGTTCGGGTTCCTTGCAATACTACCCTTTCAAGAGATGTTTATCTGCAGTTGGTGTGAGCGGAGGAAGCCCCATACACAGTCGGATCAACTGCCGTGCCCTTATTCTGTAGATGGTGTTCTTGTACTTGCTCGGAGTCAATGTCCTCCCGCCATCACTGATATCCATGCTAAGAGAGGGCAGGAGGTGTGGTCCGCGGGCCCATGCGTGCTGGACTCAGGCTGGGTTGAATTAGTATAAGGGATGGTTGAAGTACAAGAGCCGGAACTAAGAAGAAGGTGTACTATGTGAGTGATCAAACGCCAACGCAGATTGTGGACTCATGCATGGTACAGACCACATGGTGGTGATCTCGGTGGAGTGTGAGCGGATTGAATATAAGGGATGTGTGACAGTAAGCATTACTTCCAAGAGATGTATCGTTTATTAGCCGCCAGAAATTACAAAAGACGTTACACACCATTGCCATTGAAACCAGGAACAGATGGTAATATCACACAGTCGGGATTTGTTTGTAGTCCCAAGTGTTACCCGCGTCTGACATTATGTTCTCATTATCGGGGAATCGATTCGAGAAGCTTCCCATGCACCGGTACCACACAAACGGGAAAAAAAGAGAGACGGGGAAACAACACATGCTATATGCGTACTGGAGGCAAGGAAACGCGAAGATAATTGTCGGCGGTTGTAGAAAAATCGTTGTGGGTTCTAACTAAAATTATGCCGCCTTTGTGCGTAATTAAGCTATACAGCAACGACCTGCGGATCGTCACCAATTATAGGCCCATCGGGCACAAAGCCCTCATACCTCAGTTGGAAATGGCTACGCCGTGTGTGCAGAGGCATACGAAACGAAACTCTATCTCATTGGCGTTATTTTTTTTTCAGAGAAAATCAAATTGATTTCCAGGAACCACATGTGAGCGTTTCAACCAACAGCCAACCCACGGTTCAAACCCAAAGGCATCACCGAAAACAACGCGAGGGTTCCTGGGCTTCCTAAAGCCTCCCGAAAAAGGTGAAACCAAGTCTTACCACCGGAGCAACGTACTCCTCGGGCCCGGCGCCCCACCTCCGACACAGCGACTCCCACTCTCCCCGACACTCACTCCAATTACCTATCCTTACTACATACCCATACTTATCGCAACGTCTCTCTCAGTCTCTCTCTCGATCACTCCCGACTCTAATTGTTACTTCCATCAAATCCATCGCGAAATACTCCCATCAAACGATTTACAACGACATAATTGTCTGATGATGATTCAAAATGCACACTTGCTTCGAAATGGAACACCCCTATCTCAAAATGGAACCCACGCATCCCGGAATGGAAATTGTCGAAATGGAGCGGGGCGATGGAGCTCGGGCGTCGGGCGTCGTGGGCGTAAGTCCGCGTTTCATGATGCGTTGGGGTCGGGGTTCACGTGGGTGGGTCCGCGGGAGCGAATCCACATGCTTTTTTCTTGTGTTCAGTGCGCGAGAGGTCGATCAGCATTGGCCACGGCCAACTCTTTTTGTGTGGACTTGTGTAAACTAGTGTAATGTTGTAACAAGTTCCGTGTTTTGAGTTGGCCTTGGCTCCAAGCAGAATACTGTTCTGTCTCTTTTCGGGCTTCCTGCTCTACATTTCCCTCCGCGGGGCTTCTTTGCATTTCTCGGATGCTGCACTGAGTATACTGTATTTTTTCATTCAGATCGACACGGGGTGTGACGTGTGACCTACTCGGACCATTTCGACATTTCGATACCACTGAAATTTTCAACGCCAAAATATGTTTTTTGGCGTTTTTGAGAGACTTTGCCCTGCGTGACGAGAATTTTAGGTTCGATAAAGACCTGAGTGACGCGTGACATTGACCAAAATTCGATATCGGTATGGTGGTGCGTGACGCGTGACTATCGATCTGAATGAAAAAATACAGTATGTTCAAGACCAATTCAACATGATGATTGATTGGCGATCCCCCGCGGCCCTACTTTACATTCTCCATTCTCGTCGCTGATCCCTCCATTTTGTGTCAAGATACCACGTTGAAATTGTTCCTTCCTTCTACGTTAGTGATATTGTATTGATCATCCCTGCATAAACAAGCAACTCGCGTGCTCTGCTTTCCTCCTCGACTGATCCCTCCCAAGCATTTCTCCTCTCCGTTCCCTTTATTTTCTGACCTCCTCCAGATATGCGGATCCTAAAATTACCTCCATCAGCAAAACCGGATTTTGGTTGTAGCATTTCGTAGCGGCTGAGGTAATTTCTGTAGCGCTTGTAGCGCTCTTAGTCCTGCGTAGTGCTCGGTAGTAGATGCAATTTTGTTGTAGCGCTACGTAGTGCCGGCAAAAAATCGTAGCGTCGCGTAGTTCTACTAGTACGTTAGGACTGGGATCAAGTTCTGTAGCACTAGATTTTTTGCATGGCCACGTAATGCGCGGTGGATCTGTCGAAGTTACAGAGTTCTCGCAGAGAAAGAATTATATGTATTTATAAGTAAGAAGATAGTGCTTCTGTTGATCTGATCCAGAGTTTTTTGGTGCGACTCGCCACCTCCCTACCCACCATCCCATTGCCCACGACGAGAATGGGAGAAGTAGAAGACTGCGCAGACTGTGACGGGGGGAGCGCATGCGAGGCGGAGAAGGAGATGATGTTGATGTTGCAGCCGCTGCCTCGACGAGGGAGGTGTGCTAATGTCGATGCAGATGCGGACTTGTTGGGTGTCCATAACCTACACATAAAGGTCATCAGCGGACGCAGGCTCAACCGCCCATGTAACCATCGCCGGCACGGTGTCAATTCGTACCAGCCCCAGCTGCACACACAGTACGACGCGCGAATTCACGCTCGCGATGGGTGTGCAGCATGGGCGGCTCGCCATCCAAATTGAGTTCAACGACGAGATCAACAGGCGTACTTGGTAGCAGCGCAAGAATGCGCGAGGTGGTGCTCGTGCCGCGTTGATCGGGTCGTCGAGAGGTGCTATGTGCGCGTTCACACCTCTCGGGCTCGCATGCGCCGCGTGGAATTGAGCCTAAGTTTGGGGGACGGTGTTTGGAGAGCCGGACAGAGGCGGACGCGGAGGGTCGAATTCCGGCCGAATGGGTGGAACAAAAAAAGGTGTGAAAACTAGTACTCACCACGCAAGGTCGCCCGTGACATCTCTCCAGCAGCTGTTAAGTATTCTGAATCACCCCGACGTCGTGACATCGTCCCAGCGTTAACGTCGTGTTCGCGCATTGCCCTTGCTGTGACCTTTGCGAAGGTGGGCCGGTGTGACTTCGACGGGTCGACGGCGGGGTTTGTGCGCTTTGGATTTCCCGCCGGGGACCGTGCATGGGCGTGTCATGCTTCGCACGTTTGGGTGCGCGTATCTACCGTGACCGCATGGACTCGGTTTGACTGTGAGCGCTGAGCGATTTGACTGTGAGCGCTGAGCGCTCAGCTGCTGGATAGGGTTGCGGAACAAACTCCGGGGGGTACAACAAACCTGGTAATTTACCTCCCAAAATTTTCCGGGGCGACAACAAACGTAAATTACCTCGGAATTTACATCTTTCGGGTTCATCACGTGCTTAAATCACGCCAAAATAAATTGCCTCAAAATTGCCTCGCCCTCGACGCGTTTCGTCGATTTTCGTCCAGCAAAGCATGAGGGAGGTCGGGGAAGGCACAGAGGTGTATTATATGAACAAAAATAGTATTCTACATCCTCTCCCGAGTGCTACCGCTTCGGAGACCTAACCCCACGCGAGAACGAAAGCGTCATCCTCTGTCTCATCCATATCTACATCGCGAGTCAGGCCACTGGGCGCTTTGACTCTGAGCCAACACGAACGGGCTCGTCCGCAAGCACATCCTGAAGCCACAACGCTCCCAAATCCACCTCGCCGTGACCTCGGAATTCCCGATATGGACCATTGGTGGTAAGATGGCAACGAGGAAAAATTCACAAGGACTCAAATCTGGTAGAATCTACAACAGAGGCCTGTCAAATGAACGGTATACAATATCTGGAAGGTCCGGACACGTGCTCAACCGCGTCGATGTAAATTCCAAGGCACTTTCGACCCTCCGACAACAAACAGGTAAATTACGTCACACGTGACCGCGGTAAATTACATCGACAACTTACCACCCGGTTTATTCCGCAACCCTACTGCTGGAGGCTGCGGTGAGTCAGAATTTGAGCCGACTGTGCCGCAGCGCACGTGATGAAAACCAACCAGTACAAATATTTGTTCTCCCCGAGCCTTTGTCTTCTTCCACCACCACCTTCCTCAACTCTCCCTGTGTTTCATGACAGTACGTCCAAATCGCCCAAGACTGTATCGCTCACTGCACCAGATCGAGTGGCGACTGGCTGACTCCGGTTTTCAGAGACTCAGAGTCGAGTCGACTGACTTTCAGATTGGGATCGCCGTCCGGTACACGAGCAGCACTATGGTGTGTAGCCCCATCTTTCTCTCGTTCACCCGCCACTCAGCTTTGCACCAGAGCTCGTCTGACCAAACAACTGCCCCGCGCTGCTCTCGCCGGCGAGTTTTCCTCAAATATGTGTGTGCGTCTATAACCGCGGCGCCCTGCAAGTTCGAGCTTCCATTTCAACGCGTTCTTCTCGTCGACCGGGCTTCTCCACCGACTACTGATTACAAAAACCTACACTTGCCGTCTCACCTCAGGCCATCTGAAGTCCAACGTACAACGCTCGCTCGTGCCCCAGATAAACACTTTCTTAGGCTTGAACATTCAAGTTAACCCCGAGTTTTCTTTTTGTTGATCTCAAGACGACCTGTACAACACAATTCGCGTGCCGATTCAAAGGGTCCCCTTTTTCAAGTTAGAACATTCAAGTTCGTCGCATGTCAAATCGCAACCTGTGCAAAGCCGAGCTCAGATAGCTCTTTTGCGCAAGCGCCACAAGATTACGTCGCTACCCATCAATAGTTCCATTCAAACGGCTTCGCCATGTCAAGTGTACACCATTCAAGCCTCTCCAACGTTCCACTCATCAATGCATCAAGGCCAGCAGCCCGTTCAGATACACACCGTTATCCATCTTAAACTTCGTACAATTCTTCAAGCATGAACACACTTTGCTTCTCAAGTAACCTTCAAGCTTCAACGGCTGACGCTACTTTTCTTATGCAAGTTCCTGGTTTTGTGATCTCGGTTTTACCCTATCGACACTGCGCTCCGCGTTTTCTGTCGTACATTATATAGAATGAAAATTTCTTTCTGTCTACTACTTTTGTCTGTTATCTTCCGATGGGCTGCGGAAACCAGTAGTACATACCCAATTTCTCATGTTTTTTTTTGCACCCACGTAGCACTACGTAGTGCTACGTAGCGCTACGAAATGTGCTCCTTGCGCTACAAACTGCTACCGTAGCGCTACGTAGCGAAGACCCTTACTACGAGTGCTACGATCGCTACGAGCGCTACCAGCACTTCTGTAGCGCTACGTAGCATGGCGTAGAAGGGTCAGGTTTTGCTGATGTCCGCGGCTCTGCTCAAGCGCTCAACGCTCATCGATGGGTTCCCTTCGTGCCCACCATCAGTCGTACGGCGGCGGTCGGACCACTGGCGCTGCATCACATATGCGCCTTGTGGGCGCATGTGGACCCTTGATTCAGCGATTCGCGAGACCTGACATTTGATTTACCGACCCGCTAGGACGTGCTTCCAATTTCCATCCGATCCATTCTGATTTCATTGATGCGTCCCGCTGAAATGAATCACCTTTCACCGTTGCACACAGAGAAATAGCCCGTAAATATTGAAATATTCGAATGTTGGACCACCCTCTCCCTACACACCGAGACCGATGCCCCAGACCAGCCTCGGAAGTCGGAGTCGGAGAACGGTGAAACGCCGGACCAACCCCTGAAGCCCCAACTTGTGGGCGCAAGTGGACTCTTTGCTTCGCGACGAAAAATGTGATCCTCCCATTCACAACTTGAACATCTGCATCGATTCGCGGCGATGTCTAGTTCCTCTGCTCTTCCGGTTACCATTAATCGATTTCCCTGTGCTCACTGTGCGGTACTCTCCGAGAGGAAGTTTGGCACTCATGTTTTGGGGCTCGAGATGTTTGAATCATAAATCAGAACACCTGCGGACCGTGTACCCTGTATCTGCACCCCTGTAGTTTTAATTTGTGGGCGCATGTGGACCGTAGCGACAAGAAGTGATTCCTCCGTCCTTAGAAGTGATTTCTCCGTCCTTGACCTGATTAACTGCCTGATCGCGTATTAAAATTGCTCATCTAGGCTGATCTCTGCGTCCTTAGTGGCTGATCGCCTCTGATCCTCCCCGCCTATTACGCGTGCCTGCATTCTGATTCATTATCTGATGCACGCGCGTCTTGTGGGTTTGTCACTTGTGGGCGCGGGGTGATTGATTAGTAGTTGAGTCGGTCCGATTTACTCGTACGCGTCTCGCCACGGACTGTGCTGAAGATTACTGGGCGTTCGAACCTCTTGAACGCCAGCGACGGCGGCGACTTTTTGAAACGAGTTGCGCGTTTTCTCGGGACACCAGAATCGGGGGTCCGCGCTAGCCATCACGGCCTTAACAGATCGATAAAAGTCGGTCCATCCGAGTCCCGCCTCGCCAAACTAGCCGTCCTACCTTGCTACCTACCTCGTGCATTTGTGGGTCCCACATCCTGATATATTAATATTGCTCGCCTGCCTGTGCGTCGGAATGTGCCGAAAAACCTGTCGCGTACCTCGAATTCAACGCTCGTGTTTTTGGAATTAACGCGCGCAGTTGGAAGGTCACATCGCGTATTCTATTCCTTATTGTCTTTCCTCGTACCTCTTGCCTGGGTCCTCCTTCATTCCTCGTAACGTAGATTCCCCGTCCGCGGCGTGTCGGAAAACATGTATATGTCTTGGCAGAGCGCAGGGCGGAGGGCGGAAGACGGAGGACGGAAGAAGGAGGGCGGAAGACGGAGACAAGGCGCGATGATCGATCCGCGATGGTTTAGTATGTTCGGTGTGGCGCAAGGTGGGAGTGTATTGGATATTTAAGTTGTACCGCGGACCACGGACGGCGGGGTGTGTTGACTTTACGACAGAGTTGATTCCTGGTGGGCTAGTGTGGCGCACCGTGGACGTGGTGGCCAACATATAAAATTCCGGGCGGTGTACAATATCAGGGCTACGACGCCGTGGCCTCGGTCCAGAATGGAAGAAAGAACTAGAACTGAATTCGAGACGACCGTTGGCCGGGGTGCGATATATGATTTGAACTTGAAGTTGGGATTTTCATTTTGAGAATTTATCGTTAACAGCAGCACAGCGTAAGGGTTGCTATTACGTGTGGCGAACCGTGGGAACTTGATTTCTTTTTAAAAACAGACAATGAACAACGTCCCTCTCACCCGACGTAGAACAATGGCAATGCCTCCGCGTACCTCCTATTAACACTACATCAACTTTCCGTGGGTGGAGTGTGTAGACGGAGAATAAGACCTGCCTTTTCGAACATAACCGTTCTATATGTGGGGAACAATGCCTCCCTTTCCTCACATCATATCTACGCACACAATACTTTTCTGACATTGTCCTAGGATGGAGAACAATGCCTCTCTTTCTCATTCCCATCAGCACGCATAATCACTACACCCACCAAACGCCCTCCATAAATTTAAATCCAACATTGTCCTCGCATCGCCTCCACCTTCATCCCGACAAGTAGAACAATGCTGATCAGATTTTATACGATACGATACGATGTGACGAGAGATTTCCCAGCGTTGAGTGCGAATCATGATGCTGTGGGTCCACCCATCGAGGGGTTGACGGTGTTAAGCGTTCAGGGGTGGGAGCGTGCATGTCGACGGACGGGAGAAGGATGGGAGAAGGGAGAAGAGACCCTCGATCGAAATTCGCCGCGATCGGTACCTCGAGGCGTCCGAAATATCGACGGTGTGAGAGGTATTGTGAGGCGAGGCGTCCGGTAGAAAATCGAGGTATTACACGCGCACGAGAGGAAAGCGAGGCATCCCATATGCATATCGTGACAGGAAATGGACTCCATCCTCATCTTTCGGTGCTCTACTGTTCAGAAAGAAGACTGGTCGTTGGGCACACTCTGAACCGAAGCTCAGAACAGGAACGCGGAGCAAGAACACGCCGCAGGGCGGGTGGGCTTGCTCGACGGAATTTCGTCTTCTTATTGAACGGTAAATCACGGTAGATCACATTAAACACTAGTGGTACCAAAAAAATTGGACGCATACTATGACAAATTTACATGAGTCGTACAGTTTGGGATGGGTGGGAGGGGAAGAAAATGTTGTCGGCGGTGCTCCGCCTGCTTGAGGGCCGTGGCCCGGAAAATTCAGTCCCAAGTGTTGGTAAGCCATATAGAAAGATATCTGATATGCAAAGAGGATACGGGGAGACTGCTACGGGGGGCAACGTCGAGAACGGTTGCTGCGTTGCTCTGAGTCAGTCAGCGCGGAAGCGAAGAACGGAATGCATCACCTGACGCTCGGATGGACGGTGATGCCGATCGCTTAGCGCTCGGCATCTGTTCCCTACTCCATCCTCATCTTTCGGTGCTCTACTGTTCAGAAAGAAGACTGGTCGTTGGGCACACTCTGAACCGAAGCTCAGAACAGGAACGCGGAGCAAGAACACGCCGCTCACCCATAAGCGCCGAAACCTAGCGGTGTGTTCTTGAGAACGCCGCTACGCCCAACTCAAGGAGGCGCTACCAATGTGTCGGGAAATGCAGAGCTCTAGAGCTCGAAGGTACGCCTCGTACGCTAGGGATTTCCAACGCCCTGCCAATCGGATAATTTCGGGGTTAACCTTCTGAGCCAAGTAAAATGAGGCACCGCCAATTCTGAATGAGTGACCGAATGCCGTCCCGAAACCCCAAGCACCCAGTATCGCATTGATTCGATTCAGCGCCGCTTGTCTCACCATTGGTCTGATGTCGCCTCGACTATCGCGCCATGAAAATAGTGGATCTTTGCGACCGGCTGGAACGACTCGCTTGAGATTATGAAGAGCATTGAGTGGGCACAAGTCTTTGTACGCTCCGGTATGAGCAACGAGGTACACCTGTTGAACCTCGCCTGGCATGGCTGTTTTGGCGTCTGGTAAATCAAGTCGTGCGTACAGCTTGCCGTCCTGGTCAAAACCCTGATGACAATCTTCCCTTTTCAGGTGTTTGGTGCCGTCAAAGTCCGAACGCGATTTAACGGAAACCTCGCCGAAGCGCATCATGCCCCAGAAAGCACAGCAAGCCATTGCCCATATGCATGCATCAAAAGGGTCGTTCAAATCCAGAGTCGCTCGTAACGCTCGTAGCATGACCAAAGTGATGGGAGGTCGAAGTGGACGGTTTCGCTTCCCCTTCTGCAAATTTGCCATACCCCGAATTGACCAATTTATTCGTTTTAGGTCCTCGTCTGAAAGCGGTCTCGGCCACCCTTGAGCTTGGTGCCAAGCCCCGACGGCGCCGAGATACTTGTGTACCGTTTTGACCGATACCGGCTCGAATGGTGTTTCGGCTGCAATATCCGGGTCGATATCTTCTGGGTCAGAGGCTGCCCATAATGCAAATGAATGAAGCAATTCGAAAGAAGCTGGTAGGCGGTCTTTTTCAGGGATGGTGAAAATATCGCAGAAAAGATGAAATTTCCGTAGGCCTGACCCATAGCTGGAGGTGTCTTTTAAGGATGCGCGAGAAGCTAACGATGCTAGGTGAGCGATCACTGGGTTGTCGATATGAACGGGGGGTTTTATACTGTCGTTGACTCCCCGCCACAGGAATAATCTTTCCGTTGCGAGACAGTGTGGTCGGAGTGGAGAAGGTTTTAGTTCAAGTCGAGTTGATGTCGAGGAAGATGGGTTTGCGTTGGGGGCGATGGGTGCATGTAACGGCATCACAGTGATGTTAGCTTGTCTCTCAGATGGTTGGGTAGCGGAATGGATACTTTTTGTGTAGCGGATGGGAATGCGGCGAGAAAATCTGCAACGTCGCCGCGTGACAATGAGTCGGTTACGTTGACTTTCCCAGAGACGTGCTCGGGAACCAAACGGATTTTCTGTCGCGCCTGCAAGAGATAGACATGCTTCAGAATCTTGTTCGTCTCTCGGCTCCTTGACCTCCCCTTGCGAAGTACTGTCACTACGCCAGAGTTGTCGGAGCGAACAAGAAACGAGCGATGATTGGCGACAACGTTGAACAAGTTGAAGTCGATCGCCATACGCAAACCCAACTCCACCGCCACTGCTTCCGCCCATCCTATGTCGAAAGTCTCTTTCGGACCGACTTTGAAACCTGTGACCCATTTCCACACTGCCCAGTATTTTCCAATGACTAAACCAATTCCAAACGACGTGCTGGCGTCGCCCCACCAGCCAATATCTAGAGGTTCCGGGGAGGAAAGGGGCATTTCGTTTGGAAGGGAGAGAATTAAGAACTGGACCCATGATAAGTCTGCTCGAAGTGAGTTCGGTAGATGCAATTTTGCTGATGGGTGAATAAACTCGTTTGCGAATGATGAAATCGAACGTAAGAAAGGGCGAATGAGGGAGAAAATGCAAGAAACATGGACCAGCTTGCCGTGCAAACTGGAAGCGTCCCCAGCCGAGAATCTGGCGTCGGTTGTCAACCACGATTTCAACAATGTTAAGACAGCAGTTTTCTTCTCTTCCGGCAATGAAACTGTTTTTGCGGTCAGATTCCAGTCGAACCCAATGTACCGTTGGATAGAGGCGAATCTTCGTATCTTCTTGAGACTCCACGGCACTCCAAAATATGCTGTGAGTGCAATGAAATCCTCCTCGGTCCAAGCTTGGTTCGGGAATCGAATCGCGAGGAAGTCGTCGACCCATTTCAGCAAGCCTCGAACTCCCCACGCTTTGTAAATTGCAACCAGCATGTCCGCAATTGAACCGAAAACACCACTGCTGGATGACAATCCAAACATCACAGCTCGGTCGACCCGAACCAAGCCTTTCCATAATAGACACAATGAATTCTGCTGATCTGGACAAATGGGAGTCATTCGGTATGCCGCGGAAATGTCGAAGGTAGCTGCCATACAGCCCGGTGGTAATGATAAGATGAGTGCTGCTGTCAGGTCGAAAGTTCCCCAAGCGGTGGGAAAATCGTCTGAGTTGATTAAGGAATTCAAGGAGGAAAATCTGTGTCGGTCGTCTCTGGGAAACGACATGTCCTGGACCAACCGAAAAGTATCTGTATGCGGTTTGGGGACTAGGCCAAGGGGTGACGTACGGAAAGGACCTATAATCTGTTCGAGGTCTTCCGGTCGATAACCGTGAGAATAACGACCAGCAGCCTCTTCGCTAGCGATGTACTCGTCAATGAAGTTAGAATCAAGATTGGAAGAATTGTGATTTCGAGGCATAATAGAATGAGAAAGGTGTTCCCGCACGCCAACATCAAAGCCGTCCCGCAGCCCAGATAAAATATGTGACCACTGTTCGCGAAGATTATATTTACATAGTACCTCTTCGACCTTCGCGGGATCGAGAGGTGTAACGACTTTGCGCGGATCAAGCGGTACCCGTGGCAGGGGAGCCATCGGCCGCATGGGAACAGTCACCGGCACCGTGCCCTTTGTTGTGGCAGATACTGCAACCGTGGTAATGTTTGCATCCTCGCCCATACTGGCATTTTGATGAGTTGGCAAATCGAAAGCAATACTCGTCGTTATTGGGCGCTCGTAGGCCATGGGCAAATCTTGGATTACCGGAAAGGCGCGCGCAAGGTTTTCTGGCGGTTGTCGTGTCGTTTGTGCACTCGGCGGGAAAATGTCCGGCGTTTCCACAGCGAAAGCAATGGCGGGTTGTCGATGAGCTAGAACGCTGTCTTTTCCACCGGTCGGAACCTGAGTTATCCTGATCATCGGTATTTCTTTTCCGCTGCACCTGCGATCCGGATGATTGTCCCGAAGATGTGCTACGCTTCCCAACCTCGTGAATGCATAACTGGAGGCAAACCTGATCGAGAGTTGACACATCATGACGGGAGTCACCATACATTAACTCTCTCTGGTGAACGTCGTACGCCATGGCGACATCATGAGAGTACTGTGCAGCCAGGTTTGTAACAATCTGGTTGTGCTTTCCCAAATTCTCCGCTCTCGCTGGGTCATTAGGCCAATGGACCCTTAGTTTATCGACTGCGAGTTGGGATGCCGCGTGCCAATCGGTGCTAGTAATATATAATTCTTTGTCTCGTGGAATAGGTTTAGGGCGAATTGTCAGGCCGCCATCTCCAGTGTGAATCGCAGAATAGTCATCCTCTCCACGGAATGCGGACTTGCGAGCGGCAGGCGTTAGAGCTGGGTATGGACAATATTTGTAGTCCCTGAACAAGTCTTCGATTTTGGGCGGCAAAACTGTCCAGTAAAAACAAGTAAGATCATTTGTACAACTGTAGCGATACGTGAAAGAGATGCGCCGTCACGCGATAGACTACTGAATCAGCAGTCAAATCACAGGGACCGTTTAAACATGTAGTCAATGCCTCTGAACCGCGTGTAACAGTGCAGCCTTGGTTAAACTGTAACGATACGAAGGCTGTTGAACTGTAACGACGCGAGGTCATTGAACTGTAACGGCGGAACGACCGTTGGACGACTGTAACGGTATCAAAAAACCGTTGA
Source organism: Mycena crocata (assembly GCA_029281795.1). NCBI lineage: Eukaryota > Fungi > Basidiomycota > Agaricomycetes > Agaricales > Mycenaceae > Mycena > Mycena crocata. Next base: position 95,409 of record JARJCP010000043.1, on the reverse strand, counting down.
TACTGTAACGGCGCGGTGACCGTTAAACTGTAACGACGCGAGGTCGTTGGACTGTAACGGCACGAGGACCGTTGGACTGTAACGGTGTGATAACCGTTGGACTGTAACGGCACAAAGACCGTTGATAATGTAACGGCGCGGTGACCGTTGAACTGTAACGACGCGAGGTCGTTGAACTGTAACGGCACAAGGACCGTTGAACTGTAACGGCACGAGGACCGTTGGACTGTAACGACGCGAGGTCGTTGAACTGTAACGGCACAAGGACCGTTGAACTGTAACGGCACGAGGACCGTTGGACTGTAACGACTCGAGGTCGTTGGACTGCGGATGCAGCTTTAAGGGTTGTAGGATAAAATAAAGATACTGAAGATGATTAGAAACACGACAGGAGCGTAATACTTGCCTGTTAAAAGCACATCTGACTTGTAACCAGGACGAATGGGCTCCAGAGTTTTTCTTGAGCGCTGTGTAGAAGAAGCAGCAGCTCTAGCTCGCTCAATCTCGGCGGGGTCAGAAAACATGGATTGGGGAGCATTGTCAGTCAAGCTTCTGATATCCGCTCGGAGCTGAGCTAATTCTGATGCTATGCTCGAAGATTCGGAGCTCGGGTGGGCATCCTGGCTGCCTGGAGCAGGGTTGAGCAGGTCCCGCAGACCGAGTCTGGGCCTGGCTGAAGGTCCTGTGGAAGAAAATGTTGTCGGCGGTGCTCCGCCTGCTTGAGGGCCGTGGCCCGGAAAATTCAGTCCCAAGTGTTGGTAAGCCATATAGAAAGATATCTGATATGCAAAGAGGATACGGGGAGACTGCTACGGGGGGCAACGTCGAGAACGGTTGCTGCGTTGCTCTGAGTCAGTCAGCGCGGAAGCGAAGAACGGAATGCATCACCTGACGCTCGGATGGACGGTGATGCCGATCGCTTAGCGCTCGGCATCTGTTCCCTACGGAAAGGCGAGAGGCGGAGATCCGCGGTACGTAGGTAAATCCTCTGGATCTGGGCCAGAGACTGGCTGCGAGGAAGCCACTGCACCTTGAAATAATATTAATACAAGTACCAATTGAAGGCAGTCTGCGTAGCAGAAACGGATTCACTTCAATATTACTTCGCGGCAGATACACAGAGAGATAGACGGTCTCTTGGAGATCCAGAACAGAGTGAGAGCCTCGATTCCTCGATTTCTTGATCTAGCGCCGCAGCAGAACAAAAGACTCGAGAGTCGATAGACGCCCTGGCCCGCAGTCTCTCCGAACCGAACCTGCCAAGTTCCAGGTCCGGTGTTAGCTAGGCGCCCAGTAGTGATATGTCCAGGCGCGCGGGCGTGGAGTCAGAGCTGTCGCGAGGGGGCGGTGCACGTAGGTAGGTGTCAAGATAAATATACGGAGGCAGAGCATCCCCGTATGTCGGCCTTCCTAGAGGAGGCGTCGGCTCGAAAATTGAAGCTGCAGTAGAATCGGGGCGAGCAATGGGAAATGGAGAGTATGCGGCGGAAAAATGATGTTGAACCGTGGGAGAATTCCAATTTTGCTGACAATGGCATCTGGATGGGTCCGCGGAGCTATTTCAAATATTTTCGCGATCCCGAAATTCCGGTTGAGATTGAGGAAAGGTGAGACTAATATTGGCCGACAGCAATAAAGTCAATATCAAGAAAGTCAATATCGTTGAGAGGCAATAAATACTAGATAACTTCGGAGGGACATCTGGGTCTGCGGAGGTATTTTCGAGATGACGTTGTGATCTCCAGAGGCGCGAGCAAGCGAGCGAGGCCTAACGAGGCAGGTAGAAAGGTCTATTGTTTGAAAGAGGGTGAGGGTGGGAGATAAACGGAGACGGACGTCTCGAGGAGATGGAAGCGGAGACAGATTGAAGGGGGTGCGAGTATGTTCTAGGATGTTGCGATCCGGATCCGCGGAAGCATATCCTGTCTTCCTGTCTCGACTCTCGATCACTGCAGATGCATGTGGTAAAGAACAAACGCGACTCACCACGCATAATCACTGCCCATCATAAATTTACTTTTTTAAAATCCAAACATTGTCCTATCACTTCCACTTCCACCTCCGACACCCCGAGGAGGAGAACAATGGGTTATGCCTTTCGCTGCCAGTGATCAGATTTGATACGATACGATACGATAGCGTGTGAGACCATCCTCGACTCACTCATAACCCAGGCGAATCATGATGGTGTGGGTCCTCAGGGGTGAGAGCGTGCAGTGAGTCGTAACGTGTTGGACAGAGGCGAGGCACACAGGGAGAAGATGGAAGATGGGAGACGGGAGAAGAGCCCCTCGATCAAAATTCGTCACTACGGTGCCTCGAGGTGCTGTCAGTGCGTTCGATCGTGTTCCTCGAGGCGTCCGAAATATCAACGGCCTGAGAGATACATACTTATTGTGAGGCGAGGCGTCCGGCAGAGAATAGATGTATTTCAGTCTTTCCAGACGCCCGAGAGGAAAGCGAGGCATCCGGTCTCTGGGATAAGCTGGAGAGGCGAGAGGCGTGTAGCTCTATCCGTAGACCGGTGACCGTCTGTCTATGAAAGTGTCGTGTGTATCGACACTTCATACACAGGCTGGTTTCGAGCCTACTCTATCCGCTTCATCTCGATCTGGGCCATAGACTTGTACTGCAATTACATTAATTCGAGGCAGAGAAAGCCGTTGCAACATTAATTCGAGGCAGAGAAGGTCACTGCAGGATTAATTCGCGGCCAGACACAATGCGAGACAGGAACACAACTCGAGAGACGGTGTCATGGAGGTCCAAGATAGAGTGAGACTCTGAGAGCCTCGATTTAGCGCTGACTCTCCCGCCGCCGCAGCATGTTCAGAAAAAAAAAGAGAAACAAAGAACGCGATAGACGCCCCGCAGTCCCGCAGCCCACTCGCTCTCCATTCCATTCCACAGTCCATACAACAGTCCAGGTGTTATCTACACGCCGGCGCCTCTCATCTGCATCGCCATCGCCGGTTAGAGTGCAAAATGCGAGTCAGAGCTATCGCGAGGGGGCGGTGCACGTCGGTAGACGCCAAGATAAATGTACGGCGCCGAAATAAATGCACAGCGAAAGATAACTGGATAAATGCAGTGCACAACCAAAGATAAATAAATGCACCACGGAGGGAGAGCATCCCCGTATGTCGATCTGCCTTCAGGAGGCGTCGGGTTGAAGTTCGACCTTAAAGGAGGCGTCGGGTTGAGAAATGTAGAGTAAGTATGCAGACATGCGGGTGCGGCGGACTCAAAGGGAGGGATGGGATGTTGAACCGTGGGAGAATTGTATTGACAACAAGGCATGCCTGCGCTTCGCTCCGGCAGTGGGAAGCGAATTCAAAACGAAGAAGGGGAAAAATGAATATTTAGACCGGCATCCATGTGAGTAACGAGTTCATATGTATCTTACGGCGAAGCTTGATCAAGACATCTGCGACGAATGGCAAGAAATCGCGTGTAGTGCTTCGTAAAGCAGGAGAGCCAGAGTCGACAGGAATGAATCCATCGGCAGTGGCTTCACGACTGATCGTCGATACATGGCCAGTTTTCGAACGAAGCCATCCGTGATCGCAAACAGCTCTGGCGCAGGAGGGATGGCAACCCAGAGGAGGATATGAGAATGAACACCGTGCAGACAGTGTTGATTATTTCGGTTGAAACAGCAACTGAGCGTTTTTGAAACTTGCAGCAAGACGGAAAGAGTGGGAAAGCAGGAAACACGAGTAGCAGTTGAATTCTGAATGTGATTGATTTTTTCGGGCTCTTTTATATTGGCTGATGAATGCGTGGCCAGACGTGGCCAAACGTGGCCGCAGCTCCGGAACGCCTCGGGGCTGCGCCGCAGTGAGAACATTCTAGAAATTTAGGAAACTTTCATCGTGCACAGCGTACCGATGGAGATAGATTTCAGAGTGAAAGGCTTCGGTGCGAGGTGGAAGGGGAGAGTAAGCCCAAAGGAATTAGATGCTATTTGTACACAATCAGACGACCAAAGAATCGAGACAGTAATCGTTAAGAGAACGAATAATGGCATATGGGTCCGCGGAGCTATTTCGCGATTCTCGGGTTGAGAGAGTAGGCCCATCGATATCGCTTCGAAATCGTTCAATGAACCGGTAAAAGACAGAAAGAACGCCTGTGAAACATAAACTTGAGTATGGATCCGCGGAGGTACTTCGCGATTCAGAAGCGGTGTAGAAGTACGTTGTTTGATCGAGGGAAATAAACGGAAACGGAGGCGGAGATCTCGAGGCGGAAACTGGCATGGAAGGCGGAGATAGAAAGGGGTGCGACGATGCGGGATAGTGCGATGCGGGTGCGATGCGGATCCGGATCCGCGGAGGCATATCCTGTCTTCCTGTCTTGATCGCCAAGTCCCAAGTCTCCATTGTTCGAAATCCGCAAGGGGTGACGAAGCGAGAGGCTCAAGGCGGAGATGGAGAGAGAGAGCGAGCGAGAGAGAGAGAGAGAGAGAGCGAGAGAGAGCGAGAGCGAGAGCGAGAGAGAGAGAGAGAGAGAAAAGGGGTGAGAACCACCACATGCAGAATGCAATGCGATATGGATCCGCGGATGTATTCTTGCGCACATCCATTATTGACCCAGCGTGCGAATCTCCGACAAACGAGTCATAGCCTAGCCTGGAGGCCCAGAGATCTCCGAACACTGGGCACTGGCGCCAATCGGTTGATAGGGGCTGGAGGTAATGGACGTGCCCGAATGGAGACTTGGACGCGGGGTGTCGTAGGGTGTCGTACATACATAAGATGTGGAGGATTGATTGTGTTCAGGTGTCGTAACGTACGTACGTTGATTTGGAACGGGAGACAAGCTGAGACAAGAGAGAGACGAGGAGGTAACATAAGATCGATGTCGATGTCGAGAGGGTGCTGTATGTTGAGGATGACGAGAGAACAAGCATATGCCGAGAGGAACATACCGTCGGGAAAGGACGTACACGAGGTGAAAGAGTGTGTGAATGTGAAAGAAAGAAAGAAAGAAAGGGTGGAAGACAAACGGCTTCGAGGCGAGGAAGAGGAGATATATGCACGTATCATGTAAGATTGGAGTCGAGGAGGCGCCAGAGGGTCGTTCCTTCCTTCCTTCCTTCCTTCATTCGTTATTCTACCGCCGCGTTGACTCGACCTCGAAGTGGGCTGCCTCGGAAGGGAGTGAGTCCAAGTAACAAGTTGGGGAGGACAATAGCCTTGGATTTGGATTTGGATTTGGGCAGAACCTGTCAAGCGTGCCGTTTGAATGCGAAAATACGGAGGGCTAGATGGGCGGAGGACGACGCAAGCAGCCTTCCTTTGGCACCGCTATAATTGAGACGCATGATATCATCCCGCAGCCTCCGCCCGAAATATCCCCCAAGAACAAGAACGGATTAGACGCCCATCGGGAGTCGAGTCAGAGCTGTTCAACCAAACCAAGTGAATATGTGCATAATTAGAAGAGAGTCGAGTCAGCGCGCGTCAGCGCGCGTCAGCGCGCGTCAGAGAGTATGGGTGTATAATTGGTGCTGTTGAATGTCGCTCGTATCGGCGCGCGAGAAGATAGCGGGAATAGCTTGAGTCTTGAGGATAGAATAGGCTGCAGTCTCAGAATAAAGCGAGGACGGAGAGAGCTGTTAAGTGTCTATTGTCTTGTTGAAAGCAGTAAGTAGGGGCCGCAGTCCAGAATAGAGAACGAAGACATGGCGGGGGTGCAGGGCTGGGCCAGGCAGAGGTTGCTTCACTCTGACTCTGCCTCGACACTTAGTCAGGACTGACTGACGCGTGAAATAAGAAACCGGCGAAGGAAGATAGAAGACAGACACGAGGCGGGCGGTTGCGAGTGTGAGTAAGAAAAAGAAAGAGGGAGGTTGCGCAGGAGACCGAGACGCGGGCGCGCAGAGAAGAACTCCAACTTGAGCGCTTAAGCGCCGAGACGCGCCACACAGAAGGCGGGACACACGGTGCCCGATTACCAAAACGAGTATGTGGGTCCCGGGGGCGCGGTCATCACGTATGCGAGGCGCACAGGCGCGGTCATCACGACATCCCAAGACCAAAAAGAGAGATATCTTATACCCGGAAAGGGAGATGCTATTCCCGGAAAGAGACGCGGGCGCGCCCCGTGTGCGATGTACGCCGAAAAGGAAACGATTGTGAATGTGCGTTAAACGGGTGGGAGGAATGTGACGCCGAAGGACGCCTTGACAAGGGCGAGTCAGAGACGCGATGCGATGCGACGTACTGTAGGGAGGCGCGCCTCGTGAGCCGGGTTGAATCCCCAACCAGCACAAGAGCCAAGACGTACTGGAAATGTGGAAAAGCAGTCGAAAAGCAGCACAAGACGCCGGAATCAGTGCATCTCCAAACGCGGGTAACTACAACGAGTTACGAAAGGCCACGGCACGGGCACATAACGAAAGGCAAGGGCACAATGCACATCGACATGCATCGCGCATTGTCCGTCCAGCGCCAAAAAACTACAAGGGCAGCGCGATTGTACAAGGACCATTCCCTCCCACGCTGCCCTCCTTCCTAATGGGCATTGATGGGAATTGATTTTTCGGAGAGATCTTGTTCCGAATCGGGCGATCCCTTTATACATCCGCTTTTGGTCGCCGATCGCATGAGCCGTCTGACGCGCTATATAATCCCCGCGAACAAAAATGGAGGCGTACAACCGCGCAGACTTCGAGCAGCTGAAGGAAAGCCGCTACATCTAATCTAATCTAACTCCACGCTCGACACGATGTTCCAAGTCGCGACCCACCCCGCCGCCTTCCCCTCCGCACCCCATCCCCACCACTCCTCCTCATCCCACCACCGCTCTTCCTCGCGCCGGTACGAGTCTGCCCCGGCACCATCAGCACTCCAACTCCCGTGGAACCTCGCCCGGCCCCAATTCACTGACGTCTCACCCGACGCCCTCGCCGCCGCCTCCCCCGAGCTCGCATCCGTCCCCGCCGAGTTCATCCGACACGGCCTGCGCGCCAAGGCCCCGCAGATGATGTCCGGCATCGCTGCCCTCGCACCGTCGCACCTCCCTACGGCCCTCCCGCGCTCGCACCTCCCGCCTGCCCTCACCATCCCCATCCGCGCTTCTTCGTCTTCGTCGCATCCGAGCTACCCGACGCACGCACTCGCCATCGGCTCGTCCTCGAGCAAGCACGGGCAAGCGCCCGACGCCCAACAATCCCTCTTCCCCGTGCACGCAGTCGTCCTCGCCGCGCACTGCGCCAAGCTCCCGCGCCTCCCGCCCCCCGCGCGTTCCTCCTCTTCGAGCGCGGTGTTACCAGTCTGTCCGCTCGCCCTCCCCTCCCCGCAGGCTTTCAGCATCCTGCACGCGTTCATGTACACCCACCGCCTCGACGCCGCGTTGTCCGCGCTCCTCCCCTTGCCCTCCTCGTTCATCGAGTCACTCGCCGCCTCATACTCTTCCTCGGCCTCAGCGCGCGGCGCGCCCACCCCCGTCGCGCTCGTCCACGCCGCACTCTCTGAGCCCCAGACGCGGCACGCGCTGTCTGCGCACCTCTGTGCCTCCGCGGCAGGAAATCTGAGCGCACTGATGGCGCACGCCGGACATGTGAAGGAGCTGTGGCAGGATATGGTTGCGCTCGGGTTGTACGACGCGGAATTGTGGGACGCGCTTGATCTTGCGTGGGAGGTGGTGTTGGGGGGGTTGAATTTGGCGGCACAGTGAGCTGTTCTTTGCTCTTTTGCTTCCTCGTTTTCTTTCTATCCCACGTCTGGCGCTCGACGCGCTTTCACGATACCTAGAACCCTTCTCAACTCAACTCAACTCAAAATATCTTATATCCCTTTTTTCCTCCTACATTCCTCTTCTGGTCATGATCCTTCACCTACAACATCTCATACATACCCACCTCCTCTCGCACCCCACATGTAGCATTATCCCGTCTCCCTCTCCCCGCGTCTATTCGACGCCTGTTTCTATAGCCAGCCTTCCGATACCTGTGTCTATACCTAGTTGTTTTTATACAAAATTCCCCGTGCTCTTTGACATTGAATTCTGATTTCGATTCTCAGTCTCAGTTTGATTCTGCATTCGATTCTGAATCCCACTCAAACTCGCGAATATCTTACAAACTCGCGAGTATCTTACTAACCTTACTAACGTTCATCAATCAGCTCGATAGGCAATGTAAGCTCTGAAGACCTCGCGATCTCGGGCCTTTGAGCCATGGCCGTCGATCTACTGAACGCGGTGTGCGTTCGAATTTGGTTGCAGACTGGAAGCGCCTGGGCCCTGTCATGCCTTCGGTTTGAAACTCAACCGGAACTGTTCCCCGGTGCCCATGTAGTTTAAAACTAAGCTCCACGTTGCAGCTCATGTTTTTTCAATTCGTTTGGAGCTAGCGCCGTGAAGAACGAGCCGCAACGCCGCGCCATTATAGGTCTTACATCCGTCTTCGACGCGTCGGCGTTGCAATATTTGCTGCTATAAGTAAGTTGCTCTGATTATTATGACTGCAGGTGGACGCGGGAGGGTCTATTCGCGAACTATGAATCAGCTAGAGACTCTGAGCCTAGTACCTTCTACATCTTACATACCTATACATATGTACATTACATCGAACCCAAACGCCTCTAGCTCTATTGCTTGCAGCTTTATAGTACTACCCATGTATTCTGAGTTCGAATTTACAAAACGCGTTCGATCCTTCTAGCCTGACAGTCCTGACAAGGCGTTTACTGCGCGATAGAAGACACACGGGGAAAAAATACTTACCTGGTCGGCTGGAAACGTCACAGAAACTATGAGTTTCTGGCACAGGGAAACTGCAACTGAAACTATGAGTTTCAGGCGCAGATTATGTACTGCTGACACTTAAGGTTTCGGGGGCTTCCCAGAAACAATAAGTTTCAGGCTGCCTTGGATCCCCTAAATTCACAATTGCAGGACGTCAGAAACTTATTGTTTCTGGGAAGCCCCAGAAACTTTAAGTGTCAACGGTATGTAAACTGCACCTGAAACTCATAGTTTCAGTAGCAGTTTGCCTGTTCCGGAAACTCATAGTTTCTGTAACGTTTCCAGACGGCCAGGTAAGTATTTCTTTCCCGTGTGAGATACGGTTGCGATGTATCCTAGGCTAGGCGAAATCGCGGTCATGATCAGGTTCGCGTCCGAGTCGGAGTCGGATTTATCGGATGATCCTACTCCAGGGGCAGGTCGGCGCTGTGGTCCAGAAATTTTCGCCATGCGGGCTGATGGAGACTCTAGCTGGGAGCCGTCGACGCGCTGCGTGCGACGCGTCGAAGCCCTGAGTAAGACGTGTCGGCAATTGCGACGCGTCGATGCGCTACTCGATGCTCTACTAGTTTGATTGAGACGCGTTTGAGGTGTCAATTCTCCAAGTACGAGCAGCTGAGACGCGGTTAGACGCGGCACGGGACGATGCCAATCTCACTATAATTTAATGACCCGCGCCACTTTGATTTGGCGAGTCTTGACGCTGTCATAATCGTAATCGCGACTCAGACGCAGTGGCGGAAACTTTGTGGGGTTGGATGTTGACTTTAACACCATTTATCCTGGTCGACGCGCGGGCGGATGGAGACCGAATTGGGACGCGCCGACGGGTTGATATTGCGACGCGTTAATTCTGTGGATGTGTAACCGAGACGCGCCGGTGGGACCCAAATCCAATCCTGCAATCGATGTATATGTAGTTCCAGCGTAGTTCAGCTTTGTATACATTCGATCCGATTCGATTTGATTTTTTTTTTGCGGCAGTGGATTTGAGTCTGCAGCACTTTGATAAAGTACTAACATGTTGGGGTCAAGTAAGTTGACTTTAATCTGGTCGTTGTGAGAACAGTGAGAGTGGTACGGTGTGGACGCCGGATATGCACCGGGATGGTGGATGGAGATGCGCAAGCATCGAGGATCAGCCAGAGAGCAGGGTTTGAAATTTTCGGTTAGATGTATAATTGTACAGGGTATTTGTTCGAGTAAGCGTACGAGTACTTACAGGATTCGCAAATGCGCCGGAGTTATAGTGCTCCGCGAGTGTTTCGAACTTTGGCGCACGAATTGAAATAACAATCTGGGCCCGAGTTATAGCGGAGGGAACTGGACGAGAGACATCTTTGTGAGCTCTATAAAAGTATGAGCCCCAAAGGAAAGCAGGACTACGTCCTCGCTCGCGTGTTATGTTGAACTCCATGCGTTTCGGGACGTGGGAAGACCTCACGCAGCCCTGAACTCCTGCAGTCCATACGAGGTTGGAACTCCGGAGAAATTGTTTAAATTATACCTCGACTTTTGCGTCCGTCCGCCGACCTGAGGCGTTGACATCGACGTTTTAACTGGGGTTTGTTGCGTCCCGAGGTGGCGGGCGATTTGGCAAATACCCTCGAGGTCGGGAGGACTTTTTGAGAAAAAAAGCCAGGAGGGAGATATCAGGGCAGCTGGGATTAGCATGGCCTCGTCGAGATTCCGACACGGAAACTACGCGTTGAAACGCCCACGCATGCAATGCGTGGAAGTTCGGAGGCAAATACGGGTTGAAGTCAATACGGGGGTTGTGGGTTCGAATGCCAGTCGCGGGTGCGCGTGCAAGTTCGGATGCTAGTTGGCGCACATCTAGAAAGAGTTGAGATTCAGGATCAGCCCAGTTATATGTAACATTGTCGGAGGTATTGGTAGGATATTGCACTCGAGATCAAGTGTGGGGGAAGCTTGTAATCGTGATGGTGATTTCGATGCATAAAATTTCAGAAATGAAAAAAAAAAAACAAGCGGTCCTCAAGTTTCGAGTGCGGCTGGAGTTTTCAAATGAATGCCCTGAATCAAAACACAGTCCGACGTAGACTGATCCCCAGTCTGGCGTAGATTCCCTGGTCAATGCCTAGTTGTGGGAACGCACACAGTCCGTGGAAAATTGATGAGGTTACCATTTATCAAGAAGAACTTGATAACTTGTAAGGGTGCTTGCCACACAGGCGAGGAGCATGGGCTTCGTTGGCATTCGCACTCGGACGAGGGTTGTGAGTTGACTATTGAATATCCGAGCCGGCCGGAGTGACAAACTGCGCGGCGTAAGTGGAAATTATTAGTTTCTACAGGCGTGCACAAAATCTAGGAGGCCGGAGTGAGTTTCGACTGAAGCAACTTGAGCGGAGTAACTGATTGGGTAAGTTCATTCTTGATTAAACCCTTCAAGGCCGGCGCCTGTTTTCAGACTTGGAGCGAAACGCGAGGGAGTGGGAATTTAGAAAAAAAAAGAAATCACATACTGTGGTGTCAATATGGTTTCCCTGTATTCGAGTTTTGGTGGAGGAATGGGAACCGAAAAAGTCATGTTCCAGCGCTCTCGGGTTGATCATTCGTTTGCCTAATCGAAAGAGTGTGCGGTCTTGAAGCGACATTCGAGCTCTTCGTGAACCCGGAGTCTCGGGTCTGAGGATTCGGATTTCCGCCCAAATTATAACGTTGAAGCATTCGTTCTGATTTTTAATCCACGGGGTGAGGTTCCCTTCCTGAGTGCAGTTGAAATCTGCGTGGCTGCGTTGTTTTCTCACTAGACCAGAGCACTTGCCGAGTTGTTAGGAGTAAAGAAAAACCGGGTTTTATTGTGGATTGGAATTTTGCGGGCTCAGTAGCCGCTGGGGTGGCCCTTTGTTTCGACCGGGTGTATAGATAGTTTGGATCCGCCGAGTGAGACTTGAAGGGATTTGGTTTTGCTGGCCAGGGCGTGACGCAAGCTGAACCTCAGGACTACCAGAGGCGGTCAAAGAGAAGGATATTGTAGGGAACGGAGCGTGTAAGACGTAAAAAACGGGATGAGGAAGTGAACTTCTCTCAAAGGCCGGCATGGAGAGGCCCAAAGCGAATGAGCTGGAGCCTGAGGAGGGCTTTCGCGCACCGATACGATGTATGAACGTCACACTGCCTCGTTGGAGTCTGCCCATGGAGACGTTCTCGTTTGTGCCGCATTTGGGGCTATCATTCCATGTTCAAGCGCAGAGTGATAGCAGGGTAAAAGAGGAACAGCGACCGCTCGGTGTACATATGCGAGGACCGGTGAGACCCAGCCGACTCGCCGCCGAGCACAAAACGACACACGGAGTAAACTTGTAAAAGTGATTTGTAGTCTGAGGCTGCCAGTGGTTTGAACAGACTTGCAAGTATTCAACGCTCCAGAGTGAGCGAGAAGGGAGAGCAAGAGGAAGTGAATCCGCAAGAAGTGAGATGGAAGTTCGGAACAAGAGCCATCGGCGATTGCCGGCGGAGATTGAATTGCGTTGCCGACCCACTTCCCATTACCACCATCATCCCTTCAAAAGAAGATGTGATTGCAGCCTGGACCAGCTCCTCGCAGATAGTCGCTTCAGATCCTCATCCTGGTTCACGGACGGGTCCTTGCTAGACGGAGCTGCAGGTGGTGCGGCGGTGCGAATCGAAGATGGTGAGGGGGGGGGGGGGGATTTATTATACTCGCGTGGTCCAAATGTCTGAACAACGAGTTTACCGAAGACAAAGAAGAAGTAATGTACGGGTGGTTATCCTTACATAAAAACTCCAGGATGCCGACGGAAGCGCGAGCAGATTCTTATTCCCTTAGGGCCTGGTCAGGTCGCCGAGGGCGAGGTGGAGGGCTTGTTGAAGGGGACGGGTGCAGCGCTGAACAGTGAGGCAATGCATATGTTGATGGTGTCAGACTCTAGGGCAGGTCTCTCCGGCATCCGATCCACTGCCCCTCGGGTGGGTCAATTCCGCCTCGGACACCGGCGTTCCTGAGTGGGACCGTGCCGTGTAATGCTACCTACCTACCTACCTACCGCGCCATCGAATACGACAATCTCATTCGTAACGCTACGATGCGGCTCCCGGGATTGCAAATCATCAATCTCTGGACACCGGCTCACATTGGTACAGTCGGTAACGAACTCGCTGATACGGCCGCCAAAGCAGCCACATTGCTGCCACCATCCCATCTGTCCCGGTCTCTCTCACCACTTGCAAGCGCCAAATCAACGTTGATATGCTGGATCGCTGGGGGGCTCAGTGGAAGGTGGCAAAAACAGGCAATGGCCTCCGCCAAATTGACAGTTCTCCACCCTCGGTTATCCTACGCTCACCTTACGTCTCCTCCTTGCCTCGCTCGATCACATCCATCCTGGCACAGCTCCGCACCGACTTCTCCTCCCTGAATGCCGCACGTTTTCGATGCCGACTCATACCCTCCCCAGCCTGTGACTCATGTGGTGCTTCTAGGGAAACACGCACTCACTTCCTACTGCACTGCCCTATGGCGTTCAGAATGCACTTTTAATAATCTGCTATGTTTTCATGTATTTTTCGGTTTTGCGCTACCTTTTTTATGAAAAATTACATTTTGCGCTACTTATTGCACTTCAAAGGAGACCAACAGAGGGAGCCGAAATTCTTGGGTTTCCCGCTCCCTCCTTTGAAGGGATCCAAATTTCCGCTACCTCTATCTGACCGGTCCGAAATCCCGCTACCTCCATTGTGGTAATTTGTGATCGTGCTACTTTTGGCCACAGATTCTGATCCCGCTACCTTTCTGGTCGGTGACCAGAATCGCGCTAATTTTCAGTTGTCGGACTTAGGAAATTTCGGCAGGAAATAAAAGAAAAATTTAAGAAAGACTTTGTGTCTAGTACGCCTCGACAAATACAAGGCTGATTTTTGGCTGATTTACACAAATCTCCTGTTGTTCGTGGCATGCCAAATACTGTAATTCTCGTAAAGCCCTGAGGCAGACCACGCGGCTCAGAAGCCCACCCACAAAACGAGGGGAACAAGGTCACGAAGTTACAATTAGATTTGAGTACACACCTGGAAAAGGACAAAGACATACCAGGACTCCATGCTCATATGCCGGGAACGAGAAGTGTATGCTAGCATCACAGGCAGAGTTTATATTCTCTGTGGCGGCGGCCTCTGTTGTAATTTATCCTATGAAGTTCAACCTAAATGTGCACATATAGGGGTTGATATGTGCCGTTTCATCCTACTATAGGTTGACACCAGGGTGAATTTCAACCTTACTTGCCCCCATAGTGATATATTTATTCGCACTGAACCTGGACAGACTCGGATCTAGGCACCAGTGGCCAACTGGATCTCAGACAAACTACCAACTTCCAAGGTGCGCACCAGGTGGGTCTTTCGTGAGAACTTGTTAGCAGCAAGCTAGTACCTTGCCCAGACAGCCAGACTATGTCTGGCAAAAGGCTTTGGAGCAGTTTCAGCGAAACCACACTGTCCGCTGCATCGATCTGGAAGCACAGCAATATGGAAGGGCAGATCCAGGAACTGTGAAACCCAAGGAGAGCGTTTCACGCAGTTGTTGTAGGCGTATTTCTCTGGTAGGTCTCCTGCGATGCGCAAATTTTGCCACTTTGTGAAGGCTGCATAGGATCACAAGTGAGACAATTTTTTTTTGTTTTTCTTCGCCAAAATTTCTCAAGTCCGAAAACTAAAAAGTAGCGCGATTCTGGTCGCCGACTGTAAAAGTAGCGGGATCAGAATCTGCGGCTAAAAGTCACAGCGCTGGTTCATCAATTTCCGGGGGAATTAAATAAGGTGTGGTTCCTTATGTTTAGTAAATCACATCGGGCGGCCCGAAACGAGAAAATAAATTTATTATTTAACGCCCACTGGAATCTAATCTACAATCTGATGTTTAGTAATCCAAATTAAGCGCCATAAAATTTAAAGTTTCGCCGCCTCTTTTGCTGTCGATTGAAGGGGACATGAAAAATTAGGATATTAACAATGGGAAAGGTGTCGTGAAACTGAGCATTTAAATCCCCCAGATACCTTTCTGTAAACATTAGGTTTTGAATCAGATTTAAAATGCGCTGAAAGAAATAGTTTAAGTGCTCATTTGAAAGTACTCGAAACTGCCCACGAAAAACAAGGTTTAGAGTGCCACTAAACCTATTTGCAGATCATCTGCGGATCATCGTCACACACGCTGCAGATAGGTTTAGTGGCGCTCTAAACCTTGTTTTTCGTGGGCAGTTTCGAGTACTTTCAAATGAGCACTTAAACTATTCAGATGATCTGCAGATAGGTTTAGTGGCACTCTAAACCTTGTTTTTCGTGGGCAGTTTCGAGTACTTTCAAATGAGCACTTAAACTATTTCTTTCAGCGCATTTTAAATCTGATTCAAAACCTAATGTTTACAGAAAGGTATCTGGGGGATTTAAATGCTCAGTTTCACAACACCTTTCCCATTGTTAATATCCTAATTTTTCATGTCCCCTTCAATCGACAGCAAAAGAGGCGGCGAAACTTTAAATTTTATGGCGCTTAATTTGGATTACTAAACATCAGATTGTAGATTAGATTCCAGTGGGCGTTAAATAATAAATTTATTTTCTCGTTTCGGGCCGCCCGATGTGATTTACTAAACATAAGGAACCGCACTTTATTTAATTCCCCCGGAAATTGATGAACCAGCGCTGTGAGTAGTGCGATCACAAATTACCGCAATGGAGGTAGCGGGATTTCGGACCGGCCAAATAAAAGGGAGCGGAATCTCAGATTGCCTCAAACAAGGGCGGGGAAATTCCCGGGCTTTCCGCTCCCGCTTTTGATCTGCCTTGAAGTGTAATAAGTAGCGCAGAAAGATTTATTTGGTGAAAAAGGTAGCGCAAAACCGGAAAACATATAAAAACATAGCGGATTATTAAAAGTGCATTCTGAACGCCATACTGCCCCGCCTGGGAGCACCTCCGTCCCCCACTTCAACTAGCTTCATATAGCGCCGGTATCCTCGGAGCTGTTGATGTTCGGTCTCTCATCGGCCACCCTAAACTCCTTAAGGCTGTCGCGAAGTTCGTTATCCAGACGGGTCGTTTCAGCTGAGTTATCCTAATATATATTTTATTTTTCCCTTTTCCCTCACCTCCAATTTACACTACGTTAAATTACATATAATACACCTCAGAACCTCATAAATCACGGAACGTACACTCTCCGCACTCATTTTCCTCCTCTTCAACTACACCTCTTACGCGGACTTCATACACTCAATTTCCCCGTATGCCCTCGACTTTTAGTATCTCCCTTTCATATCATTACCTACAACCACTATAAGTACATTACGCCACATACATCCCCTCAACTCTAGTAGTCTTAGATTACTTAGTGTACTGCCGCGTAGCCAGTATGGCCAGGTACGGCATAGTTAGAACTTCAAATCAAAAAAAATCAAATCAAATCGTTACCCCTCAAGCTTCGACATTTAACTTTCAACCACAGACTTTATTGAGTCTTTCCGCAGATTTCTCGCAAGTGAGTCACGATAAAGTCCGACATCCACTCTGGAATGTGTGCTTAAGCCTTTTCCCTGCCGCTGATGTACAGCGCCAGCATAAATTTAAAACAAGAAACTCGCGCCGAGTTGAATTTAATTGCTCCAATGTTCACCGCAAATTTGACCAGGAGTTTTAATGAGGACATCACTCCGATACACAAAACTCATCGTATCATAGGACACTTTTCAGAAATTCAGTCCACACACGATGAATATTTGATCCACAACCAATATCTATGTTGTCGAAACCGTAACGAATTCCAGCGCGATGTCAAAACGAACATATACTGAATTACAACAGAAATGGGGAAAAGACCGGGTGCGAGGCCTAGAGGTGCGGGATATAGACGCTCCAGTTAACGTCCGTAAGGGTGCCGGGTGGGGGAGCTCGTAGGGCTATGAGTGGTAGGACGATGAGGAAGAGGCGGGCGATGGGGTACATTACATAGGCGAGCAGAGATATGTATACCATTAATGTGTGCACAGCGGAATCTTCATCGACTCGGTCGCTACGACCCGCCATCCAAAACCCTGCCACGATCCCAGGAACTGTAGCAACTGCTAATGCAGACGATCTCCACATCCACATTTCCGTGGTGGACGCAAAATCCGCGTTCCAAGCCGCACAGTGGATGCCGCCAAAAATGGCGCCCACGAGACATTCAATGAGGAAAGCGTGCTTGTATTTGTCTCGGATATCATTCGAGGCTGTGGCCCAGAATGAGGGTACTGAAGGGTAGGATGTCGGGTTGTAATCTTCTCCGTAATTCCCAGTCAGTGCACCATTGAGACCGTCAAGAAAACTCCCTTGCCAGGGCTTAGCAACTTCCTCAGGACGTTTCTCTAAACTGGAGCCAAGAAGGGAGGAGTTCTGGTCGTCGAGAGCTGGGTCAGCTGTCGGCACCTCCTGCTGCGGCCCAACGAGAATGGGCCGTTGAACATCCAGAGGCTTGCCCCACCACATGGCGTAGATGAAAATATTGACAATGGCGAATGCGAGGGTGGTAACCTCCAGCTCAGAAACAGGAAGGTGTTGGTGGACGCGCGCTATACACTGCGTGGTAAACCAGAGTCCCTGTACGAGTGCCACGCCTTTGGATAGCGCATCGCTTTTGCTTTTATCCTTGATGTCTTCCTCGTCCACCGCACGTATATCAGTGATAAAACCGAGACGTTCTTCGAGTTGTTCGTCGGTTACAATGGGATTATGGCGGGTGCGCGACACGAACCCTCCCATGGAGATGAAAAACCCGTGCGTTCGCGAAATGTTGAAATCTACGCAGAATTCTAACTGAGCATTCTCCAGCGTGACGAGGAAGTCTTACTCACCTTTGGCAAACGACCGAGCAGTGAAGAACTGCCTGGCGGCAAATCCCACCATAAGCTCTGGCGCAATGATGGCGATGAGCATCAGCTTTAGTCTACGCCAGAACAGAGCGAGGCGACTTTGATTCGGCGGCGGCACGTTCGGATGCACAGAGACCCAAGTGCACGCGAAAATGGTGGCCAGGCATCCCCAAATGATGTCAAAAAGCTTCCGACAGTTGTTTATATCGTCGCAGGACTGGGTCAGCGCTCGAGAGTCCAACTGAGGCCCGGAAATAGGGCGGCCGTTGGTGTAGATCACATGGACGAGAAAGAGGAGGAGGATCATCGTGGATGCGCTGCGGTGAGATGGTGGGGTGAAAGCAGCCTGCCGGCGCCTTTTCGAAGGTGAGAATCACAGTTTTGACAGCCTCCATTTTAAAACTTGACAGTCGCGGCGCCTAATTGATCCCCACAGCCAAATCATTGTATTCCGTTCGGAGTCTTACATGCAGTTTCTTCAACTATGACCCATGAAGAGAACCTTGGGTTGCTGGTGCAAAGGAATCCTACCGCGGCCAGATAGGGGGTTCAAGGTTTCGACTGTTCAACAACCCAGCCAATCGGCAGATTTCGGCAAGTTTAAACCTTGGATTAATCCGCTGGCTGTGAATTTCTTGCTTTTAGGTGGCCTTTCTCTCTCTTTCCCTCCGAATCGTGCCTGGTTCGCGTCGAATCCATCAAGTAGAGTTGGGAGGGGAGTATCAGTTTCGGTGGGGAACTTGCGGATGAACGGAATGTCAACACGGTCGAGGCTTTGAAAATTGGATGGCCAAACCTTCACGAGATGATAAAAAGATCTGAACTTGTGAGCTATCGTCTGAAATCTGAGAGATAAAAGAGATGTATGTGTGACGTGCGTTCGATGGAGTTCATGGGAGGGGAAAAACGGAAGGTGATATCTCTCTCCGGGTATGAACCGGTTCAACGTTCTTGATGTACAAACCAAACTTTCAACTCGTTCATCAACAAAATGGCTCGCTGGCCTGCATTTCAACAAAGCCTCAAGACTCCAGCCACAGAACTGGCCATGAGCTTTTAACCCAGGCCCGCTTTTCAACGGTTTGTTGTATCACAAAACACCAGACAGGATTACAAGACAATTGCTTTGATTCGTGGTTGGAGTCCATACCTGCACTCGATAGTCAGCGGAAATCTCAAGTTGTACATAGAGCTTCGATTTTCCAGGAATTTTCAAAAGATATCGAGGATTTCCCAGCGAGTCCGCTACAGATATGGTTGAAAATACCGAGGAAGTGCCCGTGTAGGCTTGTGCAAGTCAGAAGGCGGCCCAAGGATGCAGCAGGGGGGCAAAAAAAAAAAAACTGGTCGGTCCGGAACAGAGCAGATCAGTTCGATATTTCTATGGCATGGGCAGCTTGATATCCCATGGAGACCAATTTGAAGGAAGCGGGATGGAGATCGGGATTTGCAATTGGCAGACCGAGGGGAGATTTCTGGTGGTGGAAGGAAAAATCTAGCCAATCAGAGGGAGGGAAGTTGTTGCTGTGAGTAATATAGCGAGTGCAACTTTGATTGAAAATAGGCACAGGCGTTGAATGCTGACGATTTGACCCTTGAGTTACCGCCGATAAATGTTCATGCGCGTTATTATTCAAGTCGTCGTAGGAAAAGACCGTCCGGATCTCATATAAAGACCGCAACGCGCAGAACTGTTGACACCATTTTGAGAGAACGCAATGTGGATCAACTCAGTATGCAGTATGACGACGGAGCGAGTTGACAAGAGACCAGCCAGAAACGGATGTGGAATCCTGTCTAGTTTCGGAATGCGATTGTCCCTATTCTTGGAACGGATGGTAACCTTGAATCAAGCGGAATGGAAGCCAGCATCTGAAACTTGGATCCTCAGTCCATCCCTTCGAGTTTGTTAAGTGAGGAAAGTCTAGTATGGTGAACGGCGAACGCGAAATCGGAGCACTAGTGGAAGGCCACTCGGAGGTGGGTGGGCGAACACACAATGCTAATTCGGTGTAAAATAGTGGAGGGTGAAGTAGTGAAGGGTTGAAAGCCGATGTTGTCGCCAGGAGAACGAACTGGTCAGACAAGAGTAGCCACTATGCCAAAGCTATTCTAGTGTCGGATTGAGCTCATCTCGAGAAGCACAAGACAGTTGATTTGGTAAAGATCCGCTGAACGGGAGGTTGAGAACATACAGGTTTCTTGTCTGTGGATAAGAGGCCTTCGAGCGTGGGCAGAGGGAATCACTCGGGCGTGCACGTGAGTGGGGAAAGCCGCGCTATGAAGGTGGGGATCACTAGAGTATGAGGAGCGCGTAGCACGAGAAGTTACAACTTGAAGTTGGAGAGACAGAATGCCTACTAAGGGGATATGTTCTGGCGCAGGAATATGTGGTGTCATTTTGAGGGAGAATTATCGACGGTGTCAATGATGCCACGAGCTGTGAGCCGAAGAGGAGAGCCCGGGTGGAAGCCTTTAAAATTGAATGTCTGCACGTCCGCATCACGCGTGCAGAATCTCGAGCAATGGTCTAAAATTGGAGTCACTGGCCTTAGGCCTATCAGACTGCTGTTTTGTCAGGAGAACTGAAGCAGCTTTGTATCCGGCACTGTTTATGAGTGGAAGATAGTTGTAAGAAGGAGCGAGTTTCAGTAGGACAGAGGAGGGAGAGGAATATGAACGCCGAATTGACGTGGAATCGACACGGACGTCGGGACTCGGGAACAAGAGCCATCGGCGATTGCCGGCCGAGATTCAATTCATTACCCCTTTGAGCGTCGACTTGAAACTTGGTTCAACCCCGGATTTTACTGCAGCTGAGAAACCTCAATGTACAGCGCAAACATATTAATCCACGGGGGAAAAAAAACTCCTTATCGTTCATAGCTGGCTTGCATTCAAGCACTCCAGGGTTCACAATCTGACCGAAGTTTACCGTGGACCAGGGTGAAACCTGGCGTACCATCTGGAAGTTGTGCCTCGGCTTTGTTCTCGACTCGGACGTCACTACAATTTGCCAAACATGCCATACTGTCGCGAAGTTCAGTCCATGCGCCATGAATATTATTTTGATTCACAAGAAAAATATACACTGCTGCAACCGTACCAAATCTCGGAGCGTATTAAAGCGTATTAAAAACGAATATAGTGAAGCCAAACTGAAAAGGGAAAAAGACCAGATGCGATACCTAGAAGTGCGGGATATACACACTCCAGTTCACATCCGTGAGTGCCCCAGAGGGAAGTTCTCGTAAGGATACGAGGGGGAGGACGATGAGGAAAAGGCGGGCGACGGGGTATATGTAAACCAGGAGTAGAAAGACGACGGCGACTAGGGAGTACCAGGAAGAATTCCCGTCGAGTCGTCCTGACCACCTGACCATCTGGGCTCCAGCTACGAAGGTGGGAATTGCGGTAACTAGCAATGTGATGGCCCGCCAAATCCACATTTCTGGTGTGGAGGGAAACTGCTGGTTCCAGTCTGCAAAGTGGATGGCACCTAGAGTGATGCTGAGAAGACATTGCAGCAGAAAAACGGGGTTGGTTTCGTTTTGGGCCTGATCCGAGTGTGTGGACCAGAACGATGGTACTGAGGTGTAGGCTGTTGGGTTGTAATTATCCCCGTAACTCCCATACAGTACGCCACTGATTCCGTCCCAAAAACCTCCTCGCCATGGCTTGGGATCGACGTGAAGCGGTGTCGCCCCAGTAGAGCCATCGAGAAGAAGATTTTGCTCCTGCTCGCTCTCAGGAGCATCCTGGGGTAAATTATCCCGCGGTCCAACCAAGATCGGCCGTTGGACGTCAAGAGGTTTTTTCCACCACATAGCGTAAATCCAGAAATTGACGATGACGAAGACAAGTGTGATAGTCTCAAGTTCAGAAACAGGAAGGTGCTGATGGATGCGGGCCAGGCATTGGACCATGAACCAAAGTCCCTGGACGGAAACTACACCTTTGGACATCGTGTCGCCTTTGCTTCTATCCTTGATGTCTTCCTCCTCTACTGCACGTATATCGGTGATGAAACCGAGATGTTCTGCGAGTTGCTTCTTGGTTACAATGGGATTATGGCGGCTGCGCGACACAAATCCACCCATACAGATGAAGAACCCGTGCGTGAGCGATATGTTGAAATCTATGGGCAATGAACACCAAGCACAGGACTGACAAGCAAGCAGGAGGTACTGACCCCGAGAAAACGATCGTGCAGCAAGATACTGCCTCACTGCGAACCCTACCACAAGCTCAGGTGCGATCATCGCGATGAGCGTCATCTTCAACCTTCGCAAGAACAGGACGAGTCTACTCTGGTTGGGTGGGGAAACATTCGGATGCACGGAGACCCAGGTGCATGCAAAGATGGTGACTAGGCATCCCCAAATGATGTCGAATAGCTTCCGACAGTCATGGATATCGTCGCAAGACTCTCTCTGCGCCCGAGGATCCAAATGTGGCCCGTAGATGGGGCGGCCGTTGGTGTAGAAGGCATTCACGAGGAAGAGCAAAATGATCATGGTGAATGTTTCGATAGTGGGAGTGGGAGGGAGGGATCTCGGCGCTGCATTTAGGGCTCAGCAACGTGTACGCCGCATGTCAGTGCTAATTTCCACAGCAGTGGCGTACTCAATCTAGTGACAGCTTCAAATAAGCTTTCGGCACTTTGAACTACTATTCGCACGACTCTGCCCGTGCTGTAGGTCAATATCAGCGAGTACTACGCCGGCCCCGCACAGGGAAACGTCCGTTCCGAAAGGAGGAGCATCGTGGCTGAGTAGCAGGGAAGAAGAGGATTCCGGCAACATGTGTGAGTTGTTTCGACACGGGAGCTCAACTGTTCGGAAGCGACTTGATGGCGGGCACACACATCGCCGTGGCGCCAGGTTCAAATCCGGGATAGTTCAGGCACAAAGTCCATGCATATCAATAACGGCTTGGTAGAATTCGTTAGCAAAGGACGCCTGAGTGACTGAGTCTGGCCATGGGCGGGAAGGGACAGAGTTTCACCATCGAGCGAGAAAGACACCTCTCCCGAACCTATAGAACGCAGGAAGGGGCTTAGATGAAAAGTGACGAATCGAGCATCTGGAGAGTTGAAAAAAAGAGGCGCCGGTGATTGCCGGCGGAGATTGAATGCAGATCAAGGAGTTCAACCAAAGTTCAAGAATCAACAATCGAAGCACATGGCTGCAATTCAGCGACACGCGACGCCCTCGCCGCCGCCTCCCCCGAGCTCGCATCCGTCCCGGCCGAGTTCATCCGACATGGCCTGCGCGCCAAGGCCCCGCAGATGATGGCCGGCATCTCAGCTTGATCTCAGCGCTCGCCCCGTCGCACCTCCCCACATCGCTTCCGCGCTCGCACCTCCCACCTGCCCTCACCATCCCCATCCGCGCCTCTTCGTCTTCCGGGCGCCCGGGTTACCCCACGCACGCTTTGGCGATTGGCTCGTCTTCGAGCAAGCACGGTGGGCAAGCGTGACACAGCAGTCTCTGTTCCCCGTGCACGCCGTCGTCCTCGCCGCGCACTGCGCTAAGCTCCCGCGCCTGCCGCCCCCAGCGCGTTCCTCTGCTAGCAGCGCAGTCTTACCCGTATGCCCGCTCGCCCTGCCCTCTCCGCAGGCCTTCAGCATCTTGCACGCGTTCATGTACACCCACCGCCTCGACGCCGCGCTCTCCGCCCTCCCCCCCCTCCCCGCGTCCTTCATCGAGTCGCTCGCCACGTCCTACTCTTCGAGCGCGAGCGCACGGGGCTCACCAACCCCCATCGCGCTCATCCACGCCGCGCTCTCTGCGCCTCAGACGCGTCACGCATTCAGCGCACACCTGTGCGCCTCGGCGACGGGGAATCTGAGTGCGCTTATGGCGCATGCGGGGCATGTGAAGGAACTGTGGCAGGATATGCTTGCACGCGGAATTGTGGGACGCGCTGGATTTGGCGTGGGAGGTGGTGTTGGGGGGTTTGAATTTGGCGGCGCAGTGAGCTCTGGTCCGCATGATGTCTGCGCTCGACGCGCATAGACCTCCTGCTCTCAAAATATCTTATATCCCCTTCCTCGATTCTTTTCCTCCTGCTCACATTCCCTCTTCTCTCATCATCTACATTCCCGTCTCTTTTTTACGTACAGAACATCTCACCCATACATACCCTCATCGTTCCGCAACCATGTAGCATTATTACCTCTCTCCCGCGTCTACTCGACGCTTGCTTCTATAGCCAGTTCTCGATACCTGTGTCTATACCTATAGCTGTTTTTATACAAAATGCTTTGTTATCGTCTCAACTATTTCTTCGTTGAGTTCTCAAGTCAATTTCAAGTCCGAGAATGTGAGTCGAGGCAATCCAACGCGGTAAGCGTTTGGCTTCAGACTGGACGCGCCCGCCCGTCCTTGGTTCGTTTTAAAATACAATGCGGAACTTTTCCCCGGGCTGATCAACCACCCACCTTCACGTTGCAGCTCCAGTTCATTCGATTCACTTCGACCCTTAAGAACCCTGTTGTAACGAACCACTTACGCGCATTGCTATTATAGGTCTCACTGCCCGTCAATTTTCGACGCGTCGGGGCTTTGTTCAACCTTCGATATCAATACTCTGATACTTATGATAGTACCTGTTACTCAGAAGTACCCGTGGTTGAAATTTCAATCAGCTCAACGCGCCGTTGCCCTTCGTTTACCATCGCCAGCATTCGGCGCGTCAGAGCTCTGAGCTCACCTGCAGTCGACGCGTCAGATTATCCTCTGAATTCACCAGCCTTCGACGCGTCAATATATTTAGTCTGGGGCGGTTAAATGTGGAGGTTTCATGAGGCTGAGCTGAGCTGATCGGAGAATCTCTTGCTCCTGCTCCTACATCCTGCGTCGAAAGTGCGCGTTTGCCTCTATCTTGAAACTGTTATGTTAATTCATAAGATCACAACGTGTTCATTTGAATTCTATTTGAGTCGGGTACGAATATAGGCCGGTCGACTCTACCGACAGAGTCTCTAAATGCGCTTCACCGGGCGCGCAGGATATGGTGCGGCATCGGTGCGACTTGATCCTATTGGCGGGGTATCATTTACTGTAAGACGCGCCGATACTCTCGTTGGTGGCGGGACGCGTCAATGCCCGCAATTTAAACTCAGACGCGTCGAGCGTTCATTAATATTGGGACGCATCGCTGCTCTCAATTCAAGTTGAGACGCGTCCGACGCTGATTGCGACGCGTCCAGGTTTTGAGTTTTGGGTTTGGATGTCAGGCAGAATTTGATCCGGTCAGTGGCGAGCTGGAATTCAGGAAAGTTCGCGCATGACATGTGCGGATACGCGTGTCAATGGTGGGCTCAGACGCGCAAGTATTCATAATCAGCGAGGTAGCAGCGTTTGAAATTTTCAATGAGATTTATAATTATCGAGTTCTTATGGATGTTTAATTGGCGGTACTTGCAAGATGCGCAAATGCACGCGTCGGAGGGTAGGAGTTCTGGAATTTGACTGACCGCCGAGAAATTCATGCTTGTCCAGGTACGAAGGCATCACTATCCAAGCCGCCGGGGGGAAAAAGGCCGCGTTCTTGGGTTTTACCGGTGTTGAAGACCAACCAGGTCTATGTATTGCGTTGAAAGATGTAGCCTCCAGGAGGTGGGACGAAAGGCAAGGGAATGCGAGTCCTTGATTTGAGATGTTGAAGAACACAAAGAGCCAGAAAGTTGTGAGTAGGAATTGGAGGTCTTGCGTATGAGGTCAACATAGTTTCGCGCTGGAGTTCCGTCGGTTCAAGTTGATGCATCCCTTGAGACCACGGTAGACATTGAGTGGGTGTGGGTGGGACGAGATGGGATAGATAGACAGGCTACCGAAATAGATGCCGAATGTTGCCCCGAAATCCGGCGGGGTCTGCATGAAATAGGCGTCTCATGTACAAACCGCAAAACACGGGGCGCGCTGACAACATTCTGTGAGAATGAAAGGTGAATCAATTCAGTATGACCAGGGAGCGAGTTGACAAGAGGCCAGCCAGAAGCGGAATCGGAGTGCTGCCTAGTTTCGGAACGCGAGGGTCCTGTTCTTTCTTTTTTCTTGGTTTCTTTTTGGGAACGAAGTACGCGTGAAAATAGGAGCGCGCAACAGAAACTTTGAGCCTCAGGCCAAACAGAAGCTTTAAGCCTCGGGTCACTCCTTCTGATTCGTCAATTTGAGGCGATTTGTGTATGCTGAACGGTGAACAGTGAAGGTGAATTCGGAGCGCTAGCTACTTTGAAGGTCACGCAGAGGCGCATAGGCGACCACACAGTGCAACTTGGGTGCCAGACGGCGGAGGGAAGTAGTCAAGGGTTCACGGCGAATTTTTCGGTTGTAAAAACGAACCGGTCAGACAGGACCAGCGGTTCAGCATACTCCATGATATTCTAGTGTAAGATCAAGCTCATCCTGGCAGGAGAACCCACTCGGGGTAGCATGGGACTGAGGAAAGCCGCTATACAAGATGCAGTTACCGGAGTGCGAGGAGCGCGTAGGATCAGGAATTAAAAGTTAAAACTTGAAGTTGGAGACGCAGAGCATATGACGCGGAGTCAAGGGACAAGAGCGGCGCCGTAAAATGATCATTGAACAATGTTTGCCCCTCCGAATCCCGCGTGCACAATCTCGAGCATTGATCTAAACTTGGAGTCCCCGGTCTATTAGACTGTTTCGTCAGGCGAAGGGAAGCAGCTTTGTACCCTGCTCTGTTGATGGTTTGAAGAGTTCTAAGAGCCTGCGAGTTTTGAGGGTGGCCGAGATTGGAATTCGAGAGGAACGAAGAATCGAGGAAATCGACATGGACGTTCGGAACAAGAGCCATCGGCGATTGCCGGCACGGAGATTCAATTACATTACCCCTTCAGGCTCCAATGTTCAAGTTTCAACCACCAGTTTACTCAAGGTTTACCTCAGATTTATCGCAGTGGGCAAAAGTACGACAAGAAAATCTGACATCCCCTCTGGAATATCTCCTTGGGCCTTTCACCTGAAGCTGATGTCAATTCAAAACAATAAACTCGAGCCGAATTGAATCATTTAATTGCTCCAATGTCCACCTTTCCGATTTGACCAGGTCTTTTACTGACGACATCACTCCTCTACACAAAACCCACCGTACCACAGCACACTTTTGCGGAATTCAGTCCACTTGCGGTGACTAGTTTGCTTCACCACCAATCAGAAACTATATTGTCGCAACCGTAAAAAATCTCCGTGCGTGCTGTACTTACGTAAAACGGACATATATTAAAGTAAACATGAGACGGTAAAAAAAAGGGCAGATATTGTCATGTGAGGCCTAGAGGTGCGGGATATAGACGCTCCAGTTGATGTCCGTAAGGGTGCCGGGTGGGGGAGCTCGTAGGGCTATGAGTGGTAGGACGATGAGGAAGAGGCGGGCAATGGGGTAGATGACTAGACCGAGGAAAAGTGGGATACCAGCTACTACTACAGTCCATGCGGAATCATCATCAACTGAATCCAACCACCGGGCCGCCAACACCCCTGCTACGATCCCAGGAACTGCAGCAACGGTTAATGCGGCGGATCTCCACATCCACATTTCCTCGGTCGATGGAAAATCCACATTCCAAGCCGCACAGTGGATGCCGCCAAAAATGGCGCCCACGAGACATTCAATGAGGAAAGCGTGCTTATATCTGTCTCGGATATCATTCGAGGCTGTGGCCCAGAATGAGGGTACTGAAGGGTAGGATGTCGGGTTGTAATCTTCTCCGTAATTCCCATACAGTGCACCAACGAGGCCGTCCAAAACAGTTCCTCGCCAGGGCTCAGCAACTGCCTCAGAATGTTTCTCCGCAGAAGGGCCAAGAAGGGAGGAATTTGGTTCGTCAGGAACTAGGTCAACTGTCGGCGCCTCCCCCTGCGGTCCAACGAGAATTGGCCGTTGAACGTCAAGAGGTTTTGCCCACCACAGGACGTAGATAAAGATATTTATGACAGCAAATGCCAGAGTCGTAACCTCCAGTTCGGAAACAGGAAGACGTTGGTGCACGCGGGCTATGCACTGCGTCGTGAACCACAGCCCCTGTACGAGTGCCACACCTTTGGAGAGCGCATCACCCTTGCTTTTATCCTTGATATCTTCCTCCTCCTCCGCACGTATATCGGTGATGAAACCGAGGGCTTCGTCAAGTTGTTCCTCGGTTACGATAGGATTATGGCGACTGCGCGACACGAATCCACCCATACAGATGAAGAACCCGTGTGTCTTGGAAATCCCGAAGTCTGTTCAATTCAATGAGAATTATTCGCGAGGACAACGAAGTATTTCTCACCTTTGGCAAATGACCGAGCAGTGAAGAACTGCCTCGCCGCGAATCCCACCATCAATTCTGGCGCGACGATAGCAACAAGCATAAGCTTGAGCCGTCGCCACAACAGAGCAAGTCGACTCTGATTCGGTGGTGGGACATTCGGATGCACCGACACCCAAGTGCACGCGAAAATGGTGGCCAGGCATCCCCAAACGATGTCAAAAAGCTTCCGACACTCGTTGATGTCGTCGCAGGACTGGGTCAGCGCTCGCGAGTCCAACTGAGGCCCGGAAATAGGGCGGCCGTTGGTGTAGATCACATGGACGAGAAAGAAGAGGAGGAGCATCGTGGATGTGCTGCGGTGAGATGGTGGGGTGAAAGCAGCCTGCCGGCGCCTTTTCGAAGGTGAGAATCACAGCTTTAACGGCCTCTATTTTAAGATATGACAGTCGCGGCGCCTAATTGATGCCCACAGCCAAATCATTGTATTCCGTTCGGAGTCTTGCCAGCAGTTATGGCTATGACCCATGAAGAGAACCTTTGGTTGCTGTTAGAAAGGAATTTTCCCATGGCCAGATAGGGGGTTCGAAGTTTCACTCATTCACCAATCGGCAGATTTCGGCAAGTTTAAACCTTGGATCGATCCGCCGGCTGTGAATTTCTTGCTTTTACTAGTAGGTGGCCTTTCTCTCTCTTTCCCTCCGAGTTGTGCCTGGTTGGCGTCGAATCCACCAAGTAGAGTTGGGAGGGGAGTATCAGTTTGGTGGGGAACTTGCGGATATACGGAATGTCAACACGGTCGAGGCTTTGAAAATTGGATGGCCAAACCTTCATGAGATGACAAAAAAACCTGAATTGAGCTTGAATCCTTGGGAAAGCTGAGAGGAGGGGTAGGCGTGACGCGACTTCGCTGCGAAAACTGGAAGTGTATGTATGAACCAGTTGAACGTTCAACTTGTTCATCAGAGAACTGGCTTGCTGGCCTGCATTTCAACAACATATGTCTTGAGCCTAAAGACTCGGACTCCGGCCACAAACATGGCCATGCGCTTTTAACGAGTACATACAAGATTAGTAGCATAGGCATTCGGCTTCGCCTCCGAATGCCTATTTCTGTGCTGAACGACTATTGCCGGATGAAGCAACTGATCGGCCATCACTCCTGCTATTTCTCAAAAATTGCACTAAGTCCCTCCTTCAACAGCATTTAGATACCTCGACCCTGACACTAACCGACCTAACATTAACCAAAACCCTACCTCAAACCCTACCCCCTCACCTAACCTCTAACCACCCAAACCTTAACCAGCCGCTGCGCGGCAGGAATACGGCAGAAACAGTGCCGCCATCATATTTTGATTGCGCCGGATGATCGATAGGCGTTCGAGGGATCAATAGGCATACGGGCCTCGGTCCGAACGCCTATGCTACTAAAGTTGTCGTGCCTCGCTTTTAACCCAGGCCCGCGTTTCAACGGTGCAAGCCGGTTTGTTGTACTTGCGTAGCGGTGGGGTTATAAAACGCCACACATGGGTTGGGATTACAAGAAAATTGCCGATTCGTGGCTGGAGTCCATACCTCGACTCGATAGTCAGCGGCAATCGCGAACTGTACATGGAGATCGTCACCAGAGAATTCCAAGAATGTCGAGGATTGCCCGGCGAGTCCGCTCCAGATATGGTTAAAAATACGGAGGAAGTGACCGTGTAGGCT
Organism: Mycena crocata; assembly: GCA_029281795.1. Lineage (NCBI taxonomy): Eukaryota > Fungi > Basidiomycota > Agaricomycetes > Agaricales > Mycenaceae > Mycena > Mycena crocata. The sequence continues at coordinate 65,763 of JARJCP010000043.1, read as the reverse complement.
TGCGGCAGCTCGAACGGTAGGCCGGATGTAGACAAGCCAAAGGAAGGGGGAAAAATCTGCTCGGGTCGGAATAGAGGAGAAGTTATCAGAACAGTAATAGGGAGTAACAGAGATCGGAATTAATAGTTGGACTTCACAGACCGAGGCGAGATTTCTTGTGGTGGAAGAAAAAATGTAGCCAATCAAAGGAAGGGGACTCGTCTTTGTGAGCGAACTAGTGGCTTTGGGAGTGAATGAAAGCCTCCCTCGATCCGAATAAACCGGTGTGTCTGCGGATGAAGCGAAGTTCAATTTGATCAAAGCTGAAACTAAACCTCAACAAACCAAGTTCAACTCGTGCCCCAGGAAGGTGCCTGGCTTGGCCGAATTCCACGGATTGGAAGCGGCGGCTCTCATTCCAAATATATTCTCTCCACCAGGTCAGTTGAGATAGCTTCAATGGGGGGGATCGACGGATCTAATTGACAAGGATGTCGAGAGTCGAAAGGACAACATTATGGCGGCAGAGGAACTGGTAGCGCAGTTCTCACAAGTTCGACGCAGAGATGAGCTTGAAGTAATTGATGCGGCCAAGCCACCGCAGAAAAGACTGCTCTTGAAACTTCAAGGTGAAAGACGAGTAAATATTGCAACCGCGGACCGCGAATGATGCGATGATTTGCGATCAATCCCGCTTGCTCTCTGCTCTTACCATCTCAGAACCAAGTCGGAACTCCTGCCTTTGTAGGGTCTCGTCCTAGTCGCCGTTGCGTTGATAAGCATGGTATTGGGCCAGGGTGTGAAAACTACACATATTCACGCTTTTGTGCTATTTACACAATGCTATTGCACATCTCTAGAGAGCTAGTGTATGCCCGGACAGCTAGCTAAGGAGCTAAAGTGTCTGCGACTCTCCAAGATGTTCCGCAGTAATGATCCTTACGGGTCAGAGCCCAGGGCATTGAACCAGAGTTTAGCTAAACAGTTTATCCAAACCATTCTATCATTGAATTGGGGTTTACTGGCATGTTCCTATCAAGGGTGTGATATTACTATCCATCTAGACAAAGAGCGATACCAAGAGGCATTGGTTGCAGGTCGAATGGAGTCGACAGAGTTGTTGTAGCAGATTCGGCGGCATCTTGTTCATTTGTGACATTTCTGTCACTGTGATCAACGATCACATGCTTCGGGTGCTTCAGGGATCATCGGAGCTTTCCGGGATCATCCACTGATTGACATCATAATGAATTCTCTGGTCACGGACGCTCATATAAGCTGCCGAGAGAATTTATGAAGGTTCCGGATGTTTGGGCCAAGGGTTGGATGACTCAAGAGGAGTCTGGTTCGGTCTGGACTGGTCTATACTACATTGGGCATGCCCAAAACCCTCAGAACCGCATGGACACTTCCAAATTTGGACTGCTTACATTATAACCCAGGGTTCCGTTTTAATTGTATGACTCGTTTACTTCCCCTTTTGGACTTGCTAGTTTGTATAAATAGGGTAGCTTATTTCGCTTTACTGTACTGGATTCTACCCTCCCAGGCAGCCGGTTTACCACTGGTCAGCTAAGGAGTCAGTAATTTCCTTGTCTAGTTTGTGAGGCTCAAAGAGGGAGCTGAATTGATTTTGTTGGTTGTTGGATCGCACTTTTCTTGTGTCGCATTGAGCTATAAGCTATAAGGCTTCGGTTTCATGAGCTATAAGAAGTCTACAATCCAGTTATAAGACCTTAGCAGTTTGGACAAACCTGTTCTGGTCCTGCTATACAACTTCAAGTTGGAATTGGATTGACTGCTATAAAGCTGTAAAGCTACACTTGCTTGAAATCTATTGTCGTCGCGCCGCTATACCGCTATACGCTTTGAGTCTAGGACTCGTTAGCTTGCTTGGGTCTAGGACCCTTTAGTTTGGATTAGGTTGGATTAGCTGCACGGTTACAAGGATTGCTTGGATTTGAACGCTTTGGAGCATTGGCTTAACACACCATTTCGCTTGCAAGGATATTGGGATTAGGTTAGGATAGGAACAGCTATAAGGCTATACCAGTAACATTAGTTCTGGGTCACAAAACACACAAACCCCATTTGCATTTTATAAAAACTACGGTTCTACTTGTCTCTTGACACTTTATTGAGTGCCTAGAAGTCAATTGATTGAGTTTGCAAGTTTGAACAAACCTGTTTTCGCTTTTGCTTCACACAACAAGTGTAATAAATTCAGATTGCCACAAGCACATACTGTGTTTGGAATCCCCGAACTTGCACGTTGGTTGATAAGGGCATTAAGAGAGTGTTGGTTGTGTTGAGTTGTAGTTGGTTTCGCTTTAGTGTTGAGTGTGGTTTTGAGTTGGTTTTGGTTGTTTTCGCTTTCAGCGCTTGCAGTCAGAGCTTCTATCTCATTTTCGCACCTGGCACCCTATAGCATCCCTTCGCATCTCATTTCCCACGCTTGCCCCAAGACCACCGTATCATCTGGAGCCCACCGCGAGGGGATTCATTTGAAGGCATTACACTTGAAGCAAAAGCATCAATAAAACAGTTTGGATCTGTCAAATCTCGTCTTGGCCCTATTCTAGACTTTCTAAAGTCAACAGAGCATTGGAACTTTGCCTCAGAGTTTCTTCTTCGGAAAAACCTGGGAAGGACTTCGTTTCGAAGCCATTTTGTTGAGCCTAGCTCCGACAAAAATCACCTTTGAGTTTGTCTAAACTCAACACCACCCTCTCACATTTCCTACATTTTATTCTATCATGGGCACTCAAGGACCCAGTACAGTGGCGCCCATCGGGTCACTAACAGGCTCATCAGCGCCTCAAGCTGCTAGCTTTCGAGTCCCTTATAAATGGGACAAGAATGTGCCAAAATTTACAACAGACAATCATGAGGAATTGCTGTTATTTGTGGATCAAGTTGTTGAGATCCTTAGCCTCGCAAATATGACAGAGGATGCAGTCAAGAAGGAGTATTTCACCAGTCTCTTGCCTATTCGCAGGAAGAACCTATGGAGGACTTTGCCTAGGTACATTTCTGGCTCATTTGAAGACTTCTTGAGCGAAATTTACAAGGGCTATCCTGAGATTAAATCAGGTCACTCTGGGTCATTGATTCGGTTGAAGAAGATCTGTGAGGATTATAAAGGAGTTGGAGCAGACAAGGAGGGTCTTTTGCGACGTTTTGGAGCAGAATTCAAGGCAGAGGTTACAAAGCTACAAAGGCCTCCAGCCCTAATAGCCAATGTTGACTCTGTTAAGGAGTATCTGCAAACACTTGAACCGAATTTTGCGAGAGCAATATGTGCCATGATTGGAACCATTCATCTTATTGAAGTCCGATTTCCTGGTTTAGCCTCGTTGGCTAGTGTATTGCCTGGACAGCCAGCAAGCACCAGAAGGAAGGAAGACCCAATTGAGCTCAATGAATTGGTTCAAATTGCAGAAACTATGGCTGAGCAGAACATGGAATCATTTCTGCTAAGTCAACCAGTTGTTTCTGGCAATGAAGTCGCTTCAAATCGTCTCAAAACAAGTGAAAGCAGTTGGGGCAAGGAAAGGTTGAAACAAGAGGTTGTTCAACTGAAGAGGGTGTCCAAACCGAGTTATAAGTCCGATGGACTTCGGTCCACAGAGACCAGGAGGGCTATTGTGTCAGCAAGACCTGGTTTGATCGAAATCAAACAGGTTTTCGGAATTGAGGACCAGACAGAGACTCTTTCCTTTGGAAATTCTTTGTCTAGATCCTTGAGACGAAATCTAGTTGAGCAGCAGACCAAACCAGTTCAAAAGTCGGGTGTAGTGACTACTGGATACTCAGAGGATGATCGCGCTTTTGGTTCCTTAAGGAACAAAGTGAAAAGACTTCAGAACACAAGTTCTGGTGCATCTTCCCTGAATTCCTCCAAGCCTTTGGAAAATCCCTAAGTCGGTCTGATAAATTGGAGGGGTGCATCGTTCAAGCACCCACGACGCTCCTGTTGACTATGCCAGTTCGCATTTCACTGGTCTGAGCCTCTGGGATTGAATCAAAATAACCAGGCAATAGAACAAGGAGGTTCTTGAGCTAACCAGAATGCCCTGGTTTCCAAAAATTCTGATGATGATTGTGGCCTTCAAATTTGGAAGTGGACTCGCAGGATCAGGGTATTTGCATAAATTCGTTGGTGGTGTCCACAGAGGGAGTCAAAATTGGGAGACTTGGTTCGCTTTTCTGCATACATTGGTGGTTAAAAGCTGGATATTTTGTGAATGCATGGGCACTTGTTGGGTTTCAGAGATTGGCTTTGGAATGGTTGATTTCTCGACCATGTTGTTACGAGTTTTAAGGCCTGAATGGTCGCAGAACATCGAAATAAGGCAACAACTCTCTGTTCAGTTAACAATTGGACATAGAGTTGGGGCTCCATTTAATTCTGTTCAACTTGTGTCTCTGGTTGAACTTACACAGAATATTGAGGGTCTACAGAGCTTCGAACTCGGGGCGGTGTCATAAATCTTCACTGAATGCTACAATGGGCCACAGAAAAATTTCGCTTGAGCAGGGAATGGGCTTGATGTGATGAGAATCAAGTCTACCAGCTCAGTTCAATCTTCCTGCTTCCAGTCAATGTATACATCGGAAGGGGTCCAATAAAGGATCATTTGAGACGCTCTGTACTTGAATTTGGATGCCTGACCATTCATAAAGCTTTAAACAATCGCTTCTTGCCTTTGAAAATTCGTTCAAAATGCGGATTTTAAGGGCTTGAAGATTATTCAACAACCAAAGTAGAAATGACGGAATTGGACAGGTCTTGTCAATGGAGCAACGAAGGGACGTCCCCAGAGTATAGACTCGTTGATTGGAGGGCCTTTTAATCGTTCCAACTCCCCTGGAATTTTCTAAAACTGTGTTGAACCACAGGCAAAGATATAAATGTGCCAGCTGTAATTTTATTGCTTCCAGTGTAACTGGGGCAGTTAAAATTTATGTTGGGGGGAGAGGAATACCATGCAGTCGCAATTTCGCGTCATTGCAATGGGAGATCCGAAAATTTTGCGAATTTGAAGCTAGAAAACAGCTAGCCAGGAGGGCAGCTTGAATTTTGGCTTCCTCATTTGACAAAGTCAGTTGGTGAAGAGTTTGGGATCATGTATATCAACCATGATCGAAAGCACAACAACGTTGGACTTAGTATGTGCTTTCTGGATGAGAAACCGAGTCAGGATTTCCGGACTCGGTGGTTCTCCAACAAATTAAAGTCTAGGCATTGTGATACATATTGAACTCAGCAACTGAGCTCTGAAGGCTTTGGTTGTTCTGTCCAATATGTTTTGCACAGAGACGGAATTGTGGACTTAGGAATGGATGCAGATCTGCCAACTGTTGACAGCGGTGATCAATTTTGATCGTGATCGGTTGAACCTAGTTACCATTTATGGATTTCGTGATCATTGTCCCAACTTTGGTGTTCGAGACCTGCCGATGCACTTTACGTGACGGTGAAGGCACTCAGAGTCTAGTAAAGGCGATATTGACTGGGGACAGTCAAAATTTATGTTGGGGGGAGATGATAAGCATGGTATTGGGCCAGGGTGTGAAAACTACACATATTCACGCTTTTGTGCTATTTACACAATGCTATTGCACATCTCTAGAGAGCTAGTGTATGCCCGGACAGCTAGCTAAGGAGCTAAAGTGTCTGCGACTCTCCAAGATGTTCCGCAGTAATGATCCTTACGGGTCAGAGCCCAGGGCATTGAACCAGAGTTTAGCTAAACAGTTTATCCAAACCATTCTATCATTGAATTGGGGTTTACTGGCATGTTCCTATCAAGGGTGTGATATTACTATCCATCTAGACAAAGAGCGATACCAAGAGGCATTGGTTGCAGGTCGAATGGAGTCGACAGAGTTGTTGTAGCAGATTCGGCGGCATCTTGTTCATTTGTGACATTTCTGTCACTGTGATCAACGATCACATGCTTCGGGTGCTTCAGGGATCATCGGAGCTTTCCGGGATCATCCACTGATTGACATCATAATGAATTCTCTGGTCACGGACGCTCATATAAGCTGCCGAGAGAATTTATGAAGGTTCCGGATGTTTGGGCCAAGGGTTGGATGACTCAAGAGGAGTCTGGTTCGGTCTGGACTGGTCTATACTACATTGGGCATGCCCAAAACCCTCAGAACCGCATGGACACTTCCAAATTTGGACTGCTTACATTATAACCCAGGGTTCCGTTTTAATTGTATGACTCGTTTACTTCCCCTTTTGGACTTGCTAGTTTGTATAAATAGGGTAGCTTATTTCGCTTTACTGTACTGGATTCTACCCTCCCAGGCAGCCGGTTTACCACTGGTCAGCTAAGGAGTCAGTAATTTCCTTGTCTAGTTTGTGAGGCTCAAAGAGGGAGCTGAATTGATTTTGTTGGTTGTTGGATCGCACTTTTCTTGTGTCGCATTGAGCTATAAGCTATAAGGCTTCGGTTTCATGAGCTATAAGAAGTCTACAATCCAGTTATAAGACCTTAGCAGTTTGGACAAACCTGTTCTGGTCCTGCTATACAACTTCAAGTTGGAATTGGATTGACTGCTATAAAGCTGTAAAGCTACACTTGCTTGAAATCTATTGTCGTCGCGCCGCTATACCGCTATACGCTTTGAGTCTAGGACTCGTTAGCTTGCTTGGGTCTAGGACCCTTTAGTTTGGATTAGGTTGGATTAGCTGCACGGTTACAAGGATTGCTTGGATTTGAACGCTTTGGAGCATTGGCTTAACACACCATTTCGCTTGCAAGGATATTGGGATTAGGTTAGGATAGGAACAGCTATAAGGCTATACCAGTAACATTAGTTCTGGGTCACAAAACACACAAACCCCATTCGCATTTTATAAAAACTACGGTTCTACTTGTCTCTTGACACTTTATTGAGTGCCTAGAAGTCAATTGATTGAGTTTGCAAGTTTGAACAAACCTGTTTTCGCTTTTGCTTCACACAACAAGTGTAATAAATTCAGATTGCCACAAGCACATACTGTGTTTGGAATCCCCGAACTTGCACGTTGGTTGATAAGGGCATTAAGAGAGTGTTGGTTGTGTTGAGTTGTAGTTGGTTTCGCTTTAGTGTTGAGTGTGGTTTTGAGTTGGTTTTGGTTGTTTTCGCTTTCAGCGCTTGCAGTCAGAGCTTCTATCTCATTTTCGCACCTGGCACCCTATAGCATCCCTTCGCATCTCATTTCCCACGCTTGCCCCAAGACCACCGTATCAGCGTTACAGAGGGAGAACCGGGAGAGTGCTTTGACTGAAATTCTCGCTGGTACCTCGCAAGGTCTTCATCTTTTCCCGAATCGGAGGATCCCTTCTTCCTGACGCGCTATATAATCTCCCACCGCAAAAATGCAAGTGCCAGTGCTAACTTTCAACCGCTCACAACATCCATGCCTCACCACCGCGAGCACCACTCCGCCTCCCGCCGGTACGAATCCTATGCCCCCACACCGGCACCATCGGCGCTCCACCCGCACCCTCGCCCGGCCCCAATTCACCGACGTCTCACGCGACGCCCTCGCCGCCGCGTCCCCCGAGCTCGCATCCGTCCCGCCGAATTCATCCGACACGGCCTGCGCACCAAAACCCCGCAGATGATGGCCGGCATCGCAGCGCTCGCCTCGTCGCACCTCCCCACATCGCTCCCGCGCTCGCACCTCCCGCCCGCATTGACCATCCCATCCGCTCTGTGTCCTCTTCTCCGCATCCGAGCTACCCGATGCATGCACTCGCCATCGGGTCGTCCTCAAGCAAGCACGGACAAGCGCTGGACGCACATCAATCCCTCTTCCCCGTGCACGCGGTCGTGCTGGCCGCGCACTGCGTCAAGCTCCCGCGTCTTCCGGCCCCTGCGCGCTCTTCCTCCTCGCGCGTAGCTCTACAGGTATGCCCGATCGCCCTCCCCTCCCCACAAGTTTTCAGCATCCTGCACGCGTTCATGTACACCCACCGCCTCGACGCCGCGCTCTCCGCGCTCCTGCCCTTGCCCTCTTCATTCATCGAGTCCCTCGGCGCGCGGCGCGCCCACCCCCATCGCGGTCATCCACGCCGCCCTCTCCGCGCCGCAGACGCGGCACGCATTGAGCGCGCATCTGTGCGCCTCCGCCGCGGGGAATTTGAGCGCACTGATGGCGCATGCGGGACACGTGAAGGAATTGTGGCAGGATATGGTCTCGCTGGGCTTGTACGACGCGGAGCTGTGGGACGCTGGTGGTGTTGGGGGGGTTGAATTTGGCGGCGCAGTGAGCTGCTCTTTGCCCTTCTGCTTCCTCGTTTTTTTTCTGTCCCACGTCTGGCGCTCGATGCCACGCTTTCACGAGACCTAGAACATTCTCCTCAACTCAAAATATCTTATATCCCCTTCCTCAATTCCCTTCCTCTATTCCTCTTTCCTCATCTCATCTACATTTCTCGTCTACATTTTTCCTCATTTCTATCTCTCACGACAGTCAAATCTCATACTCCCGTACATCCACACATACCCCATGTAGCATTATCCCGTCCCTCTCCCGCGTCTATTCGATGCCTGTTTCTAATATAGCCCAGTTCTCGATACCTCTGTCTATACCTCTATAGCTGTTTTATACAAATTGCTCTCGTCTCTTTCCCAGTTCGATTCTAGTTTGAATGTGTGTCGAGCCCGGGCCGTCGATTGAACGTCAAATTGGCACTGACGCGCAGCTTCGTTCTCAATGCCTCTAAATAATTCATCATACTCCACTGTTCACCCAGGTGTTCCTCAACCAACCAAAGTACTACCCTTCATTCTACCGTTCATTAAATTCGGGGCACACTGGCTACATCCCCTCCTAGCTATTTCGATTATTCTCATTTCGAAATGCACTTGGCATTCCACTCCCTCCTATCCACCAAGCGCGTTCGCCGCGTCGGTAGAAATAAGTACGTGAATACAGAAATACAGCAGAAGTCGACGGATGGGTCACTGGGTGCGCGTTTGCCGGGTCCGTACATAGAAGATACCGCAGCACTCGGATGGTCAGAAGCTGTCGCGAATTCGATGGCACCGGTGTCCAAGTTTTTCTCCCGCATCCACACACACAGATCACATTTCAATACTTTCACATACAAATTATGTACACTGACAAGATCGACGTCGGCGTGCGAGCTCATAGAGGAAGTTTGGAACAAGAGCCATCGGCGATTGCCGGCGGAGATTGAATTACATTACCCCTTGAGTCTCCAATGTTCAAGTTTCAACCACCAGTTTACTTAAGGTTTACGTCAGATTTATCGCAGTGGGAAAAAGGACGACAGGAAAATCTGACATCCCCTCTGGAATATCTGCTTGGGCCTTTCAGCTGAAGCTGATGTCAATTCAAAACAATAAACTCAAGCCGAATTGAATTTGATTGCTCCAATGTCCACCAGTATGCACAGAGATTTTTTATGGTTGCGACGATATAGTTTTTGATTGGTGGTGAAGCAAACTAGTCACCACAAGTGGACTGAACTCCTCGAAAGTGTGCTGTGGTACGTGGGTTCTGTGTAGTGGAGTGATGTTGCCAGTAAAACACCTGTATATTTATGTGAAACGGACATACTCTATATTGAAGTAAAATTGAAAAGGGAAAAGGACCAGATGAGAGGCCTAGAGGTGCGGGATATAGATGCTCCAGTTCACATCCGTAAGGGCGCCCGGCGGGGGAGCTCGTAAGGCTATGAGTGGTAGGACGATGAGGAAGAGGCGGGCGATGGGGTAGATGGCAAAGCTGAGACAGAAGGGAATCCCGAATGCTAGTCTTATGTACCATGCTGCGGAATCTTCATCAAAGTTGTTAAACCACTCTGCGGCTGCAGACCCTGCTACAATGCCAGGAATTGTAGCAACGGCTACTGCAGACGATCTCCACATCCACATTTCCTGGATGGAAGGGAAATCTGTGTTCCAAGCCGCACAGTGGATGCCGCCAAAAATTGTGCCGATGAGACATTCAATGTAGAAAGCATGGTTGAATTTCTCTTGCCAGGCTTCAGCTGAAGACTGTTATGGATATGCTTACATATCACATTCTAGTAGTTTCTACGTACATCCCAATTCATTCGATCATTCCCACGGTTCAGTTTCCTGAGTCAGTAAGTCTGACTCGATGTTCCATGAGTCAGTATTCTGACTCGATGATTGGCTCCGGAAGCCCAGAACTGTGAATGACTCTTATTGTAGAACCGTATATATACCAGAATGCTTGTATGTAGATAGACCACCACTCTTGCAATTCAACTCCCATCTCGTCTCATATCTCTCTGTGTGAATTTAAGTGAATCTAGCTCAGCACGTGGCATAGCTGCTCAGTAAGGACTTACCACTGCCTGAATCCAAGATAACGCGGTATTGCTTAGCTGAACATTTGGAAGCTGTCCTAAGTGCAGTAAGCCTTAGCGCTGCGCACGCATCTTACGTTGTCGTAGTATTACATACCGTAAGTTGGCAGGTCACACTCGAGGTCAAGACAGGTCTAGTTTGATCCCTCTCTCAGTACCCGGTTATCGAGTTAAGCGTCCTGCCTGCTCGTCATCTGGTACTACTAATCAGTTGAACCATCTCCTACGGGGATTTCGGCAACCCTCAAGCACGCACTCACCGGCTGAGTGCTGATTTCGTTGTGTAGCTGCTGCTACACTTTTCAGGCATTTACGTGTTGATTGTGTCAAAGTGCCCTGATCCTTAACAAAGACCAAAATGAGGGTACTGAGGTGTATAATGCCGCTTCGTAGTCACCCCTGTAATACACACCCAGTGCACCAAAGAACCCATTCCAAAAAATTCCCGTGCCAGGGCTTAGCCTCTTCCTCAGAAAGGTTCTCCGCAGAATGGCCAAGCAGGGAAGAGTTTTGGTATTCCAGAACTGGGTCAGGTATCGGCACCTCCTCCTGTGGTCCAACCAGAATTGGTCGCTGGACGTCGAGAGGTTTGCCCCACCACAACGCGTAGATGAAGATATTGATGACCGCAAAGGCCAGAGTCGTGGCTTCCAGTTCAGACACAGGAAGACGTTGATGGATCCGGGCTACACACTGTGCCGTGAACCAAAGTCCCTGGATGAGTGCTACACCCTTAGATAGAGCATCACCCTTGCTCACTACGTTCCGGTCCCACCTAACCTCACCTTTTGTAGGTGATGGAGGCTGAGGGCAGGTCAGCGTAGATGACGACACTTACCGTGTTTAGGCCAACTACACTTGATTTTTTGGTAGGTGATGGCGGGTCAGCATAGCCTATCTGTAGCCGACCTGTGCTCAATCGGCACAGATCAGCGTAGGTGAGCGTACCTCCCTACGCTCACCTGCTCAGACCTGCCCTCACTCTCTGTTTTCTTGATAGCTCAGTGGCTCCAGAAAGAGCTACGCTCAGCCACGGTCAGCCAGGCAGAACTTCGCACGGCCAGACACACCTACGCAGACCTTCCCGTAGCTATGCAGAGTCGGCCTCTGCATAGCTCTGGGTGGCAACCTAACCTCAGCCTGAGGTTAGAAGGGGCTGGAACGTAGTGGCTCTTGTCCTTGATATTGTCCTCCTCGATAGCACCGATATCGGCCAAATATTCTGGGATGGTCTTAAATTGTTCTCAAATGACGACCGGGCGGTGTCCAGCCCGCGACACAAAACCCCCCATACAGATGAAGAACCCGTGTGTCCGCAACATATAAAAATCTATGGGAGTACTGTAAACAAAGTTTCTCCGTTGGTATATGCAAGTTTCACTCACCTCTGGCAAATCCCCGTGCAGCCTCGCCGCGAACCCCACCATAATTTCTGGGGCGATGATGGCGATGAGCATCATCTTCAACCTCTGCCAGAACAGGGTGAGTCTACTCTGGTTTGGTGGTGGCACATTCGGATGCATGGACACCCATGTGCACTAGTCCTTTGGTTACCGCGCCATCATATGAGCGTCGAGGGTTATTATATAAGCATCCTTTTTGGGAAACCACGTGCACCAGGCTTACACGCGACTTGACGCGCCGAGCGAGGCTGGAGACCCTATCGAGACAGTGTTAAGTATCTATCGAGCATCTATTTGCTACAGGAGCCTCAGATACTTTCTCCGGGTGACACAAGCGGAGAAGGACGACCACGAACAACTTAGGGGGTTTCCCACCAAATTAAGCAGGCACGGCCAAAATAATATTCAGCAGCATAAATTGAACCAGGGATAAGATAGGTATAGCTGCGTGAACCGATCTTTTACTCATTGTCGCGTCAAATAGCATGGTACACGACCAAGACGCATGAAAGTGCGGGATTGTTTGGTCGTGCATCGCTGATCATTACATAATAAGATTGGACGCAGGTAATCAAGCGCGGTAACTAACAGACTGTATATCCAGTGAGGAACGAGCAAGGTTGGATACTACAGTGTCTGTCAAGAGAGACTACATGTGCACGCGAAGATGGTAGCCAGACACCCCCAAATAATGTTGAAAAGCTTGCGACACTCATTGACGTTGTTGCAGGACTCGGTTGGCGCCCGAGGATCCAGATGTGACTCATAGATTGGGCGGCCGTTGTGGTAGAGCGTGTGGACGAGAAAGAGCAGGATGATCATGGTGGGTGTCTTGATAGTGCGAGTGGAAGGGAGAGGGGAAGTCGGTTAATGCCCAATGGCGTCCGTATTTTTGGAATGAGGCAGGGCAGTATATGTACTCAATCTGACAGGCTAGGCAAGCTTTTCGACAGCTTGAAGTAATCACACAACTTTGCCGGCGAGTTCGGGTTAAAAGCAGTAAATACTACGCCAGGCCCTCACAAGGAAACACCCGTGTCGAGAGGAGAAGCAATGCGGGAGGGGCAGTAAGAAGAGAGGATTCTGGCAAAATGCGCGACTTGTTTTGACACGGGGGCTGCACATCAGACTTAGTCTGAATTTGTTGGCGGACCCGAAGCCGTACCTCAGATTTTGATGGCCGACATGTGACTGCACGTGGTCTCCCACAGTTGAAAGAAATTCACTACACTGCACAGAGTGCATTTTGTCCCTCAAACTTACAAGCTGTTTGCATAATTGATGACAGTCAGGACAAAAAAAAAGAAAGAAAGAGAAACTTGATGCAAACCTGTTTTGTTCATTTCTCATTCGATTCTCGTCCATTTGTGCTAAAAATGGGGGCAATCCGGAGGGTTCTTCGGGATCATTATGCCCATACCATACTCACCCCCAATTCAAAGTTTCAAGATGGGTCATTTTTGGGGTGTAATTGATGAATTTCACCCATCTTGAATCTTGTACTGTCTGTTTCTCACCCATTTCTGGATGGTTTGTCTTGAAATCGAGTGCATAAGGGAATCCATACCTCCTCGACCTATCCATGTACTTATTGCAATGTTTGTCCTCCATATCTGTGTGCACTTTGCGAATATATCAGCTGGCTTTCCGTAGGATAGGGTAAAGCCCACCAACGTACTCATGTGGGGCACACCAATGTGAGTGATAACCATACTCAGCGGCACAACAAAGGGTTCCTCATATCTGGGATTTCCATATGCACCCACTCCCATGCAATTCTGGAAGGGAATGACGAAGAAAAACATTTTTTTTCCCAGATTCCCACAATTGGACTGAGATCCTTTCAATTTTGCAATACATCTTTCTCAATCATCTTTGGATGGAATTGGATGAAATCACATGTATATGAGAATCCCAGCTGTAGAGATTCCACTGATGGATTACGTACTATAATTCTTTTTCTTAATCTCACGCAATGGGTTAATAGGTTGGTGGGCTTTACCCCGCCCACCAAAAGCCTGCCAACATATTCATACAATGCACACTGCTGTGGCGCAAAATCATACTGACAAGTATATGGAAAAATGGAGGAAGCGTGGGATTCATATGTACTTTTAATTTTGAGGCAAACCATCCAGAAATGCGTGAGAAATGTCCAGTACAAGATCCACGATGCGTGAAATTTTGTCAATTACACCCGAAAAATGACCCACCTCGAAACTTTCAATTGGGAGGTGAGTAGGTTATAGAAATGAAGGTCCCGAGAAACCTTTCCAATTGCCTCCATTTTCAGCCCAAACAGATGAGAATTGGAGGAGAAATGAGTAAAACAAGTCTTGCATAAATTTTTTCTTTCTTTCGTTTTTTTCTTCAGACTGTCATCAATTTTGCAAAGAGCTGTAAGCTGTTAATTAGCAAAACACTGTAAAGAGTCTTCTGGGTTCCAAAAGGTACCAGATTCTTGTGCTTCGAAAGCGACCTGGTGTGTTTTACCCCCAGATTTTATAGAGGACAAAAATATTGATGAGGAGGTCAAAGAAACTGCTTCATGTGGACCCGAAACCGTACCTCGGTTTTGATGGCCAGATGTGTGTTCCCACCGCAGAAAAAGCACTGTCACGCAGTGTTTCAACCCTCAAAAAATATATTCTCCCTCTCTAAATTCTCAATTCATTCAACGGATCCATATCAGGATTTTATTGACTATCTTTGAGATCCTTGTGGAGTCTGGCTACGGGAGACTAACGTCAGACTCAGAGTGGTGCAGGGAACTTCTGCTCGGATTGCCTCCGAACAGGAACCGTTCAACGCTGGACAGTGATTCATATTAGCTACTTTCGCTATTGCTATAGTATTACAATTCAAGATACTCCGATCTCCTGTCGCTGGTGCTGTGGATCGTGGAGCGCAGGCTCGGCACGCTGCAGGTCCGCATGTGATGCCGTGATGGTGCAGCGAGCGAGCGAGCCATGCACCGTGTTTGCAGGGAGCTGTGTGGATGGGCTTGTGCTCATCTGTATATGCCTCGTGCCCGTTTGAATGTGGTCTGAGGTTGAGGGCCATTCACCAGCCGCACATGCACAACGGGCGGTGAATGCGCCGCCGTTTGTGGGTGCGCGGCACGCGGTGAGCGGGGGGAGGCGCAACAGTCCAGAGGAGTGGAGTTGGTGGGCGGGGGACGTAGCTGAAAAGTTGCCTGACTTGCAGAAGCGGTTTTTTAATGGGCCGTAGGACTTGCAGGAACTGGAGGAGGCAAAATTTTCGAGAATACGGAGAAGAGGAGACGTGTTGAAAGGAAAGGCATCGATGAGGCTCGAACACATGATGAATCAAATAAAAAATGATGTTCAAAAACAGAGCAACAACAACTAAGCAACTAAATAAAGCAGCCGTTGAAGCCCAGTGAGAACGACGTCTTGCCATATCTTGTGATATCAGATCATATCTTGCCATCACTGGTTGAACATTTCGGGTTTTTCGGTGAAAAAATTGGTGAAAACTAGTTTGGGTTTTACACAAATTTTTCAGTGAAAATGTGGGTGAAAAACTTAAAACATTTTCACAGCTCTTTTCACTGAAAAGACAGGTGAAAAATGCGAAACAAAGTTGTTGGTTTTCTTTGAAAGAATTTCACCGATGTTTTCAAAGTAATTTTCACTAATTTTTCGCCGAAAACTAGGTGAAAAACTTAAAACATTTTCACAGCTCTTTTCACTGAAAAGGCAGGTGAAAAATGCGAAACAAAGTTGGTGGTTTTCTTTGAAAGAATTTCACCAATGTTTTCAAAGTAATTTTCACTAATTTTTCGCCGAAAACTAGGTGAAAAACTTAAAACGTTTTCACTGCTCTTTTCACTGGAAAGGCAGGTGAAAAATGCGAAACAAAGTTGGTGGTTTTGTTCAAAAGAATTTCACTCCTGTTTCACCCATATTTACAGGCAAAAACTGGGGTGAAAAATTTGAAACTTTTTTCACCTTGATTTTCATCACAATTTTCAAGTTCCAAAAGACAATTAATTGTGTGAAAAATGTTTGATGTAAAAGGCTGTAAAATTGGGAATGTGGTTTCGAAGGTTTTACACATTTTTCAGAACATTTTATCTCAAATTTTCCACTACTAAACATAGTGAAAAATTTGAAAGAATTTCCACCTAGATTTTCAGCATAAACGATGGTGAAAAACTTAAAACATTTTTCAGACATTTTAGGCTCAAAGGTAAGGTGATAAACTTGAAATATGGCATTCAAATTTTGTTCCAATATTAATAGAGAAAAATTAGCAAGATTTAGTTTCAAATTTTCCGGTGAAAAATGTCAAACTTTCTCGAAAACAATATTTGATGAAAAATTTGAAACATTTGAGAAGAAAAATTTAGAGGATGTTAAGATGAAAAATTTGAAATACAGATTCAAGTTATTCACTAGTTTACAGGGTCTCATTCAGAAGGAAACTGATGTGTAAAATTTGAAACATTGTGCTTTGAATATCTTTCAAATTTTTCAGATCATTAATTTGACTTTGGTAGTGAAAAATCTGTGAAAAATTTAAAACTTTTCTAGAAAGGGTCTCAAGTTTTTCAGGTGATGATAAGTGAAAAATAGGTGAAAAACCTAAATCTTTCTGGTTGATATGGAAGGTAAGTCTGAGTGGAAGGGTTATTTAGCATTTGTGCTGGGATGCCTGGATACAACTGTGGGATGCGTCGTAGGGTACCCTGCAATGGTTGCGTAGCTCAGCTGCATTGGTGGTCAACGGGCGTGAGTGCCTAAGGTGAAGGTCCAGCGATCGAGTCCCCGACCAGCTGTTTGCTTTTTGTGGGCACAAATGTAGGTTTGACTCCGAACATGGCCACTTTCTCTCTCTCTCTGTTCTTTTTTTGAAGGTCTAGATCTGTTCAGAAATCTGCTTAGAAGGCAAGTGCATCTCACTTTGCCTCTTCACGGGGCACATCATTGCTGAAAATGGTCCAAAATCACCAATTGGCAGCGTAATATGCCCCGGGAAGAGGCAAAGTCAGACGGACTTGTCCGCTGAGTAGATTTCTGAACAGATATGGACCACAGGCACCGTTGGTGGCCACCAGAACCCAAGTCCAGCCTCAAGTGCCCCCGTGGAAATCACATCATCGCTGAAAATGGTCCAAAATCACCAATTGGCAGCGTAATATGCCCCGGGAAGAGGCAAAGTGAGACGGACTTGCCCGCTGGGTTGATTTCTGAACGGATGCAGACCATAGGCACCGACTAGGACCGTCAAAACACAGGTCCAGCCTCAATTGCAGTTGCAGAGTTTAAATCCTCACCAAAAAACAGTATGGTTTGATAGCGTAATTCGCCCCAGGAAGAGGCAAGGTGAGACGGACTTGCCCGCTGAGTGTATTTCTGAGGCAATATGGACAAGGGGCATCGTGGATGATGCCCAAAACCCAAGTCCAACCTCAATCACACTCGTGGAATTTGAATCATCACTGAAAACAGCGAAAAAGCAGTGTTTGACAGTGTAACTCGCCCTAGGAAGGAGCAATGTGAGACGGACTTGCCTGCTGAGTCTATTTCTAAGGAGATATAGACTAGGGGCATGGTGGATGATGCCCAAAACCCAAGTCCAACCTCAATTGCCTCCGTGGAAATCACATCATCACTGAAAATGGTCCAAAATCACCAATTGGCAGCGTAATATGCCCCGGGAAGAGGCAAAGTCAGACGGACTTGTCCGCTGAGTAGATTTCTGAACAGATATGGACCACAGGCACCGTTGGTGGCCACCAGAACCCAAGTCCAGCCTCAAGTGCCCCCGTGGAAATCACATCATCGCTGAAAATGGTCCAAAATCACCAATTGGCAGCGTAATATGCCCCGGGAAGAGGCAAAGTCAGACGGACTTGTCCGCTGAGTAGATTTCTGAACGTATGCTGACCACAGACCCCGTTGGTAGCCACCAGAACCCAAATCCAACCTCAACTGCCCCCGTGGAAATCACATCATCGCTGAAAATGGCCCAAAATCACCAATTGGCAGCCTAATATGCCCCGGGAAGAGGCAAGGTGAGACGGACTTGCCCGCTGAGTGGATTTCTGAACAGATATGGACCGCAGGCACCGTTGGTGGCCACCAGAACCGAAGTCCAGCCTCAACTGCCCCCGTGGAAATCACATCATCACTGAAAATGGCCCAAAATCACCAATTGGCAGCGTAATATGCCCCGGGAAGAGGCAAAGTGAGACGGACTTGCCCGCTGAGTGTATTTCTGAGGCAATATGGACCAGGGGCATCGTGGATGACGCCTAAAACCCAAGTCCAACCTCAATCACACTCGTGGAATTTGAATCATCACTGAAAACAGCGAAAAAGCAGTGTTTGACAGCGTAACTCGCCCTAGGAAGGAGCAAAGTGAGATGGACTTGCCCGCTGAGTGTATTTCTGAGGCAATATGGACAAGGGGCATCGTGGATGATGCCAATTCCACGAGTGTGATTGAGAGCGAGCAATTCTACCCTAAACACGTGACTGGCTGGGGGCTGGAGGGTGCAACAAACAAGGACAATGTGTATTGGACAGTGGCTGACGGTCCTTCGGGGAAAAAGATCGCCTCGAAAATGTTCAAATCAGCTTCAAATGGGATGGGAGTAGCATAGAAAGATAGCGCTTGTTTTAGCGGTTCAACCAGTACCACCTTCGTCGCGAACAGTTTTGATTCAGACAATGTCCCAAAATGGGTTTGCGATGTGGCTGTGTGGATAACGTCACGACGATTACATACTCACGCGTCGACAGTCGCGTCGCCCCTTCTCCAACCTCCTCTCTTCCTCTCATTGCCCGCCATGGAAGATTTGGACATCGTAACGCGTAGCGACGATTCAGAGCTGCATACTTCCGATTCAGAAGACCTGGCATACACACTTCCCAACCGCTCCCTCAAGCAGTGCCGTGAATGCAACTTCCAATATCCCTCCTCTCGACTCTTCTTTGACAGAGAGCTTGATGTCTGCCGTGTCTGCGCCTTCGAATTCTCCACCACCCAGCCATATCTACCAGCCCCAAGCTCTCATCCCAATCCCACCCCGCATCCAAACACAAGCCAACGGCTCTGCTTTGGGTGCTTACGCCACGTCGGTTGCAACACCCAAGAATGGGATCCAGAGCGGGACCGGTGCATCCGATGCGCAACAGAGCAGACGGAAGGCGAGGCACATCGCCGTGCAAGAGCAGCCCGCTATGACAAGATTCTCATTCCAACTCGGCAGGATTGTGTCTTGTGTGATGGTCGTTACGGAATGGCGAGTTTTAGGGATCGCATGACAGGAGAAACACACGACCGCTGCAGTTCGTGTCGGAAAAGGGAGAAGTGCACGCGGTGCTTCAAGATCAAAAAGCGCAAACACTTCGTGAAGCCGAGCACCTCAATCGTTGCAGCTACATCCATCACAGATCCACCGCCACTCTTTCGTCGTTGCGCAGAATGCAGGCAAGATGCGATGCAGCGTATTGAACACCGCCGGGAAGTTGCTGAGGCTGCTGGTAAGCTAATGCTCCGATTTTATGGTGTTGTGCTCACAGTTGGCCGCAAAAGGTCGTCGGTATTGCGCTCAAGGTTCGCACACTGTCAATGCCGACGATTGCCTTGACCCGGATGGCACCATGTATCTCACTTGCCGCGCCTGCCGCATTCGACGGCGAGAAGGATATGCTCGGAATCCACGTAACACTGGGAATGTGCGTGATGCCCAAGATGAGGGTGATGGCCTCATACCAGACGACGATGATGAAGGTGTCGGTACATTGGCTCCTGACGAGTACGATGCCGCTTTCGGTGATGGCGCAGATCTGGCCGCTGTCGACCTCCCGGAAGACGCTGCCCTCACTGATATTGAAGCACAGTGCCTTGCAAATTTCGACGCGGCACTGAACGCTATCAAGATCGAGACATGTAACTGCTGTGGAGAAGAGGGATTTCATGTCAAGCTCAAAGCATCTGGGATGTGCTCAAGGTGTGAAACTGATAAACGGGACATCAAGAAGTGGTCTGATCAAAATAACGTCAATCCAAGTAAGTACAGTTTACAATCTTCCAGGATCAGTGCTTACAGTTAGTGTAGTGCCTGAGGACAAGCGCCCAGCTTGCCTCAAGAATCTTACAGAGGTCGAGGAGATGATCATCGCACGCGTCAAGTCGGTGATGCAGGTTCGATGGACGCGCGGCCGACAGCTCTGCTACAAGGACCATATAATTAATTTCCGGCAAGATATCATCAATATAGCTCAGGCGCTTCCCCGCCTCCCCCAGGACATTGATATGATCATCATCCGGCGAGAAGGTGTAAATCTCGAAGGTCACATCGACTTTACCGTTCGGAGGGAGAAAGTGCGGGAAGCACTCGAGTACAAGATCGCGCACGACCCAATGTACTTCGATCTCACTTTGGATCTTGACGCTCTGGCGGCGCTCCCGGAAAATGGTTCTGTTGCTCATCTTATCCCCATGTGCCGCGAAGGACGACAGGACGGACAAGATGTTGTCGACCCAGCAGCTGCAATGCCGGCCGGTCCCTCTGATGCAGCGGCAGCTCCAGGTATTGACGAAGACGGAGACGAGGCCTTCCTTGCTGGGATGCTGGATGTCGGTGGGGGTGTGCGCGAAGAGGTCGTGGTGGTGCGGGAGGCAGCAAACGCTGTCGCTCAGGGGCCGCTCTATGAGCAGAATATTGTCAGATACATTCTTTTCTCTGTTGCGGAGCCAATACATACTTTGTGAATAGATTCACGCACCACCCCTCAATCCTGATCCCATAAACGAAAGCACACCGGGTTACATGGCGCTGGCATTCCCGACGCTGTTCCCTGATGGGAAAGGTGACTTTCACAACATTCGGACAATCAAGGTCGAATTCGGTGAATATATGACTCACCTTATGCGCTACCAGGGCGGCCGTTTTGCCCGTCATCGGCGTTTCCCCTGGTTTGCTTTCAATACCCTCCAGCGCCAACGTACCCACAGCCAGGCGAAAATTTTCGTCAAGCAACAACACGACGCTGGGCAATTGACGGCTGCGGAATTGAAGGCCATGCTGGAGCAGGGCGACACCCATGTTGCCAATAACATGATCCGCTATGGCGCGAAGTTACGTGGAACACGGGCATACTGGCTGGCGCGTCGGAACGAATTGAATGATCTAATCAGAATCAAGGGCGCACCACACATTTTCTTTACTCTCAGCGCTGCAGACCTGCAGTGGATGGATCTTCATCAACACATGCCCCAAGAAATCCCGACTCCTGCGGGTGACGACGCGGCTGCAAAGAAGCAACGGCGGTTAGCACTCGAAAGGAATCCTCATCTCGCTGCGCAATACCTCGACCTCCGTGTTCAAGCGCTGTTGAAACATGTCATCGGGCCGTTATTTAAGGTCAAGGACTTCTGGTACCGATACGAGTGGCAGGAACGAGGCAGTGGGCACGTCCATGGCTTCCTCTGGGTCAAGGATGCACCAAATGTGGACGACATTGATTGGAATCTTCTGAAGGGTGACCTGCCGCTTCCTGAGGACCAGCAACAGCGGATGGACGCCTTCACAAATTATTGGAAAGGAATCATCAGTGCCATGAACCCGTTTCCTCGGGAAGATGAGAACGTACCACTTGTTGGCAAGCATCCCTGCAACCAGGAGCGCGCGGCCCTGAAGCACACAAAAGAGGAGCTGTCGGAGATCCTGAATTGGGTTGAACGACACACAAAGTGCATGCCTGGTTACTGTCAAGTCAAGCGCAAATTCCCCGGTGAACAGGAGCCACGACTTACCTGTCGCTTTGACTATCCCATGGAACTCCGAGAAGAGGCTGGTATCGGCTTCGACAGCAAGAAACGCGTACGCTTTGAGCCGGCACGCAACGACCGCCTGTTAAACACGTATAACCGCGCTATGATTCTTGCATGGCGGGCCAATATTGATGTGAAGCCAGTAATGAGTACCGCTGCGGCACAGAAGTAAGCCTCTCAATTCGCTCTGCTGGTAGAATGCTTACGTCGATGCAGTTACATCGCGAAGTACGCCAGCAAGTCGGAGCAGCAGGCGCCTGCATTTCCACAACTACTATCGACAATAGTCAACCAGATGGATGGTGCGGGAACTGCGAAATCTGCCTGTCAGAAGCTGCTGAACAAAATGCTCGGGGAGCGTACATACTCCGCACAAGAAACTGCGCACCTGTCACCGCGGGCAAAGCCTAGGGCACCTGTTTTTCAGGTGCCGGAAGGGCACCATGCATGGCACCATGCACGGCACCTACTAAGGCACTTTTTCCTGCAGGGTGCCTTGAGGCATGCCGGTAATCGGGCCACCATCCGACCCGCCAAAAAAGCTCGGGCGCTCAAATTGGCGCCCGGTGCGATCCGACAGCGCGGTGAGGTGCTGTTTGTTCCGCAACAGCTGCCTCACCTGCCGTGGATGGTGCTGTCTAGGCCCAGTGCAGGTGCCGTGCATGGTGCCCTTCCGGCACCTGCAGGCCAGGTGCCTTGGGCATTGCCCCCGGTGTGTTGCTGGGTATCCCGCTCGTTCGGACATCGGTCTCCTTCCAAACACTGAACCTGAGCGCTGAGGGGGGAGTGCGAGAACTCCAAGCCGAGGAAGCTGACGATGTAGATGAACCTGCTGAACGTCCTGTTACGGGTAACTCGTGGTTCCAGCGGTTGGTCTTCACTTGGTGGTGGTTAAACATATGTATTGATGTTGTTTAACACAGGTACATGCAACGCGCACCAGAGCTCGAAGAGCTCTCCATGCACGACGTTTTTCGAAACTACACTTGGGTGAAAACTCAATGGCGGAAACGGCGTGCCAGCAGCGATGTCATTCTCCGTACCTTTCCACGCATTTCACCCAACCCCGATGGTGATCAGTACGAAGCGTATTGTCGGACCAAAATCCTCCTACACCACCCGTACCGCGACCTAGCAGCCTTGAAGAGGCTTGATGGCGAAGACGTGACATGGGAGGAGCTCTGGGCGCTCTGCCGGACTGCGGAACATGGCCATCCAAAAGACACACTCAGGTGCTGGGAGACGGAAAACCGAACACCACAGGAGGAGGCGGACGACGATGACGATGTGCCAAACCCTGACGCTGCACCTCATCAGGACGATTGGCAGGTTTTTGCGGAAGCTTTTCCAAACGCACCGATTCCACAATTCGAGCTGTCCGATCTGGGAACACGGCCAATTGACGACGGTTGGGATCTTGACGCGGCGCACGATGGAAGATGGTCGAATATCGACCGTATGAAAGGCTACTTGGACGACGAGAAGAGGCAAGCAGGCATCAACTTGATGCCGGATCAAAATCCAGACCGAGTCGACTATGGCACTCTGGAGGACGAACAAGCTGAAATCTTCGAACTCTTTGGGTCCATCTATGCGGATATTCTTGCTGACTCACCCCCCGTTCAATCGTTAATGCATGTAGATGGCTCTGCTGGCTGCGGTAAGACCTACCTCATACATGCAATATGTCAAGTTCTACGTGAAATGGCCGCTGAAGAGTCTGTGGAAGAAAATCCTGTTCGTGTGTTAGCCCCGTCTGGAGCAGCCGCCCTCAACATCAATGGACATACAATTCACTCTGCTCTTGGCCTCCCTGTTAATACTGAATTCGTCCCTCTGTCTGGTGCTCGACTCGCGCGCCTTCAAACACAGTGGAAAGGTGTGCATTTTGTTATCGTGGACGAAAAATCAATGCTCGGCCTCAAGACCTTGGCCATGATCGATGCGCGCCTCCGCCAATTGTTCCCCCAATGCAGCCATATCCCGTTCGGTGGCCGTCATGTCCTCCTCTGCGGTGATTTCGCACAATTACCGCCAGTCGGCGATCGCCCTCTCTACGCGCCACCTTCTCCGGGCTCCGCTCTCAGCACCGATGGTGCAATCCTGTACAAGCTCTTCACAAAGAGCTACCGCCTCAAAGTGCTTCATCGACAAGAAGGAGAGACTCCCGAGCAACTGGCTTTCAAGTTAGCTCTGAAGCATGCGTCCCATGGCGGTCTCAGTCCTGACGACTGGGAATTCTTGAAGACACGGGCTGAGAACAATCTCACCCAAGCTGAGAGAGAATCTTTTCACGACGCAGTCTGTCTCTACACCACGCGGAACGATGTCGAGGCCATCAATCTGGCGCATCTACAAGCACTCAACCAGCCTTGCGCACGTATCCAGGCCAAGCATGATGGAGGTCCGGGCGGTCACAAAGTTAGTGCGGACGATGCTGGTGGGCTCGAAAACCACACTGTTCTTTCTCGCGGGGCGAAGGTCATGCTCACACGGAATCTATGGGCGGATAAAGGTGCGCATTCTGATTTCGTATGGCAATCTCGAAGTCCTGATTGGTTACAGGTCTTGTGAACGCAACGGTGGGCATTGTGGAGGATGTCGTCTGGATGCCAGGGTCGTCTAGGTCCGGCTTACCTCTTGCCGTTCTCGTCTCATGCCCAACCTACACCGGCCCGACGTTGTGGAGAATGGAGGCGCGCCCGGACTTCCCTAACGGCGTGCCCATCGTCCCGTTTCCCCCAGTCAAAAGCACATTTGAACATGCCGGCAAGAATATGTCTCGCACTCAAGTGCCATTACGTCTCGCTTGGGCTGTGACTGTCCACAAATCTCAAGGTTTAACGCTCCTGAAGGTCAAGTTAGGGCTTGGGAAGAAAGAGTTTGCCAGCGGTCTCACCTTTGTCGGCCTTTCACGCGTCAAAACAATCAATGCGCTGATGATAGTCGGCCCATTCGACTACTCCCGGGTTCAGCGCCTGGCTGGCTCAAATTACCAGTTTCGGTTGGAAGATGCTGCACGTCGATACCACTAGATGAATTTGAATATTATATTTGTACCAAATGAATTTATTTGATGACTCAACGAGAACATTGAGTGCTATTCTAAGGCTCTGTCTTCTTCGCGAGCACCCCGCGCCTCAGCGGATACATTTTACTGGTGCGATTGAGGTTGGACTTGGGTTTTGGGCATCATCCACGATGCCCTTGGTCCATATTGCCTCAGAAATACACTCAGCGGGCAGGTCCATCTCACTTTGCTCCTTCCTAGGGCGAGTTACGCTGTCAAACACTGCTTTTTCGCTGTTTTCAGTGATTCCACGAGTGTGATTGAGGTTGGACTTGGGTTTTAGGCGTCATCCACGATGCCCCTGGTCCATATTGCCTCAGAAATACACTCAGCGGGCAAGTCCGTCTCACCTTGCCTCTTCCTGGGGCGAATTACGCTATCAAACCATACTGTTTTTTGGTGAGGATTTAAACTCTGCAACTGCAATTGAGGCTGGACTTGTGTTTTGACGGTCCTAGTCGGTGCCTGTGGTCTGCATCCGTTCAGAAATCCATTCAGCGGGCAAGTCCGTCTGACTTTGCCTCTTCCCGGGGCATATTACGCTGCCAATTGGTGATTTTGGACCATTTTCAGTGATGATGTGATTTCCACGGAGGCAATTGAGGTTGGACTTGGGTTTTGGGCATCATCCACCATGCCCCTAGTCTATATCTCCTTAGAAATAGACTCAGCAGGCAAGTCCGTCTCACATTGCTCCTTCCTAGGGCGAGTTACACTGTCAAACACTGCTTTTTCGCTGTTTTCAGTGATGATTCAAATTCCACGAGTGTGATTGAGGTTGGACTTGGGTTTTGGGCATCATCCACGATGCCCCTTGTCCATATTGCCTCAGAAATACACTCAGCGGGCAAGTCCGTCTCACCTTGCCTCTTCCTGGGGCGAATTACGCTATCAAACCATACTGTTTTTTGGTGAGGATTTAAACTCTGCAACTGCAATTGAGGCTGGACCTGTGTTTTGACGGTCCTAGTCGGTGCCTATGGTCTGCATCCGTTCAGAAATCAACCCAGCGGGCAAGTCCGTCTCACTTTGCCTCTTCCCGGGGCATATTACGCTGCCAATTGGTGATTTTGGACCATTTTCAGCGATGATGTGATTTCCACGGGGGCACTTGAGGCTGGACTTGGGTTCTGGTGGCCACCAACGGTGCCTGTGGTCCATATCTGTTCAGAAATCTACTCAGCGGACAAGTCCGTCTGACTTTGCCTCTTCCCGGGGCATATTACGCTGCCAATTGGTGATTTTGGACCATTTTCAGCAATGATGTGCCCCGTGAAGAGGCAAAGTGAGATGCACTTGCCTTCTAAGCAGATTTCTGAACAGATCTAGACCTTCAAAAAAAGAACAGAGAGAGAGAGAAAGTGGCCATGTTCGGAGTCAAACCTACATTTGTGCCCACAAAAAGCAAACAGCTGGTCGGGGACTCGATCGCTGGACCTTCACCTTAGGCACTCACGCCCGTTGACCACCAATGCAGCTGAGCTACGCAACCATTGCAGGGTACCCTACGACGCATCCCACAGTTGTATCCAGGCATCCCAGCA
The DNA here is from genome assembly GCA_029281795.1 of Mycena crocata. Taxonomy (NCBI): domain Eukaryota; kingdom Fungi; phylum Basidiomycota; class Agaricomycetes; order Agaricales; family Mycenaceae; genus Mycena; species Mycena crocata. Next base: position 39,581 of record JARJCP010000043.1, on the reverse strand, counting down.
CAAATGCTAAATAACCCTTCCACTCAGACTTACCTTCCATATCAACCAGAAAGATTTAGGTTTTTCACCTATTTTTCACTTATCATCACCTGAAAAACTTGAGACCCTTTCTAGAAAAGTTTTAAATTTTTCACAGATTTTTCACTACCAAAGTCAAATTAATGATCTGAAAAATTTGAAAGATATTCAAAGCACAATGTTTCAAATTTTACACATCAGTTTCCTTCTGAATGAGACCCTGTAAACTAGTGAATAACTTGAATCTGTATTTCAAATTTTTCATCTTAACATCCTCTAAATTTTTCTTCTCAAATGTTTCAAATTTTTCATCAAATATTGTTTTCGAGAAAGTTTGACATTTTTCACCGGAAAATTTGAAACTAAATCTTGCTAATTTTTCTCTATTAATATTGGAACAAAATTTGAATGCCATATTTCAAGTTTATCACCTTACCTTTGAGCCTAAAATGTCTGAAAAATGTTTTAAGTTTTTCACCATCGTTTATGCTGAAAATCTAGGTGGAAATTCTTTCAAATTTTTCACTATGTTTAGTAGTGGAAAATTTGAGATAAAATGTTCTGAAAAATGTGTAAAACCTTCGAAACCACATTCCCAATTTTACAGCCTTTTACATCAAACATTTTTCACACAATTAATTGTCTTTTGGAACTTGAAAATTGTGATGAAAATCAAGGTGAAAAAAGTTTCAAATTTTTCACCCCAGTTTTTGCCTGTAAATATGGGTGAAACAGGAGTGAAATTCTTTTGAACAAAACCACCAACTTTGTTTCGCATTTTTCACCTGCCTTTCCAGTGAAAAGAGCAGTGAAAACGTTTTAAGTTTTTCACCTAGTTTTCGGCGAAAAATTAGTGAAAATTACTTTGAAAACATTGGTGAAATTCTTTCAAAGAAAACCACCAACTTTGTTTCGCATTTTTCACCTGCCTTTTCAGTGAAAAGAGCTGTGAAAATGTTTTAAGTTTTTCACCTAGTTTTCGGCGAAAAATTAGTGAAAATTACTTTGAAAACATCGGTGAAATTCTTTCAAAGAAAACCAACAACTTTGTTTCGCATTTTTCACCTGTCTTTTCAGTGAAAAGAGCTGTGAAAATGTTTTAAGTTTTTCACCTAGTTTTCAGCGAAAAATTGGTGAAAATTACTTTGAAACCATGGGTGAAATTCTTTCAAAGACAACCACCAACTTTGTTTCGCATTTTTCACCTGTCTTTTCAGTGAAAAGAGCTGTGAAAATGTTTTAAGTTTTTCACCCACATTTTCACTGAAAAATTTGTGTAAAACCCAAACTAGTTTTCACCAATTTTTTCACTGAAAGACCCGAAATGTTCAACCAGTGCATATCTTGAATTTTTAAAATCTCATCTTGCTATATCTTAGCGCTCTCGATATTCTCCTAAATTTCTCGTGAATTTCCAGTAATAAGCGCGGAGCGGCTTCGCCGCTCCGCGACAGCGGCAATCACCCATCTTCAATGGTGTTCTCAGTTCGGATCATCACAAATCACTGATCTCCATCGCACGCCAAGGCTCCGAAAACGGCATCCACCCAACTTCAGTGAACCGGGGTGCTGTTCAACGATCTCCACTGAACATCAACAGAATATCCAGTGGCATCCACTGTCTATAGTATTGAAATGTATATTTTTTGCCGTCAACAGTTTCCCAAACCACAGTCACCCTGCACCCTACCTTTGCCAAAATCCAGTGGAAATCAAGCCAATGTACGGTGGAACTCAGTGGAAATCCAGTGAATATTAGCCGATTTATCAGCACTGTTCTTCACAGATGCAGCACCTGTCCTGGCCGGACGGTGGATCAAGAACTTAAGGAAGCGTGGGTCTGTCGCAAACTTCGGCAGCTTGAGTGCCTCCAGGACCTGAGGTTTGAGGTCCTTGACCGTGATGTCTTTGGGCAGGCCTGGAATAGGGATTTCCAGCGCAATTGCAACGGCGAGGAGCTGAGTCTTGTTCAAACTGCCGATAGAAGCCCCTTTGATTTGGTCAAGAGGGGGAAGAGCGCTGAGGTCGATTTTCGGCGGCATGGTGGTGAAAGACTTGAAAAGATGAGGGAGGCCGGAATCCACCGAATACCGATGGCCAAAATCATGTGCTCAATAGGCTGATTATAAATTCGTTGACCATGTTCAGTGGAGTTCAGTGAACATGAACTGGGTTCCACTGAAGTACGGCGGATAGGGGTGAACACATACGGCCACCATCACTGATGTGCACTGATGTAGACTATCTAATCTATCTGTTCTACCGATGACGCCGGTGATCGGCGATATTCGATGTTGTCCGATGTTCTCCGATGTTCTTCGTAGCTCCGGGCATATAACTCTGAATTTCTGCAAAATAAGATGTTCTCTGACGTCAGACCAATTTGCTTCAACGCAAGGTCATGAAATCGGCTCATTGATGATGCCTGTGGTTGGCTACGTCTCGGCTAAGATAGCCACTGCACCCGTGCATGATCCGATTTGATCCATGCATTCCGGGTGATCCTTTGCACCGCATTTGGCCACGGCTCCTGAGTTCTGACTCAGCCATCCCTTCTATTCCCAGACCGCATCTATGCCGTCAAGCAAGTCCTCAGAGGAACGCAAGAAGAGTGGATGGGGTGGGAAAAGACCCGGGGCTGGGCGACATCGTAGAACTCTGGCTCCTCCGCCAGCAAAAACTAGAGTTCTTGGACAGCCGCTTCGGCACTCGGAGTATGCTCGTCGTTTGCAGTCGACTACCGAAACCTTCAACCCATTCTTTGGCCCATACAACACCAATCAACCAGTACCTCTTGGAAATTCCATTATTCTCCCCCGCAAACTACTGGACCCTCTCTGTGGTCTACCGTAGGAACATCGGCCGATAGAGCTGCTTTGCGGTCTGGACCAAGTGCAGCGCAAAATCGTTCAAATCCGTGTACGTTGTTGATTTCTATTTTTACCGTGATTTATTCTCATCATCGTCAATTAGCTTCCAATTCACACATCTCCGTTGATGACTTCACACAACTCAATCAACAGCTCGATTACATAGATGAGCACGATGAGCATGGTGATATAGTAGCAGGGGATCAAATCATCGATGAGAGTCTTATCGACCAGGTTTTGGACACAGTCGAAGCAAATTTGTCCCCCGCAGAAGCTGCAAAACAAGCATCTGAGGCCGACATTGACTCTGATTTGCACAAGCAGCTTGTCTCTGTGCTTAAACGTCTCACAGCAGAGATCAAGAAATACGGGACCACAGGGTGCTATCGCAGGGGTGATTTTTATGACAGACCGGCACATTCGGTATTCGCACTTTCACGCAGTCTTGACCCGGCTCACCTCTACTGGCGCAAAATCTTTGTCTGGTTCCCATGGTTACTTCCTGGCTGCCCAGACAAATTCAAATGCACCTGTGGCGAGCCTTTGAGTCGAAACGGTATGCAGAACATTTCCTCTGTTATCTATCTTTGCTTATTGTGTACAGGATTTAACGATGATCCGATTGCACGGCGTGTCCGGGATATGCCTGCCGATTTTTTCCTGCTCACCAATCGGTTTCTTTGCAACCCACGACGGGCCGAGGCTGGGTGTAACAAGAGCTTTCAGGGGACAGATCCCCATATTATTGCGCAGCTGCCGAGATTTGTACAGACCGCATTCCCGGGTACCTGAACATTTTTATTTCTCTTTGCAAATGACTGATTTTGTCTCATAGCATACATTTCTGCTCGGGGCGCAGTTTCGAAGCTCATGATGTGGCAGATGTCAAACACGTTTTCGACACGTTTTGGCCCAGCTCCGTTTGCGGAGCTTGTTTCTGAGATTCAACATAGAGCTCATGCGGAGAGTGAACTCGCATATGTTGCAGCGGCAAATTTTTACCGCCAGAGTGGACTGAAACAATATTCTTCTTTTGATGATCCCCGTGGATATGCTGGATCACCACCTTCAGTGCCTTATCTCAAAGCTTTATTCACCGACTACACGACAGCTCATCGTATCTATATCGAGCGTGACATTGCGACCCGGCCAGCCACAGTGCTGAAGGGTGACCACACTTTTGATGTAAATTCTGCTTATACATCCTCGTTATTGTTATTCATTTGACTGAATCATTTCAGGTCCTTAAGCATATGGGTGGTTTGAAGGGTGAAAAAATCTTTAACGCTGCATATACAGTTTTGAATGAAGACGAGGAAGTTCGCGGTCATTCCCTTGCTGCGACGAAATCGATGGACTTTATCGAAGATATGTTTGAAGGTATCCAGCAGGGTTTGAAGAACTCAAACAATCCACCGACTCAATTTTTTTACACGGATTCACCTCAACGTGAGTACATTATGTTGCCAGTATTCACCAGTTGACATTTTCATTCTCAGTGGAGCGCTCTTTTCATGAATCCATCAACCAATCGCTGGCCAGAAATGTTCAACCAGTTACGGATTGGACGGACCTGCCTCGCTTCGAAAAGACGATGACTGTTCCGGTGGCTCTCATAACAGATCCAATACTTATCGATGACAGTGCCAGCGACATACTTGCAGATGCCTTGAACAGCATCTCTTCATCACAGCTTTCCCTTGTCGCAGTCAGTATCAAAACTGAGCAGTCCGCAGGAAAACCACCGCGTTTAGATGTCATCCAGCTGAGAACGAGGGAAGGTATATACTGTTTCAAGGTATGACACATAATTTGTGCTCTACTCAATTTATATATTTATTGAAACTGTAGGTCTCGGCTTTTACCTTCCGGAGCGATTTCTCGCCATCGCTTCAATCCATTCTCACCAACCCGGCTATTGTCAAAATTGGATATTCAATCCGTCAAACACTTCAAACGATTTTCGAAGTGTTCGGGCTGCCTGGCCTTAAGGCACGGGATGCACCAATACTTGACTTGGGGAAGTACGCAAAGCTGAAGGGAGTTTTAGAAGATCCCTCGGCTTCCCTTCATGCAATTGCTGGGACTGTTCTTGAAAAGTCGTTCCTTGTCCCTCATATCTCTGGCTATCCATGGTCTGCTACCCCCTCTCCTGACCAGATCGACTTCTTGTTCTCAGAGATAGACTGCCAGTGGCAGATTTTTGTCTCGCTTCGTCAGCGCGACTCTGTTGGAATTCCACTTCTCCCAGGTCAGGCTGCGACTGACGGGCAGCTCGTAACTCTCATCCACGGCTGTAAACCCGTTGCAGAGGGGACAATCATCGGCCACCATCCAGGTTATCTCGAGGCACCAATGGACGCCGCCGGTAACCCCAAAAGATTGAACATCTCCTTTTCCCGCTCACTTATTGCGATATCCAAGGCAAGTTCATCGGTTTTCTTTTTTTTTTCATTTCTTGGGTTGAGCTGATGTGCTCAAAGGTTCTCGTTCCGACCGCAATTCATTCTCTACACGGACAGACTTTGGAATGGATTTTCAATCACGGTGCACGGGCTGTAGTGACAACCTCACAACTTCATACGCGTGGTATAGTTGCGCCTGTTGTCATCAATGCTGTTGCTCGCGCTTTTTCAGTTCCGGCACCACCCAGTTCATTCGAAGATGGTGTTGAATTTTCTCTGACAACCTGTCAGAATTCAACTCCCTTGGAGTTCGAGCACTGGTCAGAAACTACAGCGGACGAATCCGGTGATGACTCTGATGAGTCGGAGCTCGATTCCGACGAGGATCCATACAGTCAGCTGGTTTTTGGACTTCTTGTGCGTATTCTGATGTTTCATACACAATATCTTTATTTAACAAAGTTTCAGAACCCGAACGCAATGCAGAACCCTGACGACCCAATGGATGGAATCGAAACCAATTGGAGTTCTGGTGGTAACGCAACTGTGAGTCGTGCAACTAACACCCGCACTCAACCTACATTTCAAATCTGCTCGACAGGACGTTCCCACCGATGTTCTTATGGCCAACCTCGCAGACACTTTCTCCGTCCTTCAAAATTCTGAAGCACTTCCGACCCGTGTGCTCGATGACGCATTCCATTTTATGGATCGTCTCCTACGTCTGTTGTCGAAGAAACATTCCGCATTTAAAGCCTTCGCTCATGACTTTAGTGAAGCCATTTTCATCCGTGACAAATCAGATGAAGATGCGGTCCGTGCAGTCCTCGAAAAGCACGGAGTTGACTGGGAATATGCCAAACGTGCCAAATCCAAGGCACTAAATCAGCGCATTCGACGCTACATCCCTCGGCGCCAGGCTTTACTCAAGAGACTGGAAACACTGTTTGATGCATATGCAGATATGCAGTGTTCGACAAAGAAGAGCAAAGGTTCTTTCTTTTCTGACGAAGCAAAGGAGATGGTTAAACATCTCCTTGATACGGTGCGAAAGGGGTATCTGTCAGACCCGCCGGGGATTTCGCTCTATTATCTGAAGGGCAAGGATCGGGATGGGCTGAACTTGTACCGCACGATCCGTGGCACTAACTCGGTTGAAGGTGGATTCCATATGGCGATTCGCCGTATATTTGGCTCATTACGGGCCTCTCCCGAGTTGGCTGAATGCATACTCATTAATTGGATCCTTCGGCGAAATAAACGGGTAATGGTCTGATTTTCCTGGCTGCATTTTGGTTTTCTGATTTTTTTTGCCAGGTTGGATTTCACAATCGCAGTGGGAAAAAATACAGAGGCCACTTTGATCTTGCACTCAGAGACGAGATAGTCGAGCTTGCGGTTACAGCTGGTATAAAGCCGTCCTTCCCCCTACCTCGCGTGCTGTCTACTCGCATTGCAACCTCGGAAACTATCGGAATTCTGCCGATTGCCAAATCTCTCGCAGAAAACCTCAATATTACAACTCTTCCCCGGCGACAAATGACCGATATACCCCACCACCGCGACACCCCCGTCCACTTTTTAACACGTCTGTGCACCAAACCACCCAATATCTATCGCTATTTGCAACTGCGGCAACTGGCTCTTTATGCAGTCGTTCCAGTTCATACCCACAAGGAATATCTTACCTTTAAAATGGTGATTGACGACTCCAAATTCAGGAAGGCCGGGCGCACCATTCACCCTCCCCACGAGCACTGGAAAAATATCAACTTCACTAAACTGGCCCAGTCATGGAACGAGCTGGTTTATCTTCAGCCACGGGCGATTACAGACTCGAACCAACGGCTTTATTACAAGCTACCACAGCATCTAGAGGCCCACCACAAGAAAACTATTTTGTGGAAGTCTGAACGTGCAACACTTGCGAGCGGCAGTAATTTTGCCGCTCGCAAAGCATTGATTGCAATTCTGGAGGCACCGGATAACAACGCCAACGTCCTCCCAGCAATTCCCCTCCCTGAACCGATCCCGGATGGAGAGCTCGACCTCTCCATTGGAGGTCTGTTGCGGCTTGAACTCTTTCGATAACATGCTGATTTATTGCTCCAATCTGCAGGTTCCAACGACATCTTGTCATTTGATCCAATGGCTGAGCCCGGAGAGCAGAATGACTCTCAATTTTTTGAGGGGGAGCATGAGGATGATACCATTGCAATTCCTTCGGCACAGCTCAATCTTCAAATCGAGGATGAGCCTTCCGCTTCCGAGATCCAACAGCCGGTACTGTCCCGTCCACGAGTGGAGCGACAACTCGTGCTACCGGGTTCCTCTGCGCCTACACAGGTATCTCGGAGGCCGAGAGCGCCAAAGCGCTGTGCACCCTGTTCGAAAAGTTACTGCCCCAAACGGTTGGATTGTCCGGGTAAGGGTGGGCAGGCGCTCTGCAAGTGCAATCATCCACGTTTGGCCCCAGGCGAGAAGCTTCGCGTCTCCGAGGAACAAATACTTTCGTTCTTCGCCAGCCAGAGGAACCAGGACGGTGGGACTTGAAAACCGATTTATATTCCAATAGATGTACACCTTAAATATAAATATTCGAAACGGACTGGCATGAATCCGGACCACAGTGCAAAACCAGCACTAGCCACATGTGCAGTACCAGGCGCGAAATCGCGTCTGTAGTACACGTGTGGCTGGGGATGTTAACTAGCTACAGCAGCCCTGAAGTCACGCACACGGCTGCAAGCTTGAAAACCTGCAAATACAGAAGTAGGCTGCTGCATTTGCAATGCCGCGAACACCGATGTTGACCGTTCCGAAGGTTGCGAGTTGACACTTGACAGTCGAACGTGCTGAGACGATGCGGCGTGACACCAGTATGTGTGGATTACATGCAATGGCAATGCAATACACCGGCGATTTGTAATTTGTCAAACAATTGTTAGTGAGAATAGTGGCACATGAGTAGCGGCGTACCACCATCGCCATTGTATGGCGGCATGTTGGACTGGGTCATGTACACACCGCTATGCAGGGATTAAACCGTACACGGGATCGCCTTGCGAGTCGAATCCACTGCGCGGGCACGTACACTATTTTCTGCGCCCGTTCGCTGTGCCTGTTCGCTGCGAACTCGTCCCGTAAGTTCCGCGCCAGAAGCTTGGCCTTGGCCGCGTCGTGGGTTGTCCGTCCCGATGTAATGCACGGTCCACGCCCGACTCGTCCCATACCAATGGCGGCAAGTCGCGTCGCAAGCCGCCGCTGCGACTCGCTCCTCGCATACGGGACAGTGGATGGGCAGCGGGGTCTCAGAGCATACACCATGCGTATGCTCTGAGTCGAGTCGAAACAAGTCGAGGGGAGTCGGAACAAGTCCCCAGCGACGTACGCAGACCTGCTGAAGGACAACGAGTAGGTCAGCAGTGAATTATCGGAAAGTAATGAATGGATAAACAATTTTTGGAGGCACTCACCCATTTCGAGACTGGTCGTAGATTTACGGGTGTTAGCGATTGTGATTGAGTCGGGATTGCGGGTGCAGCTGCGCATGCGGAATTCGCGAGTGCAGGTGCGATCGAGTTGGAATTACCGGTGCGGGCATACCCATGCATGCAGTGTATCTCTCCGTCAGGGTTGTGATAATTGCTACAGATGCAAAAGACGTACCATCGTGGCCACTTCCTTACAGTATCTCCCCTGCACCTTCATAATCGAGTAGCGGACACGGAACAGTGAATTCGTGTTCAAGTTTCAGATCCCCGCGCTTCGAACGGCCTTGATTTCCAGAGATTTCGTGAGAAGATACCGATACAGATATGCTACTTTTCCTGTTGCATGGTTGCTTGCATTACTGGTTGAACGTGGGTAGTATTGTTGAGATATTCGGGTTCTGCAGCTTCCAGCGGCTGGGCTCCAGGAGACGAAGGGAGAGGAGAAGCGTTGGCGACAAGTCGGCGACGCGACAGCAAGCGATTGTGCTGGCAGATCAATGGCAGATGTTACGAGAGAATTAAAAATATCTTGAATTTCATTTGCTGTGGCTATCGCGCTTTTGGACTTATGTCCGATATCGATAGCCCTTGAATTTCGTGATGCAGTCAAAGATTTACTAAATATGGGATATCCAATCAAGATGACCTGTTTTCCTCTTCTGCCCGCTCCGTCGAGTTTGACGCTGTGAAATTTGAACAGAAGGTTGCCGGTAGGTCTTAAGATCTCTCTTTCTTTTCTCTCTTTCTCTCTCCTTTTTTTCAGACTTGAAAACTTGAATTTCCGACTGCGTACACGGACATAAGTCATAAGCCATGAAATCCTCTAAGTCCTCACTTGTGGTTTGTTTGGCTACAGCGTTCGGCGCTACGTCACCCTCCTCTGCTCCTCCTCTCATGTCGTCTCTGCCTCCTGGACGCTGTACCTCGTTCGTCAACCACGCGATTCTCGTAAAGCTGCTTGCAGTACCTCCAGTAACCGCCTCGGCTTCCGTTCCCGCCATAAATCCAGGTCATATCGACCCAATCACCGGCCTGGTGTCTTGTTTCTTCTTACTGCTTCCCGACATCTTTCTGCTTGTCTATGCTGTCTCTGCCCCTCTCACTTGGCTTATCGCAGTCCAAACTGCCTTCCTCGCGCCATACAGCCTAATCAAAATACTTCTGGGTCATTTCTCAAGCTCTGTTACTCCAATCCGACGCCGTGTTTCTGTCCATTTCTATACCCAGTTCTGGAAGCTCTGACCTGATTTGCTTCGCACAATGAATGGCCAAGTGCTCGCTGACATGATTCGCAGCCTCGCGCTCGGAATATCCAGTGAAGACATGTTTTTGCGGCTTCGTGTACACCGCTCGACTTTCATTTGCTTATTTCGCAGTCGACACCATTTGGCACGATTGGCAAGGCGATCAAGGCAAGTTGAGATCTCCCCACCCCACAGCTAAACCGCAACACACTCACTGAAATGCAGTAGGGACGTGTTCATCAATATTAACAGTGTGTCTCTACGCTATTCATCATCCGTCAAGCACTACTTAGAAGGACTGCGAACACTACAGTGGTACGTATTCGTGGTACGTATGCGCGGGGATTACCTTTCCGTTCCTGGCACCATGCGTCGTCCAGACTTTCTTCCGCAAGGTCTCACTGACATAGTATTCTGTAGCCACGATGTACCGAGGATTGCGGTTCCTGCATGATCACTCCCTGTCCTTCCTGTCTAATTTGCTTCCTTGCAGTTCTCGCGACGGGCTGGTTGCATCCCAGCATTGGCAGCTTTGTACGCGACCGTCTCATCCTTCCCTAACTAATCTGCACTTTGCGACAAATGCGCGTTGGAATCGTGCCGCCGGTGGTGTGCAGTGAGTTTCCTCCATTTTCTTCCGCAGCATTCATTAAAATTGTCGCGTAGGTGCTGTATATCCCATATCCGCAACAATCAGCTCGCGCGTTTTAGCCGCCGCGAGCAACGGGCTCCCGAGGGCGTGGTTTGAGGGATCACTAGAGCTTGTATGGGGCTCCGTGAAGGGGCACAAGCGCGGATATGGCCCGGGGGAGGCGAGCGGCGCCGGAATGGACAGGTAATACAGAGTGTAGCGTACTGTAGTAGCAAAAATGAATATAAAATGAATTTTCTGCAAATTTTTGAGGGCACAAGATATAGCAATATATAGGGGCAAGAATCCTGATGTCATGTCTTGTTATATCTTGTGATATCATATTTTTGTTGGCCGGAAGATATGACAAGATATAGCAAGATATAACAAGACGTCGTTTTCACTGGGGTCGAAGATTTACCCGCTCCGCTCCTTTTCCCCTTCCCCGGTTGAGGTTTTGAATACAAAATCTATTCAAAAACTTGCCAGGACATAGCACCATATTACAGTTGCATATTTGGAGCAAGGCTCACAATGCATCTGAACGCCCACCTGAACGCCCACCCAGGTCGGCACCCCGAACCGCTCCTGCAACACCACAAAACTCAACACATACATCAACACCTGCGCCCTACTATCCAGCGCGCTATTCGCTGGGAACTTCGGATCCCTTCCATACGCCTCCAGCATCTTCTCCACCGGCGCCCACTCGGTAATCCGAGCCACTGCACGCGCTCCCGCGTCAGCCGCGATTGCATGTGCGCGGCGAGCAGGGTGAGGGAGAAGGTATCGTGCGCGGCTCTGGGCACCGGCGGGGCATTGTATCCGAGCTTCCGGCGCGTGAAGAGCTCGTCGAGCTTGACGGCCTGCCGTAGAATCCACTTTTCGGTGAAAGTCCAGGCGCCGGGGCAGTCTCCGCGCGTGGGGCGGATTTTTACGGATCTGGGTTGGAATCAGGGTAAATAAGTTCAATCAGAATCTGAGTGGGGTATGGAGTAGGAGACTGGACGTACGGCAAGAGGGAGTTGATATACTCAACGAAGGTGGTCGAGGAACGCGGGCCGGCTTTCGTTGAAATGAGCCATTTCTGCGCTCACCGCCGATGTGGTTGAGGATGACCTGCGCGAGGAACGTCTTCGCCGTCACATACTATACCAACGAATATCAGCATCAGCAGTTATGAAAGCACGCAAGAGCCCGCACGCACCAACGCGACTGCCACTCCCCCGACACCGCCTTCAACCGTACACCACCATTCGAGAATAATATCGTTTCTGAAACGTCGGATCGGCAATGATCCAGGATCATTTCCCAGAATATCTGCGGAAGGTTGGTTGAATCTTTTCACAAGGTTTCGCGGAAAACATTTGAAAAAGATTATTATGACGCCACAGCAACATTATTCAAGCGCTCTGTAGATATTGTGTCCTCTCCCATTCAACAGCAATTCGAACCAAATTCAAACTGAAAGTACTACTGTACTAGGAGACAGAAAAGTATCTTGATCTGCTGCACACATCCTCCGTTCAACGGGAACGGACAAATTTGACCTTTTCCCTCGGAAATACTCAACAACGACTGCTTGTTGGCGCTTGTTGGCTGGAGAGGTCCGTGCGCATCACAACAAACATAGCCAAAGTTGGTGGACCCACCATTCCTTTCTTCCCCGTCCACCAGTCTCCCCTGCGCCAACTCAACACATACTCCTCATAGAATACTTAACTATCGGCAATGACGCCCAGGACTGCACTTCTCATCGCTCAACACCAACTGGCAACACGTCTCCGGTCTCAAGACCCTGACGGCAGTAACAAGCTCCGCCCAATATCAAACAAGTTCCGAGTCTCCTGGTGGTGGAGGGCACGACAGAGTCCTTGAAGCTTCCCATGCCACCGTTCAACATGTTCAAGTATATCAAAAGTACAAGCCGAGCCCAAACCTTGAACTCTCCACATCGGTGTCCCGTGTTTATGGCGACATTTCCGTCCATCCACCTCAAGTATGTTCTGGTAAAAGTTCTTCCGCAAGTCCTCGATGTTCAATGTGTATCAATACATCAAGCTGCGGGCACGGAGCGTCACGATCAAACTGACGGTCAATATGTCACTCCACTTGCTTTGCATCCCCCATATGTCATCATACTTGCAACACTACTCCGATCGAGCAGCAGGAGAAGGTATCTATCCTTTAGTTGTGTTTTCTGCCTATGACTCATCAAGGTATTTTCTTATGAGCAAGAATGGACGATAGAACTAAAAGCCCATGCATAGCTCATGCACTGTAGGATTATCTTTCCTTCTGTGCTCGGTACGTGGCCGCTATCCATTTGAGGTCAATTTACCCGGCCCAGCAGGCATCTAGGGAGGGTCTAGCTTACTTTAATATACCTACATGTACAGACCATTCTTCGAGGGTGAATTTGATATCCTTCCCTGTACTGAATTGCGAAATTTGAGGCCAGTTCAAACATCTGAAAAAGGCTTGAGCAAACCTTGTCCAGATGTTGTGGAAACATTGCAACATTTTTCATGGCTTGAGGGATACAACGATCTGTGTTGTCGAGATGTTTTGGCAATTGTTCGATGGTCGAGTAATCAAACATTCTCAGAAGATTTGTTCAAAATGGCGGTGCACCTGCCCATCGATCCGGATCCCCTCCGCAATGGACATTGTCACATCCAGCTCCCCCGTCCGCTCGTGCACCGCGGAGGTGTGGATCTCCTCGCCCGGGCAACCCACGGCGGCAAACTCGCGGTGCGTGCTTATCCCGCCGAGCATTGCGCGGGCCGTTTCTGCGTCCGTCTGCGAGTTCGCGCTCATCAACATGCGTGGCTTGGCAGCCATCGCGGTGTTGATGCGCTCGATAAGTGCGTGCCGCTCCGCGCGGTTGGGGAGGTCAAGCCCGAGCGCGGCACCGGCGGGGTCTGCGCGACGGAGGTACTCGAGTGGGAGCCAGGGGTAGCCCATGAAGAATTCATCAGCGCCTCCGCCGGTGAGGACGACCTGAGCAGGTTGTGAGATTTGCTGCTTGACGGAAGGCGAAGTGGGGGTGTTACCTTGTAGCCCTTCTCGCGTACGAACTTCGAGAGCAGGAACTTGCCTGGGCCGTGGAAAGAGAGTACAGGTTCCTCGGAATGCCACACAGTATCCTCGAAGGCGCCAACCAGTTCTGGCTCAGTGAGGTGTACCATGTGCGCCTCGGCACCGACGAACTCCGCCGTCCGCGCAGCGACAGGTCCCTCGTCCAGTGCACCCGCATCTTTTCGAATTAAGTTGACAATCGCACCCGAATGACAATAACGAAAAGACACTCACGCGGAAACGCCAGGGTGAACGTCGTCAACCGCGCATTCGGGTCCGTCTCGCGCAGCATCTCTGACGCGATCCCCGCAATGGCCGCACTGTCGATTCCGCCGCTCAATACATCGCGATAGGGACGTCTGATCGCAATCGGAGCCGGATGGCCTCGCGCAGCCGAAAGCGCACATTCTCGACCATCTCCTCGACGGTGGCGGTGGGCGATGCATCCGCGGCGGTGTACTTGATGTCCCACTGTTATGTCTGCGTGGCGACCTGGCCATTGGGGCGACAGAGGAGGAAGTAGCCGGGCATGAGCTGGCCGGTGCGTTAGATGAGATTGATCAGAGAAAACAAAACAAAATCCACCTTCTTGACGCCATTGAATACGGTCCGGTCATCGGCCATGTATCCGTTATTTACGATGCTGTTGAGGTCCCACTCGGGCTGCCAGATGCCAAACCGGTCGCGCGCAGCGAAGAGCAGCTGCCGCTCCATGTCATACAGCACGAACGCAAGCTCGCCCCGTAGCAACGAGAGAGCCTTGAAGCTGTCGCGCTTGTATCTGTCGAAGATGAGACGGTGGAAGTGGGAGCGGGCTTCGTGAAACATGCAGCTGCACGACGAGCTCCGAATCGGACTTGGTCTTGCAGTTCGCACCCTTCGCCTCCAGCTGAGCGCGAATGCGCTCGTGGTCGTAGATCTCACCCGTCACGACGCACTGAATCGCACCATCCTCGTCTGATAGAGGCTGCGCGCCATGCTAAAGATCGATGATGGAAAGACGGACGTGGCCGAGACCTGGTGAAAAGTCCTCAAGTCAGACAAAGGAATGGACACGGCGAAGAATGAGGCTCACCGACGCGTCGGTCCCGAGATACAAACGTTCCGTAGCCATCTGGATACTTGATGCTTTTGAGAGAGTCATCCAGCATGCGGGTCAGAGTCTCTTCCGATGGCGGAGAGGTCGCCTCTGGGTAGTAGATTGCGGTTATTCCGCACATTTTTGTGTTGGTGTATCGGTGGGGGTAGAGAGACGGAGAGTACGGGGCAATTAAGGAACAGGCGCGGCATTTATAGCAGGACTCAAAGAGGAGAAAGTCCGAGACATGACGCAGAAGGAGCGGAAGAACCCAGGTCTCAGATATTGAGCCTGTACCGTGTCTTGATTTACACCACATAAGGGGCAGTAGCAAATCAACATGAGAGTTGGGAGCCATCCACATCGCCGGTCTCGTTAAATCAACTGGAAAACCCCAAAGTTGGGCCGCTTGCCTCGAGCGCGCTACAGGGGAAGCTAAACCGGAGCAGACGGTGGAACTGCTGATGCAAGAGCTCGATGAAACAGCGCTGGAGGACGGCGAGCCGCTACGGTGCTCGAGCTGGAGCGAGCGGATGGAACCGAAACTGCGCCACTGGACGGACAGTCGATGAAGAACTTGCTGAGTGAACGTACCTACACATTATCAATTTCGAAATTTGAGTGATGTGGAGACAAGACGTACTAGGACGACCCTTCAACCATTTTCACGAACATGGCATAATTCGGGTATTGCTGAAAGCATCAATGAGAAAAAGGTGGGTTTGAGGGGAAGAGACGTACAAAGTCTTGACACCACCGTAATGTACAAACTGGGCCATGAATCTCACCAGTCTCATCGAGGACCGAGTAGAGACTGAAGTGGTTGTTGTGGTCCGAGGTCCCTGCCGACCAAATATGGATCCTGCAACAGTTCCGAAGCGAGTGGACGCTCCATCGGATCTATAACCAGCATGCGCCGCAATAATGCGACTAACCCGCTCGCATCCTCCGCCGTCTGCTCCCCGCGCTGTAGGTGCTCTGCCCTCGTGGCCCAGAGGGTGTCCGCCGCTTCAGGAGTATAGGCTGTGCGCGGCACCAGCGTGAGTAGGAGGCGTTACGAATAGAAGTGCGCACACCTCTTGCCCGGACCTTGTCCGGTACTGACGCGAAGTACGCAGTCCAGTCGGCCGGCGCGCCCCCGCAGAGCGCTGCCATGTCGTCGAGGATGTGGGTCCCGATGTGCCCAAAGAGAAGCCCCCCGCCGGCGATCTGATGAATCTGGACCAGAAGTCAACAATCGCGAAAGCTGGTATCCAGCGGAAAACTATGGGCGATATATTGTGCAAAAACTCTTTGGATTTTACAGGGTTTTTGTAGACAGCTTACATCCCAATTCGAACTCCTGACTGACAATTGTGTAAATCTACTTACATCTCCCGCAGTTGCTTGCATCTACTTTTGCTTGCATCTCCGAATTGATCATTGGTGCACAATTTCAGCAATGATTGCCGAGTGTGTTCTCATCAATTCCGAATTGGGTGAAATAGAATAATTCAGAAATTACTGGATTTCTGGTCTGCCAAAGGCTTTCAGATGAAAATGGTTAGATTTGCATACTGAAACCAGATCCTTTGAAGACCCTTTCAGCAATCTGGGAGCACCTTTCACCCAGAAGAGCTGATTTCAACCGGTCATTCCAAATCATTCCGTGGATCTTGAAAATTCACCCTTCTTCGGGATGCGTGTCATCATACAGGTTTTATTATTGCAGTATATCACTTTTGGGTATCTCTATTACTTTCCTGGGAGTCGCAGTCGAGAAACACCACGCTTTCTGTTTATGGATTTCGGCAAGTCTGACCCCATCAGTGTTGTGATCATTTCCATCACGTCCAGCGAAAATTTATACAAGTCCAAGACATGTAAGAAGACATTGGGGCACGTTGTCTGATTCTCAGACAGTTGTAAGTGCTTCAACAACGATGCAAGGTAACTTGAGAAAATGGTTGATTGTAAGGGAAAACCCTGTAGTCAACGGAGAGATGTCAGCACAATGTCAGCTTTTATTTTTTGCACACTATATGTGCCATAGAAAACATACCGTACATCCCAAGGACCATATGTCTGCACGACGGTCCCACGGCGCATCCCTGTTACCGTGGGCTATCATCGGAAAGGTGACCTCCGGTGCCGCATAGGAAAGAGGGGTGTGGCATCGCGGAGACGGCGACTCTTGCACGAAGTATGCTGCATGGCCACAGCCCGGTAAGTCTCAGGAGTGAAGGAAAGAAGAGCAAGCGTATCACAGCCTAGATCTAGAATACGTAGGCGCGGCTCGCGTGTAATGAAGCCCGGTACATCGGACACTAGGAGCTCCCCAAGGTCAACGGCATGCGTGAGATATGGAGGAAACGACGCGACATCGTGCGCTGGGTCATAGGCTACAAGTGGGACGATTGTTGGCGGGCCACACATGTCCCAGATGTCGACTTCGGAAAATCTGTCGAGGTCCGGGATGGCGACACCGATATTGCTCGGGTAAAGATCTGGGTGTGATTGTGAGCCCAATAAAGCCAGAAAAAACAGCGCGAGACTCGCCTCCGTGGGCAATACCGCGCTCGTGGATGAAAGCGAGGCCTTCAAGGGCTTGGCAGACAAGGCCCCGCATATTTACTTGGATACCGGGGAGCCTCAATAAATGCTGCAGCAGAATCACAGGCTCTGTGACGAGGGCCTGGTGTACGCCATTCACGCTGGTCAGTTTGAACGAGTCCAGAAGCTGCAGGACCGCAGGCGGATCGGACATGGGGGTGCGGAGATGTTTGAGGATGGCTGCCTCGCGACTCGTTGAGGATTCCGATGCTCGAACGACCTTGACGGCCACGGTACATCTGTGAAGGTTTAAAAGGTTTGACAAAACGAATAAATGCGATTGTGACCCATAGCGCACCTCGCTACCAAGTCGCGCGCCAGCCAAACGGTCGAGTAGGACCCGTGGCCTAGTTTGGCGGATATCCGATACCGTGGATTGGAACCTTCTGGGCCGAGAACGTCGCCAAGTTTGACCGGGAAGAGACCGCCAGGTCCATAATTCTTGCCTTCCTCCATATCCTCGACGACCATGAAGACAAAGGGATCGATCATGGGAGCTCGAGCGGCCGCAATCTCGGAGGATGACGCCAAGTTTCGGCGAATCACTGAGCTACTGGCGGTACAAGACAAAGACGGGGGCACAAGCTGAGATCGGTGAACAACGCAGCGCTCGAGATGACAGGGAACTCGAAGATGCTCGGGAGTCGGAGGCGGTCGCCAAGCTGTTTCACATGTCGGTCACGAGATAATAGATTCGCCCGCTCTTTCTCTCCTCTACACCGTCACTCCTTTCCTCCACCGCTGGATGACGCACTCCCTCCCCAGCACCACTCCGCCTCTCGAGTCCGCGCCCACGCCGCGCTCTCAGCCCCGCTGCCGCACATCCACAGCCACCAGTGGATTCACTGCATGGCATGCCTGTGTCGCAATCCGCGACTCGCCACTCGAGGCACCGACGCGCCCCCATTGCCGCCTTCAACCGACGCGAATCCCCCCTCCCACACCGCGTCAAGGTGCGCAACACTATTCTACCTGGCTAACCTAACTTACAACTACATCCAGTACTAGTCACGACTACCAACTCGCCGCAACGCACACCTGCCTTGCACCTGCCACAGCCTCTCACCACCGTGCCGCACCACCCGCCCCTTGCGCTCCCTCCAATCCACGCACACTGACAGCGCTGCCCACGCCTCCCGCGTCGCCAATACCCCGCCACAGGTCCACGCCGGTGTCGCTTCGTCGGTGCTCCTCGCCGCACACAGCGATCGCCCGCGTCCTACGCCCGCCGCTTCCGTACGCCCGCTCCTCGTCCCTCCCAAATCCCGCGTCAAGTCCAGCGCACTGCGTCAAGTCGACGCGACGCGTTGTTCTCGCAGACCCGTGCGCGCCGATCCATGCCGCGAGCATACGAGCGAGCCGCGACGTTACTCGCACGCGTAGAGTCCACTCCGGCGCATCAAGTCCTTCCCAGCCCGCGCCGCAAATGCACTACCGCGCCATTCGCACCGAGCAACCCTGCACGAGTCGAATTGCGCAGGAATCGCGCAGAGTCGGGCTTGGCCGCAGGATTCGCGCGCATACTGCAGAGCCGGCGTATCCCAGTCGAATTGGGCATTCCGAGAGCCCAACTCACGGACACAGTACCCCTGTACGCATGTGTTCCGTACCACCGAAACCTACTGTGCGAACCTGTAATTTCGTTAGCACTTGAATAGAATCGGCGATTAGGACAAGACTTACCTGCGGGATCTGAACTCGAGTCGCGAGGGAATCGGACTCATCTCATCCGTTCTGCTCATCCGTTCTGCGTACATGACGGCTTATCAACGAGCGCTTCCGCTGCTGGAATCCCGCGGGGACCTGCATGCTCGGAGTCAGTAATGTAAAACCACAGCTAAGACAGTGGGCTTACATTATTACTACGAACCAAACCAGCTACATGAAGAACGAGTTAGATGAGGTAGAGTTAATGAAGCAAGTGCGCTAGGGAGATGTACCTCGGGTCAACGAAAGGACCAGAGTGAATTACTGCGACGCAGCGATAGTCCAAGTTGATGATAATTTCGGCACGGTTTGTACGTGAGCGGGAGGGCGCACGCCGATCTGAACAAGAACAAAGTCAGCAAGGAGTGTGGTATTGATTTGAATGGGTCCAAACGCACCTTGATCAAGGTCCCAATACAGCGGTAAATGCTAGAATAGCAGCTGCGATTGCGTCCGAGTCCCTGTTCAAAATTAAGTCAGTCAGTCGAGTATTGAAATATGCGACATAATCAATATACCTGTGTTAATCCCAACGTGCTGAGCAGTCTCGATCCTCTGAAAGGATAATCTCGACCTAAGATCGAATAAGTATCTGATAGAATGTATGTTGAGAAATTGATCATACCTTTGGTAAGTTGAACTCGATGGGAGTTGTAGACCGGTATGTGCATAACCGAGTGTAGGATTGGATGTCGTTGAACCTAAGGGTGCGGACGAAGGGTCAATACTTGAAGACTGATAATAGATACATTCGAGACATACCCTGACAAACCAAGGTCCGAATCTTTGTGACCTAGTCAATTCAAAGGAAGGTCAGTGAGTAAGTATTATCGAGGATGAAAGTTAATTAATGTACCTGGGATACTAGGAGCATAATCTCGGCGTTCCCAGCTGGAAATACAATGTCGGCGGTCCGAGGTCAGACAGATGACGTCCCGGGCACAACCATACTCCGACTATCGATAATCTACGAATGAAGGATAAGGTTAGAATTCGATGTTTTAATTGAAATAAGAGACATACCATCATCGCACCCGAGTGTAAGCCCAAGACCGAGTTGAAGTATGTATGTATGTATTTATAAGTTGAATGAACTAAACTGACTGAAGGTCAACGAACCAATCAAAGCATTGAGCGATAATTGTGACTTACCAGACAGAAAACTCGAAGCGCGACTCTAGGACAATTATTCGATATGCTAAGGTAATTTTGTGGGTCAGCGAAGGTCGCTACAATGAAATCAAGACACACCTGGACTCAAACGATTAGAGGTTCAATTTCCCGAGTCAATAACGAGACGGATAGCATTGACCTAGTTGCAATAAACGAAGGTTAGTCAAGAGTTACTGGATCTACACTGAATGAGACGCACCTGGTTGAACTGCATGCGATCATAACCCCGTCCTCCTTCAAACTAGACTTGAACGACCCACATCCAAAGACTTGAATGGATCGTAGTATCGAAATGAACACTGCGAATGAAGTTAGTATGCAGTCAAGAACGAACGAACACTACGTACGAGCGCAAAAGCGAACTTGAAGATCATCCGGAGGGTCAAGTTTTATTACGACACGGAGAGGAATTATAAGCTATCACCAAAGTCAGCCAGTAGTTATTGAACCGACACTGAAAATGAACGCACCTAGGTTCTATGCACCTACAATCCCATCTATCCTCCTCCCTTCCTTCATAATTCAAGCTCCCCTCAACGGCGAACCACATTGTTGCGGCTCAACAAAGGGTTAAAGCTTCGAGCTTCAATAAAGTCAGTCAGTAAGTCATTGAACTGACACGGAAATTGAACGCACCTAGGTTCTGTGCACCCACAATCCCATCTCAGATTCCTTTCTCCTTCCTTCCTTCGAGCTTCCCTCAACGGTGAAACCACATTTGAATGAAGTCTTCGGTGAGTCGCGAACGAACGGAGTCAAAAACCTATCGAAGCGAGTCAGTAAAGCTGTGACCAAACGCGAGAACTGAAAGAACGAAACCTACCAGTAAGGATTCCGAGTCAATATTCCACCGATCCCACGCTTTTGAAGTCTGGTTTGGCGCTGAATTGAAAGTTGAAGCCGTACTTGAACGTTCAAGGTCTCTATCATCATTGAAACGAGTCAGAAATCTGAGAGCGAGATCGAACGAAGTGACGCACAGAGTGGAACGAGTCAACGAAAGTAGTCAAAGTAGCATTCCTAGTGACCCGGACTCGCATTCTTGAGGTATTGAACTCGCAATATTGAGTCGCGGCGTGAGAAGTTGTTAAGGTCTACGCAAACGGAGTCAGTAAAAGCAAGGATTCGAACGCAAATGGACGTACCTGGAGCCCGTTTGCGACGCAGAGAGCCGCAATTGAAGCTGACGTCGAAGTTTGAAGTGGCGCAGCGGGTCGGCGGCCATATTCGAGTCAGTGGCGCGGTTTTGAAGCAACTAAACAAACCAATGGAAGAGTTAGATGGAAATCAAGGGGTGCGGAAAAACACACACCATAGGGTAAGCAGTGCGTTGGTAACTCCAATGCCGATGTCGAAGCGATTTTGAGGGATACTGGCGGCGCGGAGGATTTGGAAAGGGTGGGAGAAGCGATGTGAGATGGCCCGAAGGTGTTTGGAAGGTTGCAGTACGGTTGAGGTCGTTGCTGATGGCAGCGGCGGATGAGCGGCGATGACGAGGACCTGGAATTCAGCGAAGGTATGAGCGAGAGGTCTGCTTTGAGGCGGGAATGCACACCTGGTTGCGTTCGGGGTCTATGTCGAAAGCCTTGAGGTCGGGTCGGCGTCGAGGGCAACAACAGCGTCGGCACCGTGGTGAGTGGCGTGGGAGCGGCGACGACGAACAAGACACCAACAGTGCCTACGACGAGCGACGGCACCAGGGGCATCGAGTATGTCGAGGTAGAGGCCAGAGGTAGTGAGAGGAGAGTGGGGGAGAAGTGGGTGGTGGTTGGAATGAAAGATGGGTGGGTGGGTCGGCCTATACTTATAGTTTCCGGGAGCGGCCCAAGATCTCGGGCGGGCTGTGTTCCCTGAGCGAACATAAGTTTAAAATAGATGGCAACGCACCCGATGCCTGGGAACCGCACGGAGGATCTCTCAACGCAAGAATTAACCTCACACCCTGGATTTGAGCTTCCCACACTATGCGCCGCCGACCACTAAACTGACACGGGGACCTTGTTGTAATACAGGAATAGATTGCGTGTTCGAGTCTTTGGGAAGCCGCGGCCTAAATTGGTCATGTAGTGAATATTTTCAGAGATGCTGCAAACGAACCATATGCCGAAAACAAGCATTGCGGACGCGCAGCGCAGATATTTTGCGCCGGAAATGAGGTTCCAGCTTGGGAAAATGCTGGGGGGGACTTCCGAGGGATGGAGGAGGAAGGGGTGCGTGTGGTGGCGAGAATTGGGTGAGGAGATAAAACATTAATTTCGAGTCAGTATCGAAGCTGTAGCCACGCACCAAGGATCTCCGCCGTATTCCCACATCAAAAGATCTCCGCGAATCCTTCCATCAAGGGTCTTGTGGACCCGTGTTGGACCAACAGCTCGGAAATGGATTTGCATCCATTTCTAGTTTGTTGCATCCCTGACTGCTCCCGGGGGGCTCAGAGCAGCGGAAGCGCTGCGGCGTATCCATGGGAGTTCACCGCGAGTCTAATTTAAGCCCTGTAACCTGTGCGTGAGGTATGGTAAGACTAAATATGCTTTTTGCACATACCGGCATATGTTCAGTTCAGGCATGACGGAGTACGGAAATGAAGCGCCAGAGATGTAGGGTAGGGATGCCAGAATGCTATAAATAAATTTGGCCGAGGTCGGGTGGTTGGTTGGCCGGGTACGAAAAATCGACATGGAAAACAAGAGCAAGAGGCGGCTTCCCAAATTGGGTGGCGTTGAGTCTCGGTGGCCGGACCGCGCCCAGTTTGACAGCGGTGGCAGTGAAAACTCATCATTTTGGTCGAAACTTTCCGTCTGAGCTACCCTTTTGGCGGAAAAAATTGCGCGCAGGCGCATAAACTCTCAATAAATGTATTTAAACCTATTCAGCTCCAATACAGACTGAAATTGAGGTAGGTGTACCTCACACGCGATTGTGGTTGAACTCTGATCTATTTTTGTCTGGGTGCGGGATTTGCGGTGTTACGTTGTCCTTTTTCTGCTCCGTCTCCGAGGCCTCGGAGGCGCTGAATCTGACTCTGCCTTTATCTCTCACACTGGCCCTGACCTATTTTGAATTTGGAGATGCGTTAGAACCCCGTGTGCTAAGCTTGGAATCGTTCTGCTTATTTTTGGGATCACAGTTGTGGTTTGATTTTAACACGCCTCGGGGAATATGCCGTTGAGGTTGAAGGACGCTATTCCTGTCATGCATAAGAATTCCGATGGGAAATTTCATGTTGTCCCCAAGAGGCGAAGTTGATCAAATTTCTCAATTCCAGATCCTGCCCTATTAGTTACCTTCAAATTAAAATCTACCATAGACCAGACATAGATGAGCGCTAATACAGGCGTGGGGTACCACAGAGCTCCCTTGACTTCATTCTCCGGTACGATTCAGTTCAAACACAACTTCTACATTTTGAGGGGAATTTATTATTGTATGACTTCAGGTCTTAAACTGCTGCTGCAGTAGTGATATCGATACCCACATGCTCATCTGAATCAGGTCCGGGCGCACCAGCATTATTTGTGCGATGCCATAAGTTGGGATCCAGGCACACTTCAAGCAATAAGCAACATGTCGGGGATCCCGGAGGAAGATAATATTAATAGACGTGTTCGGGAGCAGAGGGCACGAGGTGCGGAGGAAATCAGCGGGCAGTCCAGGCAGTGTTGCTATGTAACCGTCCGCGGAGGTGAACATGAGGCGGAAAATCAGAAATAGAGTTATGACGAGATGTTGAACATTTGATGCACACACCAAACAATAACACACGTTGCCTCTTGCTCTTATACCTCCACCATCGCCGCCCGACATCTCCCTCCCCTTCTCTTCCATGCCCCCAACACGACTCATTCACCCTCATGGCCCACAACACAACCCTGCGACACTCCTTCCCAAGTTCAGCGTCCAACAGAGCATGTTGACAACTCAACATGGTCTCGCTGACCTTCTCAAGCCTTGGGCGGTGTAAGTTCCATTTTCTCATTTTCAATCTGCCGTGGACTCATTCCCATTTGGGCATAGGCATCTGAGCCAGTTAGGCATCTGAGCCAGTTCACTCGCCGTGTCACCCGTTGTTTGACAACAACCTTCGTCGCCAACACCGGCGATGGCCGATTCGACCCAGTTCAGCATCACGACTTGCGCCTGCTCATCGGCTCAGCACCGACCCAACGGTGCCGGCAGACCATGTGAGTCTTATTATCTCTCCATTAGCGATCCCCCACATGTTCCCATACTTATCAAGCTCCCAGGACCGCTGTATTCCTTCCAATCGACCTTGTGGCGGCGGTGTCGAGCTTTATCCAACCTATCAACCTCCCGCAACCAACCATTTGCATAGCTTGCGGAGATCGGCGGCGCACAGCGCCGCCCAGGAATTTTTGTTGACGTTTTGGGGTTCCCGTGAACAGGTACATTTTCACGTCGGCCCACGCGTGTTTTTACTTACTCAGTTTCAAGTTTAACTACAAGACGGACTGCCGTCAATCTGGCTTGCATCCACCGCCCGCAAAATGGATTCAAATTTTGGGTTCCATGTTGCGTGTCTTGTGAAAGCTTGCCGTCGCGCGGATCGGCGGCGCGTAGCGCCGCTCCGGAACTTTTCTTTCATACTTGGAGCTCCCGCGACCGAAATTACCGCTTGGTATGTGCCTTTTCGCGCCGCAACATGCCTTCATACTTACAAATCTTTGGGCTACACCTCATCAGCGGAGGTGCACAGCGCCGGCATCGCCATTTTAGCCCAACGTCATGTCCTCAACATTGCTTTGATTGCACACCATCGCGCCGCGCCGAAATTTTATCCGATATTCGGGCTTCCGCAGACTGGCCTGATGCGTCTTAGGTTAGTGCCTTTCTTAGGTTCCATTCCTTTTGTAACGCCGGTCCAGTCTTATCAAGCCCGTATGAACCGGCGGCGCATGGCGCCGGCCCGCAAATTTTATTCGATATTTGGTGTTCCGCCGAGCGGGGTACCGTTTTCTAAGGTCCGTTCCTTCCTATGTTCAATTACTTTTCGTTATAACACCCTATCCAGTAGCAATAACCCCGCATGAGGCAGCGCCGCGCCCGAAAATTTATCCGATTTTTGGTGTTCCGCTGAGCGAACCTACACGTCGACGGTACGTTGCCACCGCTCATACCTGCTTACACATTGATACTCACTTCTCGGTTAGACGTACGTTCCTGACTTCAACCTGTGCGGCGGCGGTGCACAGCACCCGCGAAACTTCAATTTCAACGCCATCCGAAGGATATTATTGCCGTCGGCCTGCGCGCCGCCCTCGAGATTCTTATTTTATTTTTTGTGCAAACAAGTTGCACATCACAGGTATGTTCAATTATTGTACTACACCTCTCATGACTCATATTTTCGCGTAGTTCTGCATTCTTCCCGTCACACCTTTTCAATCTCAACGCCACTTGGGCCTCAGTATAGCTCCGCTAACTCAAATTCGATTTTCTGTGTTCCGCCGACGGGGACCATGACTCCACAGCAATTCTCATTCCTCTATGATTTTTAACGCGTTCTTGACGCGTTTCCTTCAAGTATTTATCCCTATCTCAAACTCAAACACGATTTTTCGCGTTCCCGCGAGCGGGATTACGCGTTCCTGGTAAGTTCTATTTCCCTGTCTTTTATAACGCGTTTCTGACGCGTTTTTCAATGTCTTCAGCCTTAGACGAGTCCTATCGGCGCTGCGGCCCATTTCAACTTGATTTTTCGCGTTCCGGCGAGCGGGGTTATAACTGTCTTGTAAGCCCCGCTCACCTGTTATTAATTAACGCGTCCCTGACGTGTTTTCTTCAATTCTTCAACATGGCATTTGTATTTTCCGTGTTCCCGCGAGCGGGATAACGCATTAAGCTATGTTCT
The DNA here is from genome assembly GCA_029281795.1 of Mycena crocata. Lineage (NCBI taxonomy): Eukaryota > Fungi > Basidiomycota > Agaricomycetes > Agaricales > Mycenaceae > Mycena > Mycena crocata. The sequence goes on along the minus strand of JARJCP010000043.1, from coordinate 13,419 downwards.
GCCTCCTACCGTCATGATGGCGCATCGTTGACGCGTTTCAAAATGATCCCAAGGACCTTCCGACCACCGGTGAGTTCCCTTCAATTTTACGTGTCTGGTCACTCAAAAATGAACGCACAGTACCAGATTTCAAATATTTTTGCGTTCAATTACGCGTTTTCACCTGCGCTGCGTTGGATTTCAGCATCGCCAGTCAAAGACGCGTCGATACTTCAATTACGACGCGTAAGTTCAATTTTTACACGTCATATTCATTCCCCTTGCTAAAAATCCAGCCTTCAAGTCAGTTAGGCTTCAACTACGACACATATGTTCATTTTCGAGTTTTCATTAGTTCCTTGCTCAATCTGCCTCAAGTATGATGAATAGACTTCAAAACGCAGAACTTCAACCATACCCGGGGATCTCGGGCAAGTTCATTTACACGCGGGATGTCTTCGTTTTTGCATTCAAGGAGGATGTGTTTCCGGCTTCCTTTCGAGCTCTGAAATCCCCGATTTTTTCTTCTCGTTTACCACCATTTCCTTCCTTCTTATCTCTGTCTTCCGAAAAAAATATTTGTTTTGTCGTTTTTTGATCGGGTATATTTTGAATCTTAACGTATTTAAGCTTTTTAACCATTGTGATGTGTTTGACCCGCGGCGCGCGTACAGTACCCCACGAACTAGCCGAGATCGTGATGGACAGTACATCAGTCAGAGAATACGGCAAAGAATGAATGAGGCTCACCGCAGTCCAGTCAGCCAACGCGCTGCCATGTCGTCGAGGATGTGGGTCCCGATGTGCCCAAAGAGAAGCCCCCCGCCGGCGATCTGATGAATCTGGACCAGAAGTCAACAATCGCGAAAGCTGGTATCAAGCGGAAAACATACCGTACATCCCAAGGACCATATGTCTGCACGACGGTCCCACGGCGCATCCCTGTTACCGTGGGCTATCATGACACCGCATAGGAAAGAGGGGTGTGGCATCGCGGAGACGGCGACTCTTGCACGAAGTATGCTGCATGGCCACAGCCCGGTAAGTCTCAGGAGTGAAGGAAAGAAGAGCAAGCGTACCACAGCCTAGATCTAGAATACGTAGGCGCGGCTCGCGTGTAATGAAGCCCGGTACATCGGACACCAGGAGCTCCCCAAGGTCAACGGCATGTGTGAGATATGGAGGAAACGACGCGACATCGTGCGCTGGGTCATAGGCTACAAGTGGGACGATTGTTGGCGGGCCGCACATGTCCCAGATGTCGACTTCGGAAAATCTGTCGAGGTCCGGGATGGCGACACCGATGTTGCTCGGGTAAAGATCTGGGTGTGATTGTGAGCCCAAAAAAAGCCAGAAAAAACAACGCGAGACTCGCCTCCGTGGGCAATACCGCGCTCGTGGATGAAAGCGAGGCCTTCAAGGGCTTGGCAGACAAGGCCCCGCAGATTTACTTGGATACCGGGGAGCCTCAATAAATGCTGCAGCAGAATCACAGGCTCTGTGACGAGGGCCTGGTGTACGCCATTCACGCTGGTCAGTTTGAACGAGTCCAGAAGCTGCAGGACCGCAGGCGGATCGGACATGGGGGTGCGGAGATGTTTGAGGATGGCTGCCTCGCGACTCGTTGAGGATTCCGATGCTCGAACGACCTTGACGGCCACGGTACATCTGTGAAGGTTTAAAAGGTTTAACAAAACGAATAAATGCGATTGTGACCCATAGCGCACCTCGCTACCAAGTCGCGCGCCAGCCAAACGGTCGAGTAGGACCCGTGGCCTAGTTTGGCGGATATCCGATACCGTGGATTGGAGCCTTCTGGGCCGAGAAGGTCGCCGAGTTTGACCGGGAAGAGACCGCCAGGTCCATAATTCTTGCCTTCCTCCATATCCTCGACGACCATGAAGACAAAGGGATCGATCATGGGAGCTCGAGCGGCCGCAATCTCGGAGGATGACGCCAAGTTTCGGCGAATCACTGAGCTACTGGCGGTACAAGACAAAGACGGGGGCACAAGCTGAGATCGGTGAACAACGCTGCGCTCGAGATGACAAGGAACTCGAAGATGCTCGGGAGTCGGAGCAGCTCGGAGGATGGAGGCGGTCGCCAAGCTGTTTTACATGTCGGTCACGAGATTCGCCCGCTCTTTCTCTCCCTTACACCGTCACTCCTTTCCTCCACCGCTGGATGACGCACTCCCTCCCCAGCACCACTCCGCCTCTCGAGTCCGCGCCCACGCCGCGCTCTCAGCCCCGCTTCCGCACATCCACAGCCACCAGTCGATTCACTGCATGGCATGCCTGTGCCGCTATCCGCGACTCGCCACTCACACCGACGCGCCCCCATTGCCGCCTTCAATCGACGCGAGTCCCCCCTCCCACACCGCGTCGAGGTGCGCAACACTATTCTACCTGGCTAACCTAACTTACGATTACATCCAGTGCTAGTCAATCTCTCAAGACTACCAACTCGCCGCAACGCACACCTGCCACAGCCTCTCACCACCGTGCCGCACCACCCGCCCCTTGCGCTCCCTCCAATTCACGCACACTGACAGCGCTGCCCACGCCTCCCGCGCCGCCAATACCCCGCCACAGGTCCACGCCGGTGCCATCCCCCGTCGAGTCGTACATGCCCCTCGCCGTACACAGCGATCGCCCGCGTCCTATGCCCGCCACTTCCGTACGCCCGCTCCTTGTCCCTCCCAAATCCCGCGTCAAGTCCAGCGCACTGCGCCAAGTCGACGCGATGCGTTGTTCTCGGAGACCCGTGCCCGCCGATCCATGCCGCGAACACAAGAGCGGAGTGCGACGTCCCTCTCGCGCGTCAAGTCCTCCCCAGCCCGCGCCGCAAACGCACTACCGTGCCCTTCGAACCGAGCGAGGCCTGCGCGAGTCGATTTCGCCGCGAGCACGCTGGTGGCGGAGTCGCGTTACACATGTATCGCGCAGAGTCGGGCTTGGCCGCAGGATTCGCGCGCAGACTGCAGAGCCGGCGTATCCCAGTCGAATTCGGCATTCCGAGAGCCCAACTCACGGACACAGTACCCCTGTACGCATGTGTTCCGTACCACCGAAACCTATTGTGCGAACCTGTAATCTCGTTAGCACTTGAATAGAATCGGCGATTGGAACGAGACTTACCTGCGGGATCTGAATTTCTGCCGCTGCTGCTTTCCGTTCTGCATACGTCTTGTCAACGAGCGCTTGCGCTGCTGGAATCCTGCGAGGACCTGCATGCTCGGAGTCAGTAATGTAAAACCACAGCTAAGAAAGAGCAGGCGTACCTTTATTACTGCGAGCCAAACCAGCTACATGAGAAACGAGTGAGAGGAGGTAGAGTTAATGAAGGGAGTGCGCTAGGGAGATGTACCTCGGGTTAACGAAAGGACCAGAGTGAATTACTGCGACGCAGCGATAGTCCAAGTTTCAAGTTGATAAGATAATAGTTTCGGCGTGGTTTGAAGATAACTCAGTTGTGAGCGTTTGCAGCGCTCACGCCGATCTGAACAAGAACAAAGTCAGCGAAGCGTGTGGTATTAACTGCTTTGAGACGCACCTGATACCAGTATCTGTCTAATGTAAATGCTATATTGAATAGCAGTGGCGATTGCGTCCGAGTCCCTGTTCAAAATCAAGTCAGTCAGTCGAGTATTGGAATATGCGACATAATCAACATACCTGTGTTAATCCCAACCTGCTGAGCAGTCTCGATCCTCTGAAAGGATAATCTCGACCTAAGATCGAATAAGTATTTAAAATGTATGTTGAGAAATTAATCATACCTATGGTAAGTTGAACTCGATGGGACTTGTAGACCGGTATGTGCATAACCGAGTGTAGGATTGGATGTCGTTGAACCTAAGGATGCGGACGAAGGGTCAATACTTGAAGACTGATAATAGATACATTCGAGACATACCCTGACAAACCAAGGTCCGAATCTTTGTGACCTAGTCAATTCAAAGGAAGGTCAGTGAGTAAGTATTATCGAGGATGAAAGTTAATTAATGTACCTGGGATACTAGGAGCATAATCTCGGCGTTCCCAGCTGGAAATACAATGTCGGCGGTCCGAGGTCAGACAGATGACGTCCCGGGCACAACCATACTCCGACTATCGATAATCTACGAATGAAGGATAAGGTTAGAATTCGATGTTTTAATTGAAATAAGAGACATACCATCATCGCACCCGAGTGTAAGCCCAAGACCGAGTTGAAGTATGTATGTATGTATTTATAAGTTGAATGAACTAAACTGACTGAAGGTCAACGAACCAATCAAAGCATTGAGCGATAATTGTGACTTACCAGACAGAAAACTCGAAGCGCGACTCTAGGACATTTATTCGATATGCTAAGGTAACGTAGATTGGGTCAGCGAAAGCCGTTACAATGGGATCAACACATACCTGAACCCCAACGATTGGAGTTTCAGTTTCCCGAGTCAATAACGACACGGAGCTTCCACCTAAATGCAATGAACCAAGGTTAGTCAGGAGTTTTTGAACCGATTTGGTAACTGAATGAGACGCACCTGGTTGAACTGCATGCGATCATAACCCCGTCCTCCTTCAAACTAGACTTGAACGACCCACATCCAAAGACTTGAATGGATCGTAGTATCGAAATGAACACTGCGAATGAAGTTAGTATGCAGTCAAGAACGAACGAACACTACGTACGAGCGCAAAAGCGAACTTGAAGATCATCCGGAGGGTCAAGTTTTATTACGACACGGAGAGGAATTATAAGCTATCACCAAAGTCAGCCAGTAGTTATTGAACCGACACTGAAAATGAACGCACCTAGGTTCTATGCACCTACAATCCCATCTATCCTCCTCCCTTCCTTCATAATTCAAGCTCCCCTCAACGGCGAACCACATTGTTGCGGCTCAACAAAGGGTTAAAGCTTCGAGCTTCAATAAAGTCAGTCAGTAAGTCATTGAACTGACACGGAAATTGAACGCACCTAGGTTCTGTGCACCCACAATCCCATCTCAGATTCCTTTCTCCTTCCTTCCTTCGAGCTTCCCTCAACGGTGAAACCACATTTGAATGAAGTCTTCGGTGAGTCGCGAACGAACGGAGTCAAAAACCTATCGAAGCGAGTCAGTAAAGCTGTGACCAAACGCGAGAACTGAAAGAACGAAACCTACCAGTAAGGATTCCGAGTCAATATTCCACCGATCCCACGCTTTTGAAGTCTGGTTTGGCGCTGAATTGAAAGTTGAAGCCGTACTTGAACGTTCAAGGTCTCTATCATCATTGAAACGAGTCAGAAATCTGAGAGCGAGATCGAACGAAGTGACGCACAGAGTGGAACGAGTCAACGAAAGTAGTCAAAGTAGCATTCCTAGTGACCCGGACTCGCATTCTTGAGGTATTGAACTCGCAATATTGAGTCGCGGCGTGAGAAGTTGTTAAGGTCTACGCAAACGGAGTCAGTAAAAGCAAGGATTCGAACGCAAATGGACGTACCTGGAGCCCGTTTGCGACGCAGAGAGCCGCAATTGAAGCTGACGTCGAAGTTTGAAGTGGCGCAGCGGGTCGGCGGCCATATTCGAGTCAGTGGCGCGGTTTTGAAGCAACTAAACAAACCAATGGAAGAGTTAGATGGAAATCAAGGGGTGCGGAAAAACACACACCATAGGGTAAGCAGTGCGTTGGTAACTCCAATGCCGATGTCGAAGCGATTTTGAGGGATACTGGCGGCGCGGAGGATTTGGAAAGGGTGGGAGAAGCGATGTGAGATGGCCCGAAGGTGTTTGGAAGGTTGCAGTACGGTTGAGGTCGTTGCTGATGGCAGCGGCGGATGAGCGGCGATGACGAGGACCTGGAATTCAGCGAAGGTATGAGCGAGAGGTCTGCTTTGAGGCGGGAATGCACACCTGGTTGCGTTCGGGGTCTATGTCGAAAGCCTTGAGGTCGGGTCGGCGTCGAGGGCAACAACAGCGTCGGCACCGTGGTGAGTGGCGTGGGAGCGGCGACGACGAACAAGACACCAACAGTGCCTACGACGAGCGACGGCACCAGGGGCATCGAGTATGTCGAGGTAGAGGCCAGAGGTAGTGAGAGGAGAGTGGGGGAGAAGTGGGTGGTGGTTGGAATGAAAGATGGGTGGGTGGGTCGGCCTATACTTATAGTTTCCGGGAGCGGCCCAAGATCTCGGGCGGGCTGTGTTCCCTGAGCGAACATAAGTTTAAAATAGATGGCAACGCACCCGATGCCTGGGAACCGCACGGAGGATCTCTCAACGCAAGAATTAACCTCACACCCTGGATTTGAGCTTCCCACACTATGCGCCGCCGACCACTAAACTGACACGGGGACCTTGTTGTAATACAGGAATAGATTGCGTGTTCGAGTCTTTGGGAAGCCGCGGCCTAAATTGGTCATGTAGTGAATATTTTCAGAGATGCTGCAAACGAACCATATGCCGAAAACAAGCATTGCGGACGCGCAGCGCAGATATTTTGCGCCGGAAATGAGGTTCCAGCTTGGGAAAATGCTGGGGGGGACTTCCGAGGGATGGAGGAGGAAGGGGTGCGTGTGGTGGCGAGAATTGGGTGAGGAGATAAAACATTAATTTCGAGTCAGTATCGAAGCTGTAGCCACGCACCAAGGATCTCCGCCGTATTCCCACATCAAAAGATCTCCGCGAATCCTTCCATCAAGGGTCTTGTGGACCCGTGTTGGACCAACAGCTCGGAAATGGATTTGCATCCATTTCTAGTTTGTTGCATCCCTGACTGCTCCCGGGGGGCTCAGAGCAGCGGAAGCGCTGCGGCGTATCCATGGGAGTTCACCGCGAGTCTAATTTAAGCCCTGTAACCTGTGCGTGAGGTATGGTAAGACTAAATATGCTTTTTGCACATACCGGCATATGTTCAGTTCAGGCATGACGGAGTACGGAAATGAAGCGCCAGAGATGTAGGGTAGGGATGCCAGAATGCTATAAATAAATTTGGCCGAGGTCGGGTGGTTGGTTGGCCGGGTACGAAAAATCGACATGGAAAACAAGAGCAAGAGGCGGCTTCCCAAATTGGGTGGCGTTGAGTCTCGGTGGCCGGACCGCGCCCAGTTTGACAGCGGTGGCAGTGAAAACTCATCATTTTGGTCGAAACTTTCCGTCTGAGCTACCCTTTTGGCGGAAAAAATTGCGCGCAGGCGCATAAACTCTCAATAAATGTATTTAAACCTATTCAGCTCCAATACAGACTGAAATTGAGGTAGGTGTACCTCACACGCGATTGTGGTTGAACTCTGATCTATTTTTGTCTGGGTGCGGGATTTGCGGTGTTACGTTGTCCTTTTTCTGCTCCGTCTCCGAGGCCTCGGAGGCGCTGAATCTGACTCTGCCTTTATCTCTCACACTGGCCCTGACCTATTTTGAATTTGGAGATGCGTTAGAACCCCGTGTGCTAAGCTTGGAATCGTTCTGCTTATTTTTGGGATCACAGTTGTGGTTTGATTTTAACACGCCTCGGGGAATATGCCGTTGAGGTTGAAGGACGCTATTCCTGTCATGCATAAGAATTCCGATGGGAAATTTCATGTTGTCCCCAAGAGGCGAAGTTGATCAAATTTCTCAATTCCAGATCCTGCCCTATTAGTTACCTTCAAATTAAAATCTACCATAGACCAGACATAGATGAGCGCTAATACAGGCGTGGGGTACCACAGAGCTCCCTTGACTTCATTCTCCGGTACGATTCAGTTCAAACACAACTTCTACATTTTGAGGGGAATTTATTATTGTATGACTTCAGGTCTTAAACTGCTGCTGCAGTAGTGATATCGATACCCACATGCTCATCTGAATCAGGTCCGGGCGCACCAGCATTATTTGTGCGATGCCATAAGTTGGGATCCAGGCACACTTCAAGCAATAAGCAACATGTCGGGGATCCCGGAGGAAGATAATATTAATAGACGTGTTCGGGAGCAGAGGGCACGAGGTGCGGAGGAAATCAGCGGGCAGTCCAGGCAGTGTTGCTATGTAACCGTCCGCGGAGGTGAACATGAGGCGGAAAATCAGAAATAGAGTTATGACGAGATGTTGAACATTTGATGCACACACCAAACAATAACACACGTTGCCTCTTGCTCTTATACCTCCACCATCGCCGCCCGACATCTCCCTCCCCTTCTCTTCCATGCCCCCAACACGACTCATTCACCCTCATGGCCCACAACACAACCCTGCGACACTCCTTCCCAAGTTCAGCGTCCAACAGAGCATGTTGACAACTCAACATGGTCTCGCTGACCTTCTCAAGCCTTGGGCGGTGTAAGTTCCATTTTCTCATTTTCAATCTGCCGTGGACTCATTCCCATTTGGGCATAGGCATCTGAGCCAGTTAGGCATCTGAGCCAGTTCACTCGCCGTGTCACCCGTTGTTTGACAACAACCTTCGTCGCCAACACCGGCGATGGCCGATTCGACCCAGTTCAGCATCACGACTTGCGCCTGCTCATCGGCTCAGCACCGACCCAACGGTGCCGGCAGACCATGTGAGTCTTATTATCTCTCCATTAGCGATCCCCCACATGTTCCCATACTTATCAAGCTCCCAGGACCGCTGTATTCCTTCCAATCGACCTTGTGGCGGCGGTGTCGAGCTTTATCCAACCTATCAACCTCCCGCAACCAACCATTTGCATAGCTTGCGGAGATCGGCGGCGCACAGCGCCGCCCAGGAATTTTTGTTGACGTTTTGGGGTTCCCGTGAACAGGTACATTTTCACGTCGGCCCACGCGTGTTTTTACTTACTCAGTTTCAAGTTTAACTACAAGACGGACTGCCGTCAATCTGGCTTGCATCCACCGCCCGCAAAATGGATTCAAATTTTGGGTTCCATGTTGCGTGTCTTGTGAAAGCTTGCCGTCGCGCGGATCGGCGGCGCGTAGCGCCGCTCCGGAACTTTTCTTTCATACTTGGAGCTCCCGCGACCGAAATTACCGCTTGGTATGTGCCTTTTCGCGCCGCAACATGCCTTCATACTTACAAATCTTTGGGCTACACCTCATCAGCGGAGGTGCACAGCGCCGGCATCGCCATTTTAGCCCAACGTCATGTCCTCAACATTGCTTTGATTGCACACCATCGCGCCGCGCCGAAATTTTATCCGATATTCGGGCTTCCGCAGACTGGCCTGATGCGTCTTAGGTTAGTGCCTTTCTTAGGTTCCATTCCTTTTGTAACGCCGGTCCAGTCTTATCAAGCCCGTATGAACCGGCGGCGCATGGCGCCGGCCCGCAAATTTTATTCGATATTTGGTGTTCCGCCGAGCGGGGTACCGTTTTCTAAGGTCCGTTCCTTCCTATGTTCAATTACTTTTCGTTATAACACCCTATCCAGTAGCAATAACCCCGCATGAGGCAGCGCCGCGCCCGAAAATTTATCCGATTTTTGGTGTTCCGCTGAGCGAACCTACACGTCGACGGTACGTTGCCACCGCTCATACCTGCTTACACATTGATACTCACTTCTCGGTTAGACGTACGTTCCTGACTTCAACCTGTGCGGCGGCGGTGCACAGCACCCGCGAAACTTCAATTTCAACGCCATCCGAAGGATATTATTGCCGTCGGCCTGCGCGCCGCCCTCGAGATTCTTATTTTATTTTTGTGCAAACAAGTTGCACATCACAGGTATGTTCAATTATTGTACTACACCTCTCATGACTCATATTTTCGCGTAGTTCTGCATTCTTCCCGTCACACCTTTTCAATCTCAACGCCACTTGGGCCTCAGTATAGCTCCGCTAACTCAAATTCGATTTTCTGTGTTCCGCCGACGGGGACCATGACTCCACAGCAATTCTCATTCCTCTATGATTTTTAACGCGTTCTTGACGCGTTTCCTTCAAGTATTTATCCCTATCTCAAACTCAAACACGATTTTTCGCGTTCCCGCGAGCGGGATTACGCGTTCCTGGTAAGTTCTATTTCCCTGTCTTTTATAACGCGTTTCTGACGCGTTTTTCAATGTCTTCAGCCTTAGACGAGTCCTATCGGCGCTGCGGCCCATTTCAACTTGATTTTTCGCGTTCCGGCGAGCGGGGTTATAACTGTCTTGTAAGCCCCGCTCACCTGTTATTAATTAACGCGTCCCTGACGTGTTTTCTTCAATTCTTCAACATGGCATTTGTATTTTCCGTGTTCCCGCGAGCGGGATAACGCATTAAGCTATGTTCTGCCTCCTACCGTCATGATGGCGCATCGTTGACGCGTTTCAAAATGATCCCAAGGACCTTCCGACCACCGGTGAGTTCCCTTCAATTTTACGTGTCTGGTCACTCAAAAATGAACGCACAGTACCAGATTTCAAATATTTTTGCGTTCAATTACGCGTTTTCACCTGCGCTGCGTTGGATTTCAGCATCGCCAGTCAAAGACGCGTCGATACTTCAATTACGACGCGTAAGTTCAATTTTTACACGTCATATTCATTCCCCTTGCTAAAAATCCAGCCTTCAAGTCAGTTAGGCTTCAACTACGACACATATGTTCATTTTCGAGTTTTCATTAGTTCCTTGCTCAATCTGCCTCAAGTATGATGAATAGACTTCAAAACGCAGAACTTCAACCATACCCGGGGATCTCGGGCAAGTTCATTTACACGCGGGATGTCTTCGTTTTTGCATTCAAGGAGGATGTGTTTCCGGCTTCCTTTCGAGCTCTGAAATCCCCGATTTTTTCTTCTCGTTTACCACCATTTCCTTCCTTCTTATCTCTGTCTTCCGAAAAAAATATTTGTTTTGTCGTTTTTTGATCGGGTATATTTTGAATCTTAACGTATTTAAGCTTTTTAACCATTGTGATGTGTTTGACCCGCGGCGCGCGTACAGTACCCCACGAACTAGCCGAGATCGTGATGGACAGTACATCAGTCAGAGAATACGGCAAAGAATGAATGAGGCTCACCGCAGTCCAGTCAGCCAACGCGCTGCCATGTCGTCGAGGATGTGGGTCCCGATGTGCCCAAAGAGAAGCCCCCCGCCGGCGATCTGATGAATCTGGACCAGAAGTCAACAATCGCGAAAGCTGGTATCCAGCGGAAAACATACCGTACATCCCAAGGACCATATGTCTGCACGACGGTCCCACGGCGCATCCCTGTTACCGTGGGCTATCATGACACCGCATAGGAAAGAGGGGTGTGGCATCGCGGAGACGGCGACTCTTGCACGAAGTATGCTGCATGGCCACAGCCCGGTAAGTCTCAGGAGTGAAGGAAAGAAGAGCAAGCGTACCACAGCCTAGATCTAGAATACGTAGGCGCGGCTCGCGTGTAATGAAGCCCGGTACATCGGACACCAGGAGCTCCCCAAGGTCAACGGCATGCGTGAGATATGGAGGAAACGACGCGACATCGTGCGCTGGGTCATAGGCTACAAGTGGGACGATTGTTGGCGGGCCGCACATGTCCCAGATGTCGACTTCGGAAAATCTGTCGAGGTCCGGGATGGCGACACCGATATTGCTCGGGTAAAGATCTGGGTGTGATTGTGAGCCCAATAAAGCCAGAAAAAACAGCGCGAGACTCGCCTCCGTGGGCAATACCGCGCTCGTGGATGAAAGCGAGGCCTTCAAGGGCTTGGCAGACAAGGCCCCGCAGATTTACTTGGATACCGGGGAGCCTCAATAAATGCTGCAGCAGAATCACAGGCTCTGTGACGAGTGCCTGGTGTACGCCATTCACGCTGGTCACTTTGAACGAGTCCAGAAGCTGCAGGACCGCAGGCGGATCGGACATGGGGGTGCGGAGATGTTTGAGGATGGCTGCCTCGCGACTCGTTGAGGATTCCGATGCTCGAACGACCTTGACGGCCACGGTGCATCTGTGAAGGTTTAAAAGGTTTAACAAAACGAATACCCATAGCGCACCTCGCTACCAAGTCGTGCGCCAGCCAAACGGTCGAGTAGGACCCGTGGCCTAGTTTGGCGGATATCCGATACCGTGGATTGGAGCCTTCTGGGCCGAGAACGTCGCCGAGTTTGACCGGGAAGAGACCGCCAGGTCCATAATTCTTGCCTTCCTCCATATCCTCGACGACCATGAAGACAAAGGGATCGATCATGGGAGCTCGAGCGGCCGCAATCTCGGAGGATGACGCCAAGTTTCGGCGAATCACTGAGCTACTGGCGGTACAAGACAAAGACGGGGGCACAAGCTGAGATCGGTGAACAACGCTGCGCTCGAGATGACAAGGAACTCGAAGATCGGAGGATGGAGGCGGTCGCCAAGCTGTTTCACATGTCGGTCACGAGATAATAGATTCGCCCTCCTCTTTCTCTCCTCTACACCGTCACTCCTTTCCTCCACCGCTGGATGACGCACTCCCTCCCCAGCACCACTCCGCTTGAACGCCTCTCGAGTCCGCACCCACGCCGCGCTCTCAGCCCCGCTGCCGCACATCCACAGCCACCAGTGGATTCACTGCATGGCATGCCTGTGTCGCTATCCGCGACTCGCCACTCGAGGCACCGACGCGCCCCCATTGCCGCCTTCAATCGACGCGAATCCCTCCTCCCACACGACGTCAAGTTGTGCGACACTATTCTACCTGGCTAGCCTAACTTACAACTACATCCAGTACTAGTCACGACTACCACCTCGGCGTAATGCCCACACGCCGCAGACTCCACCACCGTGCCGCGCCACCCGCCCCTTGCGCTCCCTCCAATCCACGCACACTGACAGCGCTGCCCACGCCTCCCGCGCCGCCAATACCCCGCCACAGGTCCACGCTGGTGTCGCTTCGTCGAGTCGTACATGCCCCTCGCCGTACACAGCGATCGCCCGCGTCCTATGCCCGCCACTTCCGTACGCCCGCTCCTTGTCCCTCCCGAATCCCGCGTCAAGTCCAGCGCACTGCGCCAAGTCGACGCGACGCGTTGTTCTCGCAGGACCCGTGCGCGCCGCGAACGCGACGTTACTCTCGGGAGAGCTCGAACGCGCACAGTCCACTCCGGCGTGTCAAGTCCTCTCCAGCCCGCGCCGCAAACGCACTGCCTCGAGTCCGCGTCGTAAACCCACGACCACGCGATTCGCACCGAGCGAGCCTGCGCGAGTCGATCTCGCCGCGAGCACGCTGGTGGCAGAGTCGGGTTACGCAGAAATTGCACGGAGGCGGGAATCCCGGCGCGCAGACGCTCCGAAAGGTGCATAGCCGGTGTGTTGGTCGGAATTCGGGATTCGGGGAGCCAAGTCGCGGAAACAGTACTACCGTACTTATGCGTTCCCACGACCAAAACCTATTGTACCAACCTGTAACTCGTTAGCCCTGAATCGAATTGGTGATTCGGACGAGACTTACCTCCGGGATTCGAATTTCTGCAGCTGCAGCTTTCACTCTGCGTACGTCTGCGTACGGCGCTTGCGCTGCTGGAATCCTGCGAGGACCTGCATGCTCAGAGTCAGTAATGTAA